>WNGS01009202.1:18355337-18378242 GCA_020271785.1 Procambarus virginalis
ATGCGAACAAGCCTGATGGTCCCAGGACTATATGCAACTGAAAACTCACACCCAGAAGAGACTCGAACATAATTTATCTAATATCCAAAAAATTTTACTTATATCGATTTGTTGCAGTCGAACAACCAACTGTATGACTCAAGGCACTAATCACTCGACCATACACGATGGAAAATAGGAGGGATAGCTCGCAGATTATTACTGAACCACCTACCAAGCACGGACACTCGGAGGCTAATGCTTAGGCATAGCCATTATCATAATCACTCATTCTTGGGACCAATAAAGTGAATAGAAAGGTGATAGCGACTCAGGATATTATACCACTCCATGCCTCATCTCTATGGTACAAGGAGTAAGGCAGCATTTATAGCCAACTACTAGTATGTATAGTGCTCCAGCAACTGTGAATAGTTATCAAGAACGCTCGTGTTCTGAACCAGGTAACCAATACACCAATTAAGGGGCATAACTGGTCCGACCCTCACAGTGTCAAGAGAGAACTGGATAAGCACCTCCAAAGGATACCTGATTCAACCAGGTGTGAACTCATACGATCGAGGCTGCGAGCAGCCGCGTACAACAGCTCTGGTTGAACAGTCCACCAACAACGAGGAGCGCTTCTGTCGAGGACTCGGGCCGCGGGGTACACATGTGATTCTCTCTCGAAATATCGCAAGGAATCCGCAAGGTAAGTGTATTATAAAGAAATATTATCAGGCGTGTCCAGTGAAATGCGAAGGCGGGCAGGAGACCAGATGTGTGTAGAAAGTATACTGATACTGTGTTGATTGTGGTTCTGGGAGTTCTTCTACTCCCCAAGCCCGCCCGAGCCAGGCTTGACTTGGAGAGTTTGGTCCACCAGGCTGTTGCTTGGAGCGGCCGCAGGCCCACATACCCACCACAGCCGGCTGGTCCGGCACTTCTCTTAGAAAACAGTCCAGTTTTCTCTTGAGATGTCCACGGTTGTTCGGCAATATTTCTTATAGTCTCTGTGGCACGATGAGAACATATTGCGTTTCCTCACTCGCACGCATAGCCTGTGTCTTAACGCGTCTTCTAAACTACTGACATGCTCTAGAAGCCACTTACGATATAAATCTCGGAAAGGTAGCCAAGGGAGATTAACATATAACATACACAAACACAAAATGACAACATATGTTGCACCAACCACACACTAGAGGTGAAGAACGACGACGTTTCGGTCCAGTCCTGGACCATTACTAAAGTCATGAATTGGTAAGACGGACAGAAACGTCGTCGTTTCTTCACCTTGTAGTGTGTGTCTGACCGTCAACATACTTAGCCACGTATTGTGATCCTCATCGCCTTCGCTTATGACAAACATACTTTAGCGAGCGTTGTGCGTAGGAATACTGTAGAATAGCAGCCGGTGAAGAGTAGAGGTTGCCATAGACACAATCAGAGTACGCACGGTGGAACATCGGTGGAGAGATACAGGTGAAGGGAAAAGTGAAGAAATATGAAATATAGTGTGAGTATGATAGCAGGCGGCTGTCCGTCTTGCTACACTGTACTCACCTAGTTGTGCTTGCGGGGTTGAGCTCTGGCTCTTTGATCCCGCCTCTCAACCGTCAATCAACCAATGTACAGGTTCCTGAGCCTACTGGGCTCTATCATATCTACACTTGAAGCTGTGTATGGAGTCAGCCTCCACCATATCACTTACGAATGCATTCCATTTGTCTACTACTCTGACACTAAAAAAATTCTTTCTAACGTCTCTATGGCTCATTTGGGCACTCAATTTCCACCTGTGTTCCCTAGTGCGTGTGCCCCTTGTGTTAAAAGTCTGTCTTTATCTACCCTATCAATTCCTCTGAGAATCTTGTATGTGGTGATCATGTCCCCTCTAACTCTTCCGTCTCCCAGTGACGTGAAGTTTAATTCCCGTAGTCTCTCCTCGTAGCTCATACCTTTCAGCTCGGGTACTAGTCTGGTGGCAAACCTTTGAACCTTTTCCAGTTTAGTCTTATGCTTGACTAGATATGGACTCCATGCTGGAGCCGCATACTCCAGGATTGGTCTGACATATGTGGTATACAATGTTCTGAAAGATTCCTTACACAAGTTTCTAAAGGCCGTTCTTATGTTAGCCAACCTGGCATATGCTGCTGATGTTATCCTCTTGATATGAGCTTCAGGGGACAGGTCTGGCGTGATATCAACCCCAGGTCTTTCTCTCTCTCTGACTCTTTGAAGTATTTCATCTCCCAAATGATACCTTGTATCTGGTCTCCTGCTCCCTACACCTATTTTCATTACATTACATTTGCTTGGGTTAAACTCTAACAACCATTTGTTCGACCATTCCTGCAGCTTGTCCAGATCTTCTTGAAGCCTCACGCTGTCCTGTCTTAATCTTTCTCATAATTTTGGCGTCGTCAGCAAACATTGAGAGGAATGAGTCTATACCCTCTGGGAGACCATTTACGTATATCAGAAACAGGATAGGTCCAAGTACAGAGCCCTGTGGGACTCCACTGGTGACTTCACGCCAGTCTGAGGTCTCACCCCTCACTGCAACTCTCTGCTTCCTATTGCTTAGGTACTCCCTTATCCACTCGAGCGCCCTACCAGTTACTCCTGCCTGTTTCTCCAGCTTATGCATCAGCCTTTTATGGGGTACTGTGTCAAAGACTTTCCGACAGTCCAAAAAAAATGCAGTCCGCCCATCCTTCTCTTTCTTGCTTAATCTTTGTCACCTGATCGTAGAATTCTATCAAGCCTGTAAGGCAAGATTTACCCTCCCTGAACCCATGTTGATGGGTTGTCACGAAGTCTCTTCTCTCCAGATGTGTTACTAGGTTTTTTCTCACGATCTTCTCCATCACCTTGCATGGTATACAAGTTAAGGACACTGGCCTGTAGTTCAGTGCCTCTTGCCTGTCGCCCTTTTTGTATATTGGGACTACATTAGCCTACAGACTAAACACTAAAGTTAGACTAAAATGTGTGTGTGTGTGTGTACTCACCTATATGTGTCTGCAGGATCGAGCATTGACTCTTGGATCCCGCCTTTCGAGCATCAGTTGCTTACAGCAATGACTCCTGTCCCATTTCCCTATCATACCTGGTTTTAAAATTATGAATAGTATTTGCTTCCACAACCTGTTCCTTAAGTGCATTCCATTTTCCCACTACTCTCACGCTAAAAGAAAACTTCCTAACATCCCTGTGACTCATCTGAGTTTCCAACTTCCATCCATGTCCCCTCGTTCTGTTACTATTCCGTGTGAACATTTCGTCTATGTCCACTCTGTCAATCCCTCTGAGTATTTTATACGTTCCTATCATGTCCCCCCTCTCCCTTCTTCTTTCTAGTGTCGTAAGGCACAGTTCCCTCAGGCGCTCCTCATACCCCATCCCTCGTAGCTCTGGGACGAGTCTCGTTGCAAACCTCTGAACCTTTTCCAGTTTCATTATATGCTTCTTCAGATGGGGACTCCATGATGAGGCGGCATACTCTAAGACTGGCCTCACGTAGGCAGTGTAAAGCGCCCTAAATGCCTCCTTACTTAGGTTTCTGAATGATGTTCTAACTTTTGCCAGTGTAGAGTACGCTGCTGTCGTTATCCTATTTATATGTGCCTCAGGAGATAGATTAGGTGTTACGTCCACACCCAGGTCTCTTTCGCGCGTCGTCACAGGTAGGCTGTTCCCCTTCATTGTGTACTGTCCCTTTGGTCTCCTATCTCCTAGTCCCATTTCCATAACTTTACATTTGCTCGTGTGTGTGTGTGTGTGTGTGTGTGTGTGTGTGCGTGTGTGTGTGCGTGTGTGTGTGTGTGTGTGTGTGTGTGTGTGTGTGTGTGTGTGTGAGTGTATTCACTTAGTTGTATTCACTTAGTTGTATTTACGGGGGTTGAGCTTTGCTCTTTCGGCCCGCCTCTCAACTGTCATCAACTGTTTACTAACTACACTAACTACTTTTATTTATTTTTTTTTTTTTTTTTTTTCACACCACACACACACCCCAGGAAGCAGCCCGTGACAGCTGACTAACTCCCAGGTACCTATTTACTGCTAGGTAACAGGGGCATTCAGGGTGAAAGAAACTTTGCCCATTTGTTTCTGCCGGGTGCGGGAATCGAACCCGCGCCACAGAATTACAAGTCCTGCGCGATATCCACCAGGCTACCTGGCCCCCTCAGTGTGTGAGTGTGTGAGTGTGTGTGTGTGAGTGTTTCAACTTTCAGCTATTTCTCCCTGGGGGTTGGTGATGGTAGGTCACAATTATGGCTGAGAAAACACATGCGATGATAATAACTAGACTGCACTCTACAAATGGGTGGCAAAAACTTTGAGTTCACAGATGAAAATGACATTGACAGTGAAGAGTCGAACTTGATTCCCAGAAGTGACAATGAGGTGCCACGTGCTTAACGTAGTCCAAAAGGGCGCTAGGACACTCATAGCCCTACGTAGTCTCACACCTTGACAGCAAGGACTGCAAAATCTAAAAATTAAGCACAAGTTGGCTCTCGTGTAGAGTATGTACCCCACTCCTGGTCTGCCTGCCCTCTATTATTCATCAGACTGTTGCACAAAGTGGAGAGACGGACAAGAAGGCTCATCTCTAGTCTTGACCAAGTCTGGTGGGATCGGTCTGAGCATCAGAGCCTGTAACACCGTCGTGACGTTCGTGGTCTTACTGTTATGTACAAGACCAATATTTTCAACGTTCCTAACCTGGCCCATCTTTGTGGAAAGTCAGTAGTTACCACCCGTAGCACTAGGCTCTCAACCTTCAACAGTCTTACGCTGGAACCGTCTTTCTCAAGAACATCACTCCATCAGCGATCGTTCATTCTAGACTGACTCGCATCTAGAACGTGTTCGCTCAAGAGGTTGATACGCGGGGGATCAGGTCAAGTGATCACCTGAAGGCTCTAGTACATGGCTGACTATGGGCTCAACCTGTTCCTTGTATGACTGTTACTTGAATAAATGTTACAATGAATAAAGTTTATTCCTAATGAATCATATAATGGGCTCACGAGGTTCTTGCTCCCTTGTTATGGGGTCCCGCGGGGACGTGTTCTTCCTCCCTTCTTAAGGAGTCTCACTTGGACCTGTTCTTGTTCTGCTCTTATGTACTCCCACAGTAGTACATGTACAGTAGTACTACATACAGTAGTCTTATGTACTCCCAGAGAAGAGTTATCTACAGAGGAGCTACCACAGACTATCTACTTCAACGACCTACTACACCTCACCCCTGCTTACCTTGTGTCTACCTTGTGGTGGTTCTGGGAGGGGGGGAGGGGGGTCACTGCCCCCGCGGGCTGGTCTCTTATTAGGCCTCCTGGTTGATGGTCTGGCCAGACTGCTGGTGCCCGCAGCTCACAGTCCGACGTAGACACCACGTCCAGGTTAATCAGGTACCCTTTTGGAACACAATTAGACATTTGTTAGTAATTTAACTTTATATTTAGAGAGCGTTCAAAAGCCTTAGTCACTTATGTTTACAAAATAGCTTGCGACTACTTCCTGACTCTCCTCTTCTTAATGGGGTTATTTACCACATTCCGCCATCCCTCATGTCTTATGGACGTTTTTAAAAGTGCAAATTTGAAATCATTGTTTGCAATGGAGACTGTGTGATTGTTAATGGGGGTTGTGTGTACTCACTTAAGTTATGCAATGAGCTTCCGCTCTTTGGCTCCGCCTCTCAACTGTCAATCAACAGGTGTACAGGTTCCTGAGCCTACTGGGCTCTATCATATGTACATCTGAAACTGTGTATGGAGTCAGCCTCCACCACATCACTGCCCAGTGCATTCCATTTGTTAACTACACTGACACTGAAAAAAAATATTTTTACTGTGTGTATTGTGTGACTGTGCGTCGTTGTGCTCGTTATGGTGGCCGGAAAGTAAGCCAAGCGACTCTCTTATGTTATGTTTAACGTAGCGTACAGTTCACCACTTGCATATGAGGGACCAGATATCAGACAAGAGGTTTTAGTATACTCAGTGCTGGGGGTTGCGTGAGCGCCAGCAGTGTTCTCTGTCAGCACGCGCGGTCCAGAAGCAATCACACTCAGAGAGTAGAGGTGGTGGACACAGTGGTTGCCAGGACCAGGTTGGGTTACCGTTACCTGTGGCAGGTGGCTACAGGTGACGGATCTCCCAATCCTGAGCACTCCAGGTGCAAACTCTGTGAGCACGAACTGGGGCATGATCTCGCACACTACATTACCAAATGCGCAGTTATTAGACAATTCAGACCCGTTGGCATGAGATACTTGGAATTTTGTAATTACTTTATTCACTCTCGTGTTCATGAAGATATCCTCATAATGCACCCAGAGTGTGCCAGTGCAGACTACTTATCACATACCTTTGTACCATCCTGTCTGATGGGGATTTCTAGCATCACGTAGCTAGTTTTTGACACACTCTACTCCCGTTCATATAGTCCAGGGTAGCTCCACAAATGCACATGTACCTAAATGTGTTAGTATAAAAAAAATATGTCTCTCCAGATTATGGCCAACATATCTCAAACATATTGTTAAATTTATATTGAATTGTGGGTCTACATATATATATATAATGCTCTTGTGGGTCTTTGTTGACATTTACATAATTCCCTTATGAGTCTATGTTGATTTACTATTCAATTGTTCTTATGATACAAAATCTTCAGAGAAAAGAATAAATGTCCATTTGTTGAAATAATTGTAAGTCAGATACAACAAGCAACGGGATATAGTTCCCGGGCAGCATCGCCGCGTTACTTGTCACACAACGGAAGTATTTGTACAACTGTAGTCAAGTCCATCAATGCTTGGTCCATGGGGAACACACATGATAACCACAACAGAATAATAACACTAAACACACATACCACAACAGAATAATAACACTAAACACACATGATAACCACAACAGAATAATAACACTGAATGCAGATGATAACCACAACAGAATAATAACACTGAATACACATGGTAACCACAACAGAATAATAACACTGAACAAAGATGATAACCACAACAGAATAACACTGAACACACATGATAACCACAACAGAATAATAACACTGAACAAAGATGATAACCACAACAGAATAATAACACTGAACAAAGAAGATAACCACAACAGAATAATAACACTGAACAAAGATGATAACCACAACAGAATAATAACACTGAACACAGATGATAACCACAACAGAATAATAACACTGAACAGAGATGATAACCACAACAGAATAATAACACTGAACACAGATGATAACCACAACAGAATAATAACACTGAACACAGATGATAACCACAACAGAATAATAACACTGAACAGAGATGATAACCACAAGAGAATAATAACACTGAACACAGATGATAACCACAACAGAATAATAACACTGAACACAGATGATAACCACAACAGAATAATAACAGTATCATAATGCTCGCTCACCATAAGTATTAACACCTTCCAGCCAACATGAAACAGTGTTTACTGTCACTTGGTACAGCACACAACACAAGTGACACGAGGGCCACTTGGCCGCCACCGAGGGCCGCCACACAGCACTGTGCTGAACACACAGGACGAGACTTGATCTCTATATCAGCAACTGTTACCAATATTGTACACTAGGTAATGTAAGCAGTAAAGGCCAGTGATGGAAGGTGGAGCAAGTGATAATATTACCCGTCACTGGAATGTGGTGAGGATGATCCCAAGTTACGCTTCTCGGCAAGGACTTCTGGGTCAGCGTGCGGTATTGGACATTCCATTCACCGTATTGATGGAGTTGACGGGTTCCTCTTAAGAGGTAGGAACGGCTTGATTAAAAAGCTTGGAGACTGAAATATGTGGTGTTGCGTAGCTTGACGCCTCTCGTGCGACATGTTAGTAGGAAGAAGGTTCAGCTCTGATTCTCGAGTGGTGAAACAGCTGTTATTATTATTAACATCTTTATTGACAAAATTAATTACAATTTTGCCTAATCTGAGGATTTTTATAGTCTTATTAAAGTGAGGATAATGCTGGTATTCACTGTCACGCAAGACAGAGGGTCATACATAAGACAATAGGTCTAAACTGTAGGCTGAAGCACATATATATCATGGTTACAATCAATGTTTTAATGTATGGATATGTGAAAACAACTTTCTACTGTGCACTGCCACACAAGGGCAGGGATGGTTTCATAAGTGATGCAGCTTAGAAGTAATATAAGTAAAAATTGTTCTTCATTCTTTAAAATGAACAAGCAAATTTTGGGTAAATTGTTAGGATGTCGTCCAGAACACCTGAGTCAATAAAATAGTTGGTGAGACAGCTGTTGTATTTACGCTGGTATGGAAACGTTGATAAATAGCCTTTGCTTGACATAAGTGATGCAGCTCACTTATAAAAAGTCCTCAAGGTAAGGACATGCGCCACGAGACACTGGCTTTGACCGCAAAGATGTCTAGATAACTTGAAGTGATAGTTCAGAATGATTCAAGTGTGTCCAGCTGGGCACTTGGTAGCCGACTCACCCTTATCTCAAGATAAAACGTTGCCTGTGTATAAGTGAATTCGGAAATGACATCGCTAAAGTTAAAATGAAATCGGCTTACACTCAAAAAATCTACATTAACTATCCATGGTGATGACCACAAAGCATCTACGATGATACACATTGCCCTTTTACATGTGTTTCAAGACATGACTCCAGATTCCTTTCTGGAGATCCGTCTAGCGCCTGACCTCTAAGACACTTTGGCAGGATGCCAAACATGACAGTCCCATGAGACACCGCGCGTCCTCCACTAAAGGATTATCCTTCCAGAGAGTCCCAGATGGTGCGGTGATGCTGAAAATTTGAGCATCCTTTCCTTTCCCACACAATAAATCAGAGATCAGTAGCGGCAAGGGTAGCCAGGCATATGACATCTTGAAGCCAGTGCATGGGGGGTTATATGGAAAACTTGAAATGACTTCAGTCTCAAAAACTTGCATCTTCCAAATTTCAATTGCATATCTTCAGCAGTTCTTGAAACATAAAAGTAACATAGTACAAGTAACATAGACAAGGACACACTCTATAGTACTGTATAATCCTTTGGAGATGAAACGAGGATTTTCATGAGAGTAGACAACATTGTGAACACAACAAACCTCCAATCAGATGTAAATGAGGTCTTTCAATGGGCTACAGAAAATAATATGGTGTTTAATGAAGAAGTTCCAGCTCATGCGCTACGGAAACAATGAAAATATAAAAACAAAAACCACGTACAAAAACACCTTCAAATCATAATAATAGAACCAAAAAGCAATGCAAAGGATCTGGGTGTACTCATGTCGGAAGACCTTACCTTTAAAGAACACAATAAAGTAGCCGTCACAACTGCAAGAAAAATGACAGGTTGGATAACAAGAACCTTTCACACTAGAGATGCTATACCGATGATGATACTTTTCAAAATGCTAGTGCTCTCTAGAGTGGAGTACTGCTGCACAATGACAGCCCCTTTCAAAGCTGGAGAAATTGCTGACCTGGAGAGCGTGCAGAGATCCTTTACTGCTAGAATCCACTTAGTGAAACATCTAAACTATTGGGACCGACTAAAGAGCCTAAATCTGTACTCCCTTGAGCGCAGGCGGGAGAGATACATAATAATTTACACATGGAAAATGGTAGAAGGGCTGGTCCCAAACCTGCACACAGAAATAACAGCACATGAGACCAGAAGACATGGCAGGATATGCAGAATACCCCGTTGAAGAGCAGAGGTGCAACAGGTACTCTGAGAGAGAACTCTATCAACATCAGAGGCCCGAGACTATTCAACACGCTTCCACTACACATAAGGGGCATAGGCCGACCCCTCACAGTGTTCAAGAGAGAACTGGATAAGCACCTCCAAAGGATACCTGATCAACCAGGCTGTAATTCATACGTTAGGCTGCAAGCAGTCGCTTCCAACAGCTTGGTTGACCAGTCCAGCAACGAGGAGGTCTGGTCAACGACCGGGCCGCGAGGACGCTAAGCCCTGAAAACATCTCAAGGTAACATCAAGGTAACGGATACTGGGTACGATAGTATTTCTAGGGTAGAATACTGCTCCCAATAAGAGCATATTTTAGAAGGACTTATGCCAGCAACCGTGTCCAACAGTCTAGTTGACCAGCCCAGCAAGGAGGAGGCCTGGGCGAGGACCGGGCCGCGGGGACGCTAAGCCCCGAAACCATCACAAGTACCTGGTAACCACAAGGTAACCATTCAACCTGCTTGATACCTGCTTGATGGGGTTCTGGGAGTTCTTCTACTCCCCAAGCCCGGCCCGAGGCCAGGCTTGACTTGGGAGAGCTTGGTCCACCAGGCTGTTGCTTAGAGCGGCCTGCAAGCCCACATACCCACTACAGCCCGGTTGGTCCGACACTCCTTGAAGAAAACTATCCAGTTTTCTATATCTAGAAAAGCTGGAGAAGTTGTTGACCTGGAGAACGTGCATATACGTTTTCTTTCCTTTCAGCCTTTCAGGCTTTTATTGTCTGAAACTATCCATTAACACTGCTAACATATTGGGACTGTTTAAAATCCCTGAAACTGTATTCCATGGAGCATAGATGAGAGAAATACAACATAATTTACACAAAGAGAAGATAAGGACTGGTTCCAAATCTGTGCACTAGAGTCATTCATTACGAGACCAGGAGGCATGGCAGGAAGTGCAAAATAGCCCCGTTGAAGAGTAGGGGTGTAATACGTTTTCTTCAGGACAATTCTTTAAACAAATAAGGACAATTATTTGAAATGTTTCTTTCAAAAACATTTAAACATTAAGACTCAACACCCTCCCTCTAAACATAAAAGACATTACCAACAGAGCACTAACGGCTTTTAGAAGCGAAACTAAAACCTACTTTCAAAGTGTGCATGACCCACTAGGCTGTGGTGTCCACGTCAGGTCGGTCCACCAGGAGGCCTGGTTTAACACCAGGTCGCTGGAGGGGCACTCATTCCCGGAACCATTTCAAGGCAAGTGATTACAATGCACATTAACAAGAGGGACCCAGCTACAGGTGTACACTGAACAGGTGTGTTCGGCCAGCACCTGCTTCATACCTGCACTTACTCTGTAACTAGCTGACATTGTAACTATAAGGTGTGAATGATAGATGTAATTGTTAATGTAATAATCTAAGATGAGGTCTGATAAAGACCTTTTGTGCCCTCTGTAATGCTTTTGCGCTACCGCTCACAGGATGAGTATTGGGTGCACAATAAACTAGCCGCCTTCGGCGGCAACAATCAATCCTTGAAGGAAACAATCTAGGTTTCCTCTTGAAGATGTCCACGGTTGTTCGGCCAGCACCTCAACGTTAACCACCCTCCAACTGGTAACCGCAGCTTTAAACTAGTTCCAGTTGTCATAATAGTGGATAAACCAAACAAGATCACGGAACTTCACATGTTATACAACAGTGGTGTGTTAAAGTTGATACATGCAGGCGATGAGTCACAATAACGTGGCTGAAAAATATTGACCAAACCACACACTAGAAAGTTCAGGGATGACGACGTTTCGGTCCGTCCTGGACCATTCTCAAGTCGATTGTGAACGTCTCACAATCGACTTGAGAATGGTCCAGGACGGACCCAAACGTCGTCGTCCCTTCAGTTACTAGTGTGTGGTCTGGTCAACAGTTGATACATGTTACAGGAGCTCAAGGCATTACACAGTAGGGTACAAGTACGTCAGAAAGAATTCCTCCAGGTAACCTATCTTCACATCGCGGAGGAAATCATCATCGTTCCACACTATCCAAATCCAACTGAGCGTGCCTGGAGTTGCGGCACACGAAGGGCAAAGTTTGGGCAAAAGTTGTCTGGAAGAACTTGTGTTAGAGATGAAGAAGTTGGGCTGGCAAGTTTAGGAGGGGGGGGGGTAGGAATATGGAGAGGTTGAAGAAGCTTGAGGAAAGAGGGAGAGATTGAGGGAACGGAGGAGCTTGAGGAAACGGGGGGAGGGGGAGGATCTGGAGGAAAGGAGGGGGGGGGGGAGCTTGAGGGGGAGGGTACGAGGGGGGGAGGAAGAGTACACAGGATGGTGCAGGAACGGGTAGTAGTGGCCAGTACTGTCTTGTGACGGAGACGGCGAGCGGGAGACGCCCCGGGCACTATGACCACCACTCAACACACACAACACAACACCATACACAACACGACACGAAACACAACACACGACACGAAACACAACACACAACACGAAACACAACACACGACACGAAACACAACACACAACACGAAACACAACACACAACACGAAACACAACACACAACACGAAACACAACACACGACACGAAACACAACACACGACACGAAACACAACACACAACAAATCATGAGGATACGAGAGGCAGGCGACAAAATGCTTCCTGAACATTTAAATATATAATAATTTCCTCATGGAGGAATACTATAGAGAATATAAACACCTGGTATAGTGGCGCATCAAGTTGAGTGGAATATTGGTCACTAGGACGCTAACAACGTTAGTTTATACACTTTGTTTCTTTATCTCTCAAAATAACAGATGTAAAAAATAAAAATGAAACCGCGAAAAACACCATACCCGACCCCGCTCACAGACAACCTTACAGAGCAGCACTAAGAAAGTATGTCGTTAAAGTTCCTCGTTTCCACCATACCCGAGTACGTGCAACTTTTCATTATTAAACATCATTATATTTTCCGTTACCCAATCGAAGACTTATAGTTTATTTCATGTTCTTCCACAGATGTAATTTTAATGCTGATTTTTGTATTACCTGCAAACGATGACACAAAGCTGTGGCTAGTAGTTTTGTCCATATGTGATATGAGTGAGAGAAAGCAGTGGTGCAAGGACTGTGCCCTGGGGTACAGAACTTTTCACTACGCTTGGACTTGATGTTATGTGACTGACTGATGGCCGCGGGGCCACAAATCTTCATAACACTATTAAGGTAACGTACCCTGCCTACTTGATAATCAAAATAGAGATCTTAAATGAAGTTATTGTCTACCCTTTGATTCTTATATATATATATATTTACAATGCAGGTGAATTTATATCCATTCAACAGCACAACGACAAAAAACTGCCTAGAGGAAATGAGGCGTAACAAGGGTAAGATAAAACCGGACACAAGATATTTGACTGATAAGGCACCAAAATCCCTCATATCTGTATACAGATATATGTATATCTATATACAGCTATGAGGGGGATTCAGTACACTTGCGAGGAGGGATTCTCGCAAGTGTACATGTGAGAAAATGGTAAGACTTTGGGTGATACACTTTGGTGCGGTAAAAGAGCACATATTGCATGTTTCCCTCGTTAGTGCTAAACAGGGGCGGGATTCACAAAGCAAGCACTTACGTGTTCACTTACGAAATTTGTACCTTTCATCTTAGACATGGCGCACTAGTCGGTATTTACTAAGCAGTTTACGAGCTCCGACGAGTTACGAGGTCGTCCATAACAATAGCAACTTTGACGTCGATGATGATGACGTCGATGATGACGTCGTCAACTGTTCACTACATACCGCCAAGCCACCATGATTGAGACCAGAGGACCAGGTCTCGTAAGTGGACTAAGTGGACTCTACAGCGGAGACACAAGTGGACTCTACAGTGGAGACGCAAGTGGACTCTACAGCGGAGACGCAAGTGGACTCTACAGTGGAGACGCAAGTGGACTCTACAGCGGAGACGCAAGTGGACTCTACAGTGGAGACGCAAGTGGACTCTACAGCGGAGACGCAAGTGGACTCTACAGTGGAGACGCAAGTGGACTCTACAGTGGAGACGCAAGTGGACTCTACAGTGGAGACGCAAGTGGACTCTACAGTGGAGACGCAAGTGGACTCTACAGTGGAGACGCAAGTGGACTCTACAGTGGAGACGCAAGTGGACTCTACAGTGGAGACGCAAGTGGACTCTACAGTGGAGACGCAAGTGGACTCTACAGTGGAGACGCAAGTGGACTCTACAGTGGAGACGCAAGTGGACTCTACAGTGGAGACGCAAGTGGACTCTACAGTGGAGACGCAAGTGGACTCTACAGTGGAGACGCAAGTGGACTCTACAGTGGAGACGCAAGTGGACTCTACAGTGGAGACGCAAGTGGACTCTACAGTGGAGACGCAAGTGGACTCTACAGTGGAGACGCAAGTGGACTCTACAGTGGAGACGCAAGTGGACTCTACAGTGGAGACGCAAGTGGACTCTACAGTGGAGACGCAAGTGGACTCTACAGTGGAGACGCAAGTGGACTCTACAGTGGAGACGCAAGTGGACTCTACAGTGGAGACGCAAGTGGACTCTACAGTGGAGACGCAAGTGGACTCTACAGTGGAGACGCAAGTGGACTCTACAGTGGAGACGCAAGTGGACTCTACAGTGGAGACGCAAGTGGACTCAACAGTGGAGACGCAAGTGGACTAAGTGGACTCTACAGTGGAGACGCAAGTGGACTCTACAGTGGAGACGCAAGTGGACTCAACAGTGGAGACGCAAGTGGACTCTAGAGTGGAGACGCAAGTGGACTCTAGAGTGGAGACGCAAGTGGTGTGTGTGAGTGGAGGCGGGTAGCGTGGCCCGGGCCAGCAGGTACCCCGCACTAACACTGCACTACAACATACAACAACTCCCCCACCTGCAAGAGAAGCCCCTCACTCTAAACCAATCTTTTCTCCCTCCCATTAATTATAGATCAAAGCATTTTCATCCTCACAAAACTTAACATTTTATATTTGAGCGTAATTAAAAAATCACACACAATACATGAGGTTAAAAAAGTGCATCCGTCCCGGCTGTAAACTCCTCACGGAAAGGTTAAAAAAAAATAAAAAATAAAACCCCTGTCTTTGCATGTCATGAATAATGCAAATGTGGCACATTTAACCACATTCACAATGTATTTCCCGCCGACATTAATCATTAACAGGCAATGATATGCATAACTCAAGTGAAAAAAAAGTTAAAATACATAAAAACTTTCACAAAATGATCAAACAAAATCTTGGGAACAAGTATATAGGAAACTTCAGAGAAAAATAAAAGTTCTCAAACTCTGGCTGACGCCGGAGAATTTGAGCTTAAATATCTTTCTGGTTGAACAACCATGGATGGTAATGCGGGGGGGGGGGGGAGTGGACGGGGGGGGGGAGGGAGAGGGGACCAGGGCCGACCCCTCACAGTGTTCAAGAGAGAACTTAACAAACACCTCCAAAGGATTCCTGATCAACCAGACTGTGACTCATACGTCAGGCTGCGAGCAGCCGCGTCCAACAGCCTGGCTGATCAGTCCAGCAACCAGGAGGCCTGGTCGACGACCGGGCCGCGGGGACGCTAAGCCCCGGAAGCACCTCAAGGTAAACTCAAGGTAAGGGGGGGGGAGAGGAGACCGTACAAGGGGATAAACAAAATATTTTCTAGCACATACATGATGTAGTTGTGCACAAGCACCAAGCCATCAGGGTGTGGAACACCATCGAAATGTTAGAGGACCCAATGTTAGAAAGATTACTCCAAGATGAGACGCCCCGCTCCCACAGCTGGTGGCCCAAGAGGAGACGCCCCGCTCCCACAGCTGGTGGCCCAAGATGAGACGCCCCGCTCCCACAGCTGGTGGCCCAAGAGGAGACGCCCCGCTCCCACAGCTGGTGGCCCAAGAGGAGACGCCCCGCTCCCCAGCTGGTGGCCCAAGAGGAGACGCCCCGCTCCCACAGAGGAGACGCCCCGCTCCCACAGCTGGTGGCCCAAGAGGAGACGCCCCGCTCCCACAGCTGGTGGCCCAAGAGGAGACGCCCCGCTCCCACAGCCGGTGGCCCAAGAGGCTTGATCTACTTACTCACTGAAAACCCAGCCCCACAGTACATAATTCCCAGATGAAATTCTGACCAGAAATCCCTTGAGGTTATCTTGAGGTTATCTTGAGATGATTTCGGGGCTTTTAGTGTCCCCCGCGGCCCGGTCCTCGACCAGGCCTCCACCCCAGGAAGCAGCCCGTGATAGCTGACTAACACCCAGGTACCTATTTTACTGCTAGGTAACAGGGGCATAGGGTGAAAGAAACTCTGCCCATTATTTCTCGCCGGCGCCTGGGATCGAACCCAGGACCACAGGATCACAAGTCCAGCGTGCTGTCCGCTCGGTCGACCGGCTCCCTCTCCCCCAATAAATAATTAAAAAAAAGTATGTAAATGAATAATAATAAAATAAAGAGCCTTAAACAGTACATCAAAACATGTGTGGAATCATCGTTGTGTGTATATATGAATGCTACACAGTATTAATCTATAGACATCCATATATGATGAAAAACATGTGAAGAACCTCTCCCACACACTCAGCTCCCTGACAAGAGGGAGCAAGCTTAGCTTACCTGCCAACACCTGCACATCATGTCAGCAAGGCGGACAGCACGCCTACCTTGAGGTTACCTTGATGATTTCGGGGCTTAGCGTCTCCGCGGCCCGGTCGTCGACCAGGCCTCCTGGTTGCTGGACTGATCAACCAAGCAGTTGGACGCGGCTGCTCTCAGCCTGACGTATGAGTCACAGCCTGGTTGATCAGGTATCTTTTGGAGGTGTTTGTCGAGTTCTCTCTTGAACACTGTGAGGAGTCGGCCAGTTTTGCCCCTTATGTGTAGTGAAACCGCAAGGTAAGGACCCGTTGCCCTGAGGTACCTGGAGCTTTGCAATTACTTTATTGACTTTTGTGTTGATGATGATATTCTCACAATGCAGCTAGAGTCTGCCAGTGCAGGCTACTGATCACGTGCCTCTGTATCACTAACCATCCTCTGTGATGGGGACTTTTAGCAGCACGTAGGTAGATATTTTTTACTCTGTATTCTTCTTCATATAATCTAGGGTAACTGCACAAATGCCGATGTACCTAAATATGTCAACACAAACAAAATTGAGTAACAAACTTTGAGAAAGAATGTCAACGGCAACCGGACCCAGTTATGCTTGTTATACCTCCCAATATATTATTCAATATTCAATCATTACACCTTCAAAGCTGTCGCCGTCGGGTCCTGCTTTATCTGCTTGGTGGGGTTCTGGGAGTTCTTCTACTCCCCAAGCCTGGCCCTACCTGGAGGGTCGCAAGTACTTCATCCACTCTCATCATGAACAAATCGTCACAAGCCAGCCAAGACTTCCTAGTGCTGGGTAACACCCGTCGCGCCTCTCTACGAACAACCATTTCCCTTGAAAATAATATTTCCTTTTGTTTCGGGAAGCCCCGAAGACAAGTTCCTGCAGGAAGTGCCGCGCCAACCGAGCTCTAATAGATATGTGGGTCTGCAACAAGTAAGGATTTTTTAGATCAAGTTTAGATAATGCTGTTTATGAGAACTAACATGTCTTTATACTGGTTTTTTTTTTAGGATTTCACTAATTTCTTTCTCATGATTACTTTATGAACCTTCACTAATACGAATAGGTTCAATACTGGAAGTGGTTTTTGCTTTTGATTTCGCATATGTGAAGGAATATTTTGGGTTTTTCTTTATTTCTTGAATTGCTTTCTATTTTAGTTGCCTTTCTTCAGTCTGATATGAGTGTTTCAGTCGCTGCTCGATTTCTTCAATCTCCCTGTTTAAATTATTCCTTCTTTATAGGGGAAGTCGTGTCTGCTTAAGCATTTCCGTTATTTTTTCTTCTTTTGTCGTGTCGTCTGCTTGATACCTGCTTGATCGTCTGCGTTCTCTTTCTACGTTGGACCTCTTTCTGGCTTTCCTCAAAGGAACATGTTTCAGACAGACTTTATATGCTTCAGAAGTCAGTTTTTATATTCCATGTGTAAGACATTTATTACTTACAACAGTTTCCCACTGAATGTTTGTAAGTTC
The DNA here is from genome assembly GCA_020271785.1 of Procambarus virginalis. Lineage (NCBI taxonomy): Eukaryota > Metazoa > Arthropoda > Malacostraca > Decapoda > Cambaridae > Procambarus > Procambarus virginalis. The sequence goes on from WNGS01009202.1 coordinate 18,373,235, forward strand.
CGTTTATTTTGTCCCAGTCAATCCTTTTATTATTAAAATTGAATTTACTGAATAACCCTTTTCGCTTGATCATTATTTTAGGTCAATTCAGAGTATTGATGGTAGTTTGCACTTTCAATGAGCTTGTGATCTGAGTATGTGGTATCTGAGATTGTAATGTCCCTGATTATGTCTTAATTGTTTGTGAAGACCAGATCTAGAATATTTTCGTTTCTAGTTGTTCTGGTATCTGCTGGTTCAGTGAACATTTGTCACAGAATTAAAGCAGTTCTCTAATCTGTGGTTGGTTTATATCCCGATAGATTTCCTGGTATAATATTAATGTTTGCTATTCTCTATCTTAGATTAGGTAAGTTGAAGTCACCTAGGAAGATAATATCAGGTATCGGGTTCGCCAAATTATCAAGGCTATTCTCTTTTTTGTTTATCTGTTCTGTGAATTTCTCAGCCGTTGCATTTGGCGGTTTGTATATTAGAATAATCACTAAGTTTATTTTCTCTATTTTTACTCCTGCTTGATTGTACCTGCTTGATGGGGTTCTGGGAGTTGTTCTACTCCCCAAGCCCAGCCCGAGGCCAGGCTTGATTTGTGAGTTTGGTCCACCAGGCTGTTGCTTGGAACGCCCCGCAAGTTCACATACCCACCACAGCCCGGCTGGTCCGGCACATCTTTTAGAAAACAATCTAGTTTTCTAGATTGACAATATTTCTTATGCTAGCTGGGAGGATGTTGAACAACCGCGGACCTCTGATGATTATACAGTGTTCTCTGATTGTGCCTATGGCACCCCTGCTCTTCACTGGTTCTATTCTGCATTTTCTTCCATATCGTCCAATCCAGTACGTTGTTATTTTACTGTGTAGATTTGGGACCTGGCCCTCCAGTATTTTCCACGTGTATATTATTTAGTATTTCTCTCGTTTCCTTTCTCTCCCAGAGGTCTCACAGTCCCTCTACTACCTCATTTGTAGAGTTGCAGAGGTCTGAGCATACAGGGTCTTCCCTAATATACAGACCCACTCCAAGTGATATTTACCCTAACTCATCTGTATAGCTGTAACCTTGTTGATGAGGTTGATGTAACCATGTTGACGAGGTTGATGCCGTGGGTGTGGTCACAACCAGACAAGAGATGTAGCCGAGTACGGCGCCTGACGCTACCCGCCGCTCCCAGCTGCCCCATCAAACCATATTTAGTCTACTGTATCATCCTCATATTTTTCACCTGCACGAACTGACTCTGTCTAACTGTACTCACCTAGTTGTTCCGTCTATGCGGGTACACGTGTATGCACGTGCGCTTGCGTACGTAACTACATTAGCCGTACATGTCCGTGCACCTCTACCACGCGTGTCCGTGTACGACCACAATGACCCTGGAATAAGACAGGAGTGGTGACCTGCCCCAGGATTCACAAAGTATTTACGCAACCACTTACAGAACCTGTACATCTTTCAACAATTATGGCCGGTTTGTTTACATTTATTAAAGAGTTTATGAGCTCCGAAGCGCTACGAGGTTGTCTAAAAGAGTAATAACCTTGTGTTGTGAAGTTCTCAAGCTCGTAAACTGTTTAATAAATGTAAATAAAGTCGTTATGATTGTTGAAAGATGCACAGACTTCGTAAGTGGTTGTGGGAATCCTTGCCCTGGGCCGGGAATCATCGAGCATCTTACACGTCCACTTACAAGACCTCTACCTCTTCCATACCTTACCTTGCAACCCGTCCTCGGAAATTTGTATAGTCAATATTGACTTATTAAATACGTGCATAGGTGACATACTAAACATAATAGTTTACCTTGAAAAGCTTCATAGAAAACACCGACCTTACCTAACCTTGTTAGTATGTTAAGATAAGCATCTTATAGCTTCGTAATTACAATTGTTACTTAACCTATTATGGGTATAGGTTAAGTAATATATAGGTATATTAGGTATAACCTATTATAGGTATAGGTTAAGTAATAATTGTAATTACGAAGCAATAAGATGCTTATTTTAACATACTAACAAGGTCGGTGTTTTCTATGAAGCTTTTCAAGGTAAACTATTTAGTATATCACCTATGCACGTATTTAATAAGTCAATATTGACTATACGAATATGCGAGGACGGGTTGTACCTTGCGGTGGTTCCGGGAGTTCAACGTCTCAGCAGCCCGGTGCCCGACCAGGTCTCCTGGCTGATGGTCTGGTCAACCAGGCTGTTGAGAGGGTCGGTCCGTTATGCCCCTTATGTGTAGTGGAAGCGTGTTGAACAGTCTCGGGCCTCTGATGTTGATAGAGTTCTCTCTCAGAGTACCTGTTGCACCTCTGCTTTTCAACGGGGGTATTCTGCACATCCTGCCATGTCTTCTGGTCTCATGTGATGTTATTTCTGTGTGCAGGTTTGGGACCAGCCCCTCTACTATTTTCCACGTGTAAATTATTATGTATCTCTCCCGCCTGCGCTCAAGAGAATACAGATTAAGGCTTTTTAGTTGGTCCCCATATTTTAAATGTTTTACTGAGTGGATTCTAGCAGTAAAGGATCCCTGCACGCTCTCCAGGTCAGCAATTTCTCCAGCTTTGAAAGGGGCTGTCATTGTGCAGCAGTAATCCACTCTAGAGAGCACAAGCGTTTTGAAAAGTATCATCGGTACAGCATCTCTAGTGTGAAAAATTCTTGTTATCCAACCTGTCATTTTTCTTGCAATTGTGAAGGCTACTTTATTGTGTTCTTTAAAGGTAAGGTCTTCCGACATGAGTGCACCCAATATCCTTTCTAGAATATAGAATAGATTATAGAATAGAATAGATTAGAATAGATCCTATAGAATAATTTTTAACATTTTAATTGCTCCCAAAATTTTAGACTTAATGAATAGATTCTAGCAGTAAAATATCTTTGTACGTTCTCCAGGTCAGCAGTTTCTCCAGCTCTGAATGGGGCTGTTTGTGTGCACAAATATTCCACCCTAGAGAGCACTAGTGTCTTAAAAACTATCATCATAGGTATGGCATCGCTTGTTTGAAAAGTTCTTGTTATCCAACCTATTCTTGCAGTTGTAATAGCTACTTTATCATGTTCTTTAGCAGTAAGGTCTTCCGACATGATTACTTCCAAGTCTTTTACATTAATTTTTGCTTCTTCTGGACTGCGTTTTGTATGTGATTTCCGTTTTCGAATTTTCGCTTTTCCCATAGCACAGTACCTGGAACTTCTGTGGTATGGGAAAAACGAAAATGTCAAAACGGAAACCATATATAAAACGCTGTCAAATCCCACTATTGAAACAGGAAGCAATGTAAATGACTTGGGAGAATCATGCCATACCTGGAGCATATGGTGCCATTCCTGGAGCATATGGAGACATACCTGGAGCATATGGAGCCATACCTGGAGCATATGGAGTCATACCTGGACCATATGGAGCATACCTGGAGAGGGTTCTGGGAGTTCTTCAACTCCCGGAGCCCGGCCTGGACTCGTGATAAATATGTCGATAGTATGTTGTCATACTATCTGCTGTACGTAACTATCACGTCACATCCAGCCAAGGAACAAATCCACAAGGGCCGTGACGAGGATTCGAACCTACGTCTGTGAGCATCCCAGACGCTGCCTTAATCGACTGAGCTACGACATGGTAAAAGAGACACGGTTTTACCATGTCGTAGCTCAGTCGATTAAGGCAACGTCTGGGATGCTCACAGATATAGGTTCGAATCCTCCTCACGGCCCATGTAGACTTGTTCATTGATGCATCACGTTATTGTGATCTCTGTGTGTACTCCAGCCAAGGTATCTATATTTACGCAAGTTACTAGACATTAGGCACAAAAGTTAAAGCCCCGCTCCTGTGCCAGGTAAGTCCACAACGCGCTCACCATAGCCCGTGCTACTTTGGAACTTTTTGTTCCGAGTAGCGAATCTTAAACAACAACATAGACTTGAGGAGTACACCCCAGGCTTGCTGGGGTAGACCTTGCTTGGCTCTTGCTTGGAGTGGGCTCGTTCGGGGTTAAATTGACTTTGATACAAGTAATTATAGTTCAGTACATAAAAAGAACAACAAATAGGAACAATGTGAAATAGGTTCCAAAGTATTTGCGAATCTATTTATACCGGCGCGGGGATGATGTCAGGAGCCTGGAGCCTGGCCAGAATGTCCCAAGCCATAATTTTTGTGGCTATTACTTCCCCGATAACCTCCCATCACGGCCACTGTCGAGGTGCTCGCTCCCTCTACACTTCTTAATTTAAGCTAAACATTCTTGTGTAACTCATAACGATACACCTGCTTCACCCTTACTAGTTATATATTATATATATATATTATATATATATTATATAAATATTATATATATATATATATATATATATATATATATATATATATATATATATATATATATATATATATATATATATATATAACTGAAAACTCACACCCCAGAAGTGACTCGAACCCATACTGCCAGGAGCACTCTGCTGGCGTACAGGATCCCTTAACCGCTCGACCATCACGACCGCACAAAAAAATGATAGTAGCCGAGGCTATTTCCATCCCCCCGCCGGCACTCGGTTGGTAATCTTGGGCATAGTATTTTATCAAAACACCTCATTCTTTGGGGCACACGTGAGGAACACAAATTTGTGTTCCTCACGTCAAATTGAGTCAAAAGTTCCTTGTGTCAAATTTGTGTTCAAATTTGTGGAAATAGCCTCGGCTACCATCCTTTTTTGTCCGGTCGTGTTGGTCGAGCGGTTAAGGGATCCTTTACGCCAGCAGAGTGCTCCTGGCAGTATGGGTTCGAGTCACTTCTGGGGTGTGAGTTTTCAGCTGCATATAGTCCAGGGGACCATTCAGGTTTGTTCGCATATATATATATATATATATATATATATATATATATATATATATATATATATATATATATATATATATATATATATAATGTGTGTGTGTAATTCACGAAAATTAACGTGATGAAAAATGTGAGTGTCAGACTAGGGAGAA
>WNGS01009202.1:18378526-18389063 GCA_020271785.1 Procambarus virginalis
AGAATTGAAACAGGAATATCCTTAAAGTACTTTCGTATATTAATACACATTCAGACGGAATCAAAGGAACCATTCCTTCTGAAGATGTATTACTATACGAAATGTACTTAAGGATTATCCTGTTTGCCATTCTTCCTCCGTAGTCTGTTCACTGCACATATATATATATATAATATATATAAGATATATATATAATAATCTATTAATATATATTATCTATCTATTCTATACGTTCCCCACGATACCCAACACTCGGTTCGTGGGGAAATTTGCATGTGAAGTTTCCTAAAGGAATTGGGAGACAAATTGATCAGCGTTACAAAAGACCAGAGAGCAAAAGGTTTCTTGTCCAGCGCCTCAGTGTTGCGATCCAGATGGGAAATGCCTGCTGCGTCCTTGGGGCACTAGTCCACCTTCAGAGGAATTCGAACAAGTGTTTGTATAATATATATAGAATTATATATATATGATAATCTATATATAGATATATATCTATAATTATATGTATATATATCTATATATGTATAATATCTATATATATATATATAGATATTATATATATAATATATAATATATCTATATAGTAGTTAACCTGACAACCAGCCAAAACGCCCCAGATGGAGTCACCCTGCAGGCCATGGAGGGAAGGTAAACAGGTCGTATTGGGTTACACCTGGGCATCTACGTTGGCTGATACCTATGTACGTTACAGCTCAGCATAGGGAGGTGGGGCAGCCACCTTCAGGGAGACACCGAAAAATCCACAAGTACAGAGACCCAGAACGTTGTTACAGGTTCCTGCCGATAGGCTCAGAGACTCTGGGCGCCTGGGTAAATGTGCACTCAAGGTTTTTAAGGAGGTTGGTGAGGAACTCATTGGGAAACTAGAGACCCACGAGCAGCCAGTTTCCTATTCCAGCGCCCTCCGTGTCGCAGTACAGAGGGGAAAATGCGTGCTGTATCCTGGGTACGCACCCAGACTCCGAGGAGCTGGACGAGGTCTTCGAACGCTGATTGTTTAATTGCTATATATTTGTGGGGTGTGTGTGTGTGTGTGTGTGTGTTCCTAGTATATGTAGAGATATATAATATGTATATATATATATATATGTATATATATATATATATATTATATATATATATATGTATATATATTATATATATAATATATATATAATATATGTTGTATATATATATATATACATATATATATACATATATATAAACATATATATATACATATATATACATATATATATATACTATATATAATATACATACATGCAATTGACGATCACCAAAACACTGATCATTTTAGGCGGAAAGAATCCGCAGAGAAAAATGAAAGGAGGTTCCAAACCTCCTTTCATTTTTTCTTCTGTGGATTTTCCGCATATACATACACATATATATATACATATATATGATACATACATATATATATCTACATACATATATATATACATACATATATATATACATACATATATATATACATATATATATATATACATACATATATATATATATATATATACATGTCGGACCTAGTAGCCAGAACGCACTTCTCAGCCTACCCTACTATGCAAGGCCCGATTTGCCTAATAAGCCAAGTTTTCATGAATTAATTGCTTTTCGGCTACCTAACCTACCTAACCAAACCTAACCTAACTTTTCGGCTTACCCTAACCTAACCTAACCTATATAGATAGGTTAGGTTAGTTAGGTAGGGTTGGTTAGGTTCGGTCATATATCTACGTTAATTTAACTCCAGTAAAAAGAATTTGACCTCATACATAATGAAAATGGGTAGCTTTATCATTTCATAAGAAAAAAAATTCGAGGAAATATATTAATTCAGGGTAAAATCGTGGCTTATTAGGCAAAGCGGGCACTTGCATAGTAGGCTGAGAGGTGCGTTTTGGCTACTACGTACGCAACATATATATAGATATACATATATATCATATATATATATATATATATATATATACATATATATATTATACATATATATATACATATATATATACACATAGATATATACGTAATTATACTACATATGTATATACATATATATATATACATATATATATACAGTATATAATATATACGTATATACATATATATACACATATATATATACGTATATAATAGGGGTACCACCTCTGGTGCAATTGCAGGGAGCCCACATCCTCTGAAGAAGAAGGAAAACAAAGAGCATTCAGAGAAGATCTGTGGATTCCTCACCGAATACATAATTCTTTTTCTCTCCGACCACCCCGATTATTTTGTATGTTTTGTTTATTTATTGCAATGCTACAGTTTACAGAGAACACGTACATATATATATACGTCCATATATATATATATACGTACGGTATATTATATATATATATATATAATATATATATATATATCTAATATATACACACATAGATATATACATATAGAGCTATATATATATATATATATATATATCTATATATATAATATATATCTATATATATATATATGTCAGTACCTAAGTAGCCAGAACGCATGCGTTTTCTTTCCTTTCAGCCTTTCAGGCTTTTATTGTCTGAACTATCCATTAACACTGCTAACTATTGGACTGTTTAAAATCCCTGAAACTGTATTCCATGGAGCATAGATGAGAGAAATATCAACATAATTTACACAAAGAGAGATAAAGGACTGGTTCCAAATCTGTGCACTAGAGTCATTCATTACGAGACCAGGAGGCATGGCAGGAAGTGCAAAATAGCCCCGTTGAAGAGTAGGGGTGTAATACGTTTTCTTCAGGACAATTCTTTAAACAAATAAGGACAATTATTTGAAATGTTTCTTTCAAAAACATTTAACATTAAGACTCACACCCTCCCTCTAAACATAAAAGACATTACCAACAGAGCACTAACGGCTTTTAGAAGCGAAACTAAAACCTACTTTCAAAGTGTGCATGACCCACTAGGCTGTGGTGTCCACGTCAGGTCGGTCCACCAGGAGGCCTGGTTTAACACCAGGTCGCTGGAGGGGCACTCATTCCCGAACCATTTCAAGGCAAGTGATTACAATGCACATTAACAAGAGGGACCCAGCTACAGGTGTACACTGAACAGGTGTGTTCGGCCAGCACCTGCTTCATACCTGCACTTACTCTGTAACTAGCTGACATTGTAACTATAAGGTGTGAATGATAGATGTAATTGTTAATGTAATAATCTAAGATGAGGTCTGATAAAGACCTTTTGTGCCCTCTGTAATGCTTTTGCGCTACCGCTCACAGGATGAGTATGGGGTGCACAATAAACTAGCCGCCTTCGGCGGCAACAATCAATCCTTGAAGGAAACAATCTAGGTTTCCTCTTGAAGATGTCCACGGTTGTTCGGCCAGCACCTCAACGTTAACCACCCTCCAACTGGTAACCGCAGCTTTAAACTAGTTCCAGTTGTCATAATAGTGGATAAACCAAACAAGATCACGGAACTTCACATGTTATACAACAGTGGTGTGTTAAAGTTGATACATGCAGGCGATGAGTCACAATAACGTGGCTGAAAAATATTGACCAAACCACACACTAGAAAGTTCAGGGATGACGACGTTTCGGTCCGTCCTGGACCATTCTCAAGTCGATTGTGAACGTCTCACAATCGACTTGAGAATGGTCCAGGACGGACCCAAACGTCGTCGTCCCTTCAGTTACTAGTGTGTGGTCTGGTCAACAGTTGATACATGTTACAGGAGCTCAAGGCATTACACAGTAGGGTACAAGTACGTCAGAAAGAATTCCTCCAGGTAACCTATCTTCACATCGCGGAGGAAATCATCATCGTTCCACACTATCCAAATCCAACTGAGCGTGCCTGGAGTTGCGGCACACGAAGGGCAAAGTTTGGGCAAAAGTTGTCTGGAAGAACTTGTGTTAGAGATGAAGAAGTTGGGCTGGCAAGTTTAGGAGGGGGGGGGGGTAGGAATATGGAGAGGTTGAAGAAGCTTGAGGAAAGAGGGAGAGATTGAGGGAACGGAGGAGCTTGAGGAAACGGGGGGAGGGGGGATCTGGAGGAAAGGAGGGGGGGGGGAGCTTGAGGGGGAGGGTACGAGGGGGGGGAAGAGTACACAGGATGGTGCAGGAACGGGTAGTAGTGGCCAGTACTGTCTTGTGACGGAGACGGCGAGCGGGAGACGCCCCGGGCACTATGACCACCACTCAACACACACAACACAACACCATACACAACACGACACGAAACACAACACACAACACGAAACACAACACACAACACGAAACACAACACACAACAAATCATGAGGATACGAGAGGCAGGCGACAAATGCTTCCTGAACATTTAAATATATAATAATTCCTCATGGAGGAATACTATAGAGAATATAACACCTGGTATAGTGGCGCATCAAGTTGAGTGGAATATTGGTCACTAGGACGCTAACAACGTTAGTTTATACACTTTGTTTCTTTATCTCTCAAAATAACAGATGTAAAAAATAAAATGAAAACCGCGAAAAACACCATACCCGACCCCGCTCACAGACAACCTTACAGAGCAGCACTAAGAAAGTATGTCGTTAAAGTTCCTCGTTTCCACCATACCCGAGTACGTGCAACTTTTCATTATTAAACATCATTATATTTTCCGTTACCCAATCGAAGACTTATAGTTTTTCATGTTCTTCCACAGATGTAATTTTAATGCTGATTTTTGTATTACCTGCAAACGATGACACAAAGCTGTGGCTAGTAGTTTTGTCCATATGTGATATGAGTGAGAGAAAGCAGTGGTGCAAGGACTGTGCCCTGGGGTACAGAACTTTTCACTACGCTTGACTTGATGTTATGTGACTGACTGATGGCCGCGGGGCCACAAATCTTCATAACACTATTAAGGTAACGTACCCTGCCTACTTGATAATCAAAATAGAGATCTTAAATGAAGTTATTGTCTACCCTTTGATTCTTATATATATATATATTTACAATGCAGGTGAATTTATATCCATTCAACAGCACAACGACAAAAAACTGCCTAGAGGAAATGAGGCGTAACAAGGGTAAGATAAAACCGGACACAAGATATTTGACTGATAAGGCACCAAAATCCCTCATATCTGTATACAGATATATGTATATCTATATACAGCTATGAGGGGGATTCAGTACACTTGCGAGGAGGGATTCTCGCAAGTGTACATGTGAGAAAATGGTAAGACTTTGGGTGATACACTTTGGTGCGGTAAAAGAGCACATATTGCATGTTTCCCTCGTTAGTGCTAAACAGGGGCGGGATTCACAAAGCAAGCACTTACGTGTTCACTTACGAAATTTGTACCTTTCATCTTAGACATGGCGCACTAGTCGGTATTTACTAAGCAGTTTACGAGCTCCGACGAGTTACGAGGTCGTCCATAACAATAGCAACTTTGACGTCGATGATGATGACGTCGATGATGATGACGTCGATGATGACGTCGTCAACTGTTCACTACATACCGCCAAGCCACCATGATTGAGACCAGAGGACCAGGTCTCGTAAGTGGACTAAGTGGACTCTACAGCGGAGACACAAGTGGACTCTACAGTGGAGACGCAAGTGGACTCTACAGCGGAGACGCAAGTGGACTCTACAGTGGAGACGCAAGTGGACTCTACAGCGGAGACGCAAGTGGACTCTACAGTGGAGACGCAAGTGGACTCTACAGCGGAGACGCAAGTGGACTCTACAGTGGAGACGCAAGTGGACTCTACAGTGGAGACGCAAGTGGACTAAGTGGACTCTACAGTGGAGACGCAAGTGGACTCTACAGTGGAGACGCAAGTGGACTCTACAGTGGAGACGCAAGTGGACTCTACAGTGGAGACGCAAGTGGACTCTACAGTGGAGACGCAAGTGGACTCTACAGTGGAGACGCAAGTGGACTCTACAGTGGAGACGCAAGTGGACTCTACAGTGGAGACGCAAGTGGACTCTACAGTGGAGACGCAAGTGGACTCTACAGTGGAGACGCAAGTGGACTCTACAGTGGAGACGCAAGTGGACTCTACAGTGGAGACGCAAGTGGACTCTACAGTGGAGACGCAAGTGGACTCTACAGTGGAGACGCAAGTGGACTCTACAGTGGAGACGCAAGTGGACTCTACAGTGGAGACGCAAGTGGACTCTACAGTGGAGACGCAAGTGGACTCTACAGTGGAGACGCAAGTGGACTCTACAGTGGAGACGCAAGTGGACTCTACAGTGGAGACGCAAGTGGACTCTACAGTGGAGACGCAAGTGGACTCTACAGTGGAGACGCAAGTGGACTCTACAGTGGAGACGCAAGTGGACTCTACAGTGGAGACGCAAGTGGACTCTACAGTGGAGACGCAAGTGGACTCTACAGTGGAGACGCAAGTGGACTCTACAGTGGAGACGCAAGTGGACTCTACAGTGGAGACGCAAGTGGACTCTACAGTGGAGACGCAAGTGGACTCTACAGTGGAGACGCAAGTGGACTCTACAGTGGAGACGCAAGTGGACTCTACAGTGGAGACGCAAGTGGACTCTACAGTGGAGACGCAAGTGGACTCTACAGTGGAGACGCAAGTGGACTCTACAGTGGAGACGCAAGTGGACTCTACAGTGGAGACGCAAGTGGACTCTACAGTGGAGACGCAAGTGGACTCTACAGTGGAGACGCAAGTGGACTCTACAGTGGAGACGCAAGTGGACTCTACAGTGGAGACGCAAGTGGACTCTACAGTGGAGACGCAAGTGGACTCTACAGTGGAGACGCAAGTGGACTCTACAGTGGAGACGCAAGTGGACTCTACAGTGGAGACGCAAGTGGACTCTACAGTGGAGACGCAAGTGGACTCTACAGTGGAGACGCAAGTGGACTCTACAGTGGAGACGCAAGTGGACTCTACAGTGGAGACGCAAGTGGACTCTACAGTGGAGACGCAAGTGGACTCAACAGTGGAGACGCAAGTGGACTAAGTGGACTCTACAGTGGAGACGCAAGTGGACTCTAGAGTGGAGACGCAAGTGGTGTGTGTGAGTGGAGGCGGGNCTGCATTTAAAAATCTTGGCACGATTTCCCAATTTAAATCAAACCGAGGCGATTGGCTCTATGACCAAATGGGTCCACATGGGTTATCCCTAGATATATGAATACTCATGGCCTGGCAAAAGAATACTCATGGCCTGGTAAAAGAATACTCATAGCCTGGCAAAAGAATACTCATAGCCTGGTAAAAGAATACTCATAGCCTGGCAAAAGAATACTCATAGCCTGGCAAAAGAATACTCATAGCCTGGCAAAAGAATACTCATAGCCTGGCAAAAGAATACTCATAGCCTGGCAAAAGAATACTCATAGCCTGGCAAAAGAATACTCATAGCCTGGTAAAAGAATACTCATGGCCTGGCAAAAGAATACTCATAGCCTGGTAAAAGAATACTCATGGCCTGGCAAAAGAATACTCATAGCCTGGTAAAAGAATACTCATAGCCTGGCAAAAGAATACTCATAGCCTGGCAAAAGAATACTCATAGCCTGGCAAAAGAATACTCATAGCCTGGCAAAAGAATACTCATAGCCTGGTAAAAGAATACTCATGGCCTGGCAAAAGAATACTCATAGCCTGGCAAAAGAATACTCATAGCTTGGCAAAAGAATACGCATAGCCTGACAAAAGAATACTCATAGCCTGACAAAAGAATACTCAAAGCCTGGCAAAAGAATACGCATAGCCTTTACGACTGTACTTAATTGCCCTCTAGGTCATCGGAGCACGCAATACAAAAAGCTCTTACCCCCCCCCACCTCCCTCCAACACACAAAAGCTCTTGCCCAAGACCTTTCAACACTTCCTCTAAACATAAGGAGCATAATTAGCCGACCTTTCACAGTTTAGAGAGAGAACGTGATAAACATCTCCAAAGCATACCTGATCAACCGAGCTATGATATATATGCCAGACTGCGAGTAGTGGTGTCATAATCCCCGTGGCATAATGGAAACATATTGGAAGCACGTATTGGGACCGACTAAAATGTTAAAATCTGTATTCCCTTGAGCACAGGCGGGAGAGATACATAATAAAATAACAGAACACCAGAAAGCAGAGAGAGATACCAGAGAACCAGGAATGAGTACGTCAGGGTGAGAAGAGAAGCAGAGAAAAGTTTTGAAAATGATATAGCAAACAAAGCCAAGACCGAACCAAGCTACTCCACAGTCACATCAGAAGGAAAACAACAGTGAAAGAACAGGTATTGAAACTTAGAACAGGCGAGGACAGGTATACAGAGAATGACAAAGAGGTGTGTGAAGAACTCAACAAGAGGTTCCAGGAGGTCTTCACAATAGAACAAGGTGAGGTTACTGTGCTAGGAGAAAGGGAGGTAAACCAGGCGGCCTTGGAAGAGTTCGAAATTACGAGAGAGGAGGTCAAGAGACACCTGCTCGATCTGGATGTTAGAAAGGCTGTTGGGCCAGACGGGATCTCACCTTGGATACTGAAAGAGTGTGCAGAGGCACTTTGCTTGCCACTCTCCATAGTGTATAGTAAGTCACTGGAGACAGGAGACCTACCAGAAATATGGAAGATGGCGAATGTGGTCCCAATATACAAAAAGGGCGACAGGCAAGAGGCACTGAACTACAGGCCAGTGTCCTTGATTTGTATACCATGCAAGGTGATTACCTTGAGGTGCTTGGAGAAGATCGTGAGAAAAAACCTGGTAACACATCTGGAGAGAAGGGACTTCGTGACAAATCGCCAACATGGGTTCAGGGAGGGTATATCTTGCCTTACAGGCTTGATAGAATTCTACGATCAGGTGACAAAGATTAAGCAAGAAAGAGAGGGCTGGGCGGACTGCATTTTCTTGGATTGTCGGAAAGCCTTTGACACAGTACCGCATAAGAGGCTGGTACATAAGCTGGAGAGACAGGCAGATGTAGCTGGTAAGGTGCTCCGTTGGATAAGGGAGTACCTAAGCAATAGGAAGCAGAGAGTTACGGTGAGGGGTGAGACCTCCGATTGGCGTGAAGTCACCAGTGGAGTCCCACAGGGCTCTGTACTGGGTCCTATCTTGTTTCTGATATATGTAAATGATCTCCCGGAGGGTATCGATTCATTTCTCTCAATGTTTGCGGACGATGCCAAAATTATGAGAAGGATTAAAACAGAAGAAGACTGTTTGAGGCTTCAAGAAGACCTAGACAAGCTGAAGGAATGGTCGAACAAATGGTTGTTAGAGTTTAACCCAATCAAATGTAATGTAGTGAAGATAGGTGTAGGGAGCAGGAGGCCAGATACAAGGTATCATCTGGGAGAGGAAATTCTTCAGGAATCAGAGAAAGAAAAAGACTTGGGGGTTGATATCACGCCAGACCTGTCTCCTGCAACACATATCAAGAGGACATCAGCGGCATATGCCAGGCTGGCCAGCATACGAACGGCATTCAGAAACTTGTGTAAAGAATCATTCAGAACTTTGTATACCACATATGTCAGGCCAATCCTGGAGTATGCACCCGCCAAACACACACCGAAACTACGACGTTGGTACAACGTTCGAACAAGTTTTAACACCTCCTAACCAGTTATAACAACCAATATAACAAGTTGTAACAACGTTCTAATACGTCATAAACACGTTAAGCCAATATGTAACAACTTTATTACAAATTGTAACAAGCGGAAAAAAGAGACAGTTTCGGTTTGTGTTTCCAGGGCATCCCCAGCATGGAGTCCATATCTAGTCAAGTATAAGACTAAACTGGAAAAGGTTAAAAGGTTTGCCACCAGACTAGTGCCCGAGCTGAGAGGTATGAGCTACGAGGAGAGACTACGGGAATTAAACCTCACTTCGCTGGAAGACAGAAGAGTTAGGTGGGATATGATCACCACATTTAAGATTCTGAAGGGAATTGATAGGGTAGATAAAGACAGGCTATTTAACACAAGGGGCACACGCACAAGGGGACACAGGTGGAAACTGAGTGCCCAAATGAGCCACAGAGATATTAGAAAGAACTTTTTTAGTGTCAGAGTGGTTGACAAATGGAATGCATTAGGAAGTGATGTGGTGGAGGCTGACTCCATACACAGCTTCAAGTGTAGATATGACAGAGCCCAATAGGCTCAGGAATCTGTACACCTGTTGATTGACGGTTGAGAGGCGGGACCAAAGAGCCAGAGCTCAACCCCCGCAAGCACAACTAGGTGAGTACAGAAATAACACCACATGAGACCAGGAGGCATGGCAGGATGTGCAGAATACCCCCGTTGAAGAGCAGAGGTGCAACAGGTACTCTGAGAGAGAACTCTATCAACATCAGAGGCCCGAGACTGTTCAACACGCTTCCACTACACATAAGGGGCATAACTGGCCGACCCCTCACAGTGTTCAAGAGAGAATTTGATAAACAGCTTCAGAGGATACTGATCAATTCATGCGTTGGGCTGCGAGCAGCCGCGTCCAACAGTCTAGTTGACCAGTCCAGCAACCAGGAGGCCTGGTC
>WNGS01009202.1:18453038-18463454 GCA_020271785.1 Procambarus virginalis
ATCACTGGTCCATGGGCTCAAAAGCCACCCCAACTTCTCTGTTGAGAGTGCTGGCCAACTAGGGTCCACCGCTAAATACAGACAACCACTTACGAGCTCTTAACAAACCACTTGAAACCTTACCCAATTCCAGCAAGGTGTTTGACAATAAATGAATTAGTGCCATGCCAGCAATGTTTGAGCCAAGTCAGACCTCTTCTGCTCTCTTCCCTCCATCTCCGTATTAATGGCCACGTTTATGGATGACATCTTTATGGCCTACGTCGAGGCAGAAGCTGTATTTCTATCCTATTCTCCTGGCACCACTCCACTCCGTCCCGTGTGCTGTAGCTTACCTAGAGTCTCTTACCTGTCTTAATACTCACCAAGCCCGGGCCGGGGCCAGCCTCATCTTGCGAGATCTTGATGTGAAACAAAGAAACAAACAAAAAACTTACATAAACAGAGCAGACAAGGACAGCGTCAACGTGTTTTTTTTTTTTTTAGTAAAGAGGAAGGAGAGGCCTAGGTGAAGGGAAGTATAGAAGTGGGAAATACAATGAGAGGTATGAAAGCAGGCGGGCTGTCCGCCTTGCTGACAACGTGTGTTTGTGTGTGTGGAAATGTGCGCATAAGGGTTAGACCGACGATGAATTCGAGCATTAGGACAGTTAAATAGTTATAACGCAACAGATACAGCAAGGCTAGTAAGCCTGGTATAACAAAATCTAAAGCTGAGTTGAGTGTTTACTGGTGAGAGTGAGGTGAGCAGACAGGTAGGGAGGGATGAGGGGCGGTGAAGCACGGGGCTCATGCAGCCAGTTGCTTATACACGTCAGCCTTGTCGGAGGTGAGAGGCAGCTGACAGAGATGACACCTCATGCACAGAATACGTCACAGTATCACTGCTGAAAATGAATAACCCAACCCGCACATGTGATTGGACGGTGACGACGGTTGGCTCCGTCCTGAACACTAATCATGTGGCAACTTAATAATAAGTCGAGGTGATAGAGTCCAAGAGAGGCAGAAACGTCACTTTATTTTCATGTGTTGGGGGAGGGGGGGGCTGGGGGATTTAGGATTAACCAGAAGAAAGTAGCAAGAGGAAGGTGATGTTGCGAGTTGGTGTGGGTGGCGGTGGAGCGAGGCGCTGACCACATCAACATGGCACTTGGCTCCGCTCCTCCGTACTGTAGCCAGTAAGATGGACACACACTTGTGTGACACACACCTGTGTGACACACCTGTGTGACAATAACTACAGCTTAACATGTCTCGTGATGAGACCACCTCAGTAACCCGTAATGATAATATTTAGGCAGGGTCTTGTCTGGTCTTGTCTGGTCTTGTCTGGTCTTGACACTGTGCCACTGTGGCACCACTTGCTGATGGTTCAGGGGGGGGGGGAGGGTGCCAGCGTGGTCGCCCTCCTTGAGGTTATCTTGAGATGATTTCGGGGCTTTAATGTCCCTGCGGCCCGGTCCTCGACCAGGCCTCCACCCCCAGGAAGCAGCCCGTGACAGCTGACTAACACCCAGGTACCTATTTTACTGCTAGGTAACAGGGGCATAGGGTGAAAGAAACTCTGCCTATTGTTTCTCGCCGGCGCCTGGGATCGAACCCAGGACCACAGGATCACAAGTCCAGCGTGCTGTCCGTTCGGCCGACCGGCCCTCCTGCGTGGCACCGGTTGTGTGCTTCACCCCCGTTATTGTCACTTATTCTCTGTAATACTATTATACTATAACATAGAAATGGTCAGATTACCGAGGTTATTTTGTAGGAAGAGTATTTTGTATGAAGTTGCTAATTACGCTCGGGGTTTGTTGTATTAATCATCTGTAACCTATACCAAAGTGTAATTTGAGATATTCCCGGCTGTAAATATGTTATCGTTTAACAGGTATTGATGTGACGAACGTTGTCAACCCCAGCAACCAGGAGGCCTGGTCGACGACCGGGCCGCGGGGACGCTAAGCCCCGGAAGCACCTCAAGGTAACCTCAAGGTAAGGTAACCCCCCCCCCATGATGCTCTCGCTGCCCGTCACCTGAAGGTTGTGCCCTCATTACCCGGGTTGTGATATCTGTGGGCATTACCCGGGTTGTGATATCTGTGGGCATTACCCGGGTTGTGATATCCGTGGGGTCCTGCCGGCCGTGGCCAACAACAGGCATCAAGGCCAAGGCCAGTGATGCCTGTTGGTCATGCCGTCACCCAGTAGGTCTGGCCTCGGCTCGGGTTGCTGCCATAGTATAAAACTAAATCCAGCCACAGATGAACAGAAGTAATCAAAGGTATATTACCGAGCCTGCCGTTTCCAGTTTTGGTGATGAAGCGATGATGTTAAGGTTTCTTGGCCAGCGTTGAACCTCCTTTCTATTTCAAAACAAACCGAAAGTTTGTTTTACATAGTTAAGTCTTGCCATAAACTATGGAAGCTTTCATATTGCCTAGGGTCCGCCGGGGTCTCTACACAGAACCACTGACTCCTACATTGTTTCCTTACCTACCTACCTGCTGTGGGTTCCGGGAATCAGGGTCCCCCCGAGGCCCTATGTTTAGCCAGGCCTTCTGGTTAATGATGGTCTGGTCACCCAGGCTGTTACACGCTGCTGCTGACAGTTTGACTGGTCCTCCACATTTGTTCTCTCCTCTCCCGGGCATAGCTCGCTTAACGTTCTCAATACAGTATACATGTTTACATGAATTCTGGTGAAACGGTAAAATTATGTTGTTTACTAGTTGGATGATAAGAATATAGAGTATAGGAAGAGCAAGGCCAACTGCTAGGTGGGACGGGCCGTGGGACCTGGCTGGGACCTGGCTGAGACCTGGCTGGGACCTGGATGGGACCCCACTCGTCTTGAGGTCCCAATCTCACTCCTCCCACTTGACCCCTTTTCCTGTGTGACAATAAATACCAGCATTATCCTCCTCCTTGTCTCATACCTCCCACGTTCCACTGACCTGGACGCAGTGACACGTTGGTACTGGCGGTCACCAACGTCACACACGAGAAGCGCGTGTTTGTGTTTCCCTGAAAACAGCTGATCTTGTTATTTGTGTCAGCAGGTGTAGAAGAAACAGGTGGCGGGCTGGAGTGAAGCACAGTAGGGTCTAAAACCTGTACCACCATGGACATTATGACGTCATACTGGCGTCACACGCCTCGTGCGCACCAAATATAAAACACAAAATTTGATTTCTTATTTTCGTTGGGTTAATTTGGGTTAGATTGTGTTGTTGGGTGGCGTTGTGTTAGAGAAGAATGTGGCGCGCCGCCCCCGTGACTATGCTCGCTTTGGCTCAATATATCACACTGACGATATCTCCAAGCCGTCCTCTCACCTAATACGTCACATTTTAAACGCAATTCCCGCCAAACTCACACCGAAACTACGACGTTGGTACAACGTTCGAACAAGTTTTAACACCTAACCAGTTATAACAACCAATATAGCAAGTTGTAACAACGTTCTAATACGTCATAAACACGTTAAGCCAAGATGTAACAACTTTATTACGAGATGTAACAAGCGGAAAATAGAGACAGTTCGGTTTGTGTTTCCAGGGTTAACCGACCTTGAGGTGTTTCCGGGGCTTAGCGGCCCGTCGTCGATCAGGCCTCCTGGTTGCTAGACTGGTCAACCAGGCTGTTGGACGCGGCTGCTCGCAGCCTCAACCGACCAATCCGCAAAAATTAAACGTCGTAGTAAAAATGAAAGCAGCGTAATAATGAGATTTTCTATGCATGAGCCTTGACAGGCCTCGGGAGAGATACATAATAATTTACGTGGAAATAGTAGAGGGGCTGGTCCTAAACCTGCACACAGAACACACACAGAAAATCACAATTGCGTGATGCATCAAATGACCAAATCCACAAGGGCCGTGACGAGGATTCGAACCTACGTCCGAGAGCATCCCAGACGCTGCCTTAATCGACTGAGCTACGACATGGTCAAAACCTGCACACAGAAATAACATCACATGAGACCAGAAGACATGGCAGGATGTGCAGAATACCCCGTGAAGAGCAGAGGTGCAACAGGTACTCTGAGAGAGAACTCTATCAACATCAGTAGCCCGAGACTGTTCACCACGCTTCCACTACACATAAGGGACATAAGTGGCAGACCCCTCCAGTGTTCAAGAGAGAACTCGATAAGCCCCTCCAAAGGATACCTGATCAACCAAGCTGTGACTCATACGTCAGGCTGCGAGCAGCCGCGTCCAACAGCCTGGTTGACCAGTCCAGCAACCAGGAGGCCTGGCCCCCCTCAACGAGGGACATTGAGCCCCGAAATCATAGCAAGGTAACAGTTAACACACAAGGAAGAGACGACGACGTTTCAGTCCGTCCTGGACCCCCTATCAAGCCGTGCGTTGATAATGTACTTCCAACAACTGTGTACTTACAGCAGTTGTGTACTTACAACAGTTGTGTGCTTACAACAGTTGTGTGCTTACAACAGTTGTGTGCTTACAACAGTTGTGTGCTTACAACAGTTGTGTGCTTACAACAGTTGTGTACTTACAACAGTTGTGTACTTACAACAGTTGTGTACTTACAACAGTTGTGTACTTACAACAGTTGTGTACAAGTATTGGTGTCCATCCACAGCTCCAACTTACCTGCTCCCTAGTAAAAGTCGCAGATATATATCTGTTTTATAACTGTTGTAATGGCTTCTACTAACCTATTAGTTCATTCTCAGTGACACTGTAGGGTGTAGTGGGTCACGGTGACACTGTAGGGTGTAGTGGGTCACGGTGACACTGTAGGGTGTAGTGGGTCACAGAGACACTGTAGAGTGTAGTGGGTCACAGTGACACTGTAGAGTGTAGTGGGTCACAGTGACACTGTAGGGTGTAGTGGGTCACAGTGACACTGTAGAGTGTAGTGGGTCACAGTGACACTGTAGGGTGTAGTGGGTCACAGTGACACTGTAGGGTGTAGTGGGTCACAGTGACACTGTAGAGTGTAGTGGGTCACAGTAACACTGTAGGGTGTAGTGGGTCACAGTAACACTGTAGGGTGTAGTGGGTCACAGTAACACTGTAGGGTGTAGTGGGTCACAGTGACACTGTAGAGTGTAGTGGGTCACAGTGACACTGTAGGGTGTAGTGGGTCACAGTGACACTGTAGGGTGTAGTGGGTCACAGTGACACTGTAGAGTGTAGTGGGTCACAGTAACACTGTAGGGTGTAGTGGGTCACAGTGACACTGTAGAGTGTAGTGGGTCACAGTGACACTGTAGGGTGTAGTGGGTCACAGTGACACTGTAGAGTGTAGTGGGTCACAGTGACACTGTAGAGTGTAGTGGGTCACAGTGACACTGTAGGGTGTAGTGGGTCACAGTGACACTGTAGGGTGTAGTGGGTCACAGTGACACTGTAGAGTGTAGTGGGTCACAGTAACACTGTAGGGTGTAGTGGGTCACGGTGACACTGTAGGGTGTAGTGGGTCACAGTGACACTGTAGAGTGTAGTGGGTCACAGTAACACTGTAGGGTGTAGTGGGTCACGGTGACACTGTAGGGTGTGGTGGGTCACAGTAACACTGTAGGGTGTAGTGGGTCACGGTGACACTGTAGGGTGTAGTGGGTCACAGTAACACTGTAGGGTGTAGTGGGTCACGGTGACACTGTAGGGTGTAGTGGGTCACGGTGACACTGTAGGGTGTAGTGAGTCACGGTGACACTGTAGGGTGTAGTGGGTCACGGTGACACTGTAGGGTGTGGTGGGTCACGGTGACACTGTAGGGTGTAGTGGGTCACGGTGACACTGTAGGGTGTAGTGGGTCACGGTGACACTGTAGGGTGTAGTGGGTCACGGTGACACTGTAGGGTGTAGTGAGTCACGGTGACACTGTAGGGTGTAGTGAGTCACGGTGACACTGTAGGGTGTAGTGGGTCACGGTGACACTGTAGGGTGTGGTGGGTCACGGTGACACTGTAGGGTGTGGTGGGTCACAGTGACACTGTAGGGTGTAGTGGGTCACAGTGACACTGTAGGGTGTAGTGGATCACGGTGACACTGTAGGGTGTAGTGGGTCACGGTGACACTGTAGGGTGTAGTGGGTCACGGTGACACTGTAGGGTGTAGTGGGTCACAGTGACACTGTAGGGTGTAGTGGGTCACAGTGACACTGTAGGGTGTAGTGGGTCACAGTGACACTGTAGAGTGTAGTGGGTCACAGTAACACTGTAGGGTGTAGTGGGTCACGGTGACACTGTAGGGTGTGGTGGGTCACGGTGACACTGTAGGGTGTGGTGGGTCACGGTGACACTGTAGGGTGTAGTGGGTCACGGTGACACTGTAGGGTGTAGTGAGTCACAGTGACACTTGACGGTGCCAGCCGTTACACCGTTGACAGTAACAAAGTGTCAGCGCCAGAGTGGTCTGTATATATTTTGAAAATGCAGCTTTAAAGGGATTCCTTGGGAGAAAGTTGGGTCCAGATTTGTGCCTTCTCGTGGTGTTGCTTCCTTGTATTGACCTGCTTGTGCTTGCGAGGGTTGAGCTCTGCTCCTGTGACCCGCCTCTCAACTCTCAATCAATCATCTGTTATTAACCACTAATCCCCCCTACCACACAATAGTAACACTTGATTGGCAGTTGAGAGGCGGGCCGAAAGAGCAGAGCTCAACCCCCGCAAGCACAACTAGGTCAATACATATAAAAGCTAGCTTCGTGGGCGAATACTTTGTATATGTTGCCCGCACACTGTGTTGCCCGCACACTGTGTTGCCCGCACACTGTGTTGCCCGCACACTGTGTTGCCCGCACACTGTGTTGCCCGCATTCTGTGTTTGTAGCAGTCAAGAGGAGGCCGCGGGTGAGTGTTCACCGACCACTCCCACCACCCAGCAAGGATGACCATAGTCCCGCTGATAAAGAACATGTCTTCAAACATTCTATTTGTACATTGTGTCGTGGATCCGCTGGACCAGGATTCCTCAATCATTTACACAACCGTTTACGAAATCTGTGCATCTTTCAACAGTAATGGTGGCTTTGTTTATATTAAACAGTTTACAAGCTTGGAAACTTCACAATCCGATCTTATTATTGCTGTAAACAACCTCCCAGCGCTTCGGAGCACATAAACTACTTAATAAATGTAAACAAAGCCGCCATTGAAGGCTGTACAGGTTTCTTAAGTGGGTGCGTAAAAGGCTGAGGAATCCTGGGCCAGTTTGGGAAGCCGTGGCCAAGACTCTGCTTCCTGACAAGTATTCTACTATACTGTTATTATGTCATCTTTCATCTCCAACCTGGAAGGTTTTAGGTCTCCTATGAGGATAATATTCTGTGGTGGGATTTCTAGGTTGTCTAGGTACTTTTAGTTGTGTTAACCTACCCATTGGTTGTATGGGTGTGGACGCGTACAGTGTGTGAGCTGCCAGTGTGTACACTGGCCCAGTGTAATGTTTACATCTATATTGACAAAATTAATATACAATTTTGCTTAATAGGATTCATTCAATTAAATGATAATACAGTTAGGTTGGTTCTTATATATACCGCCACACAGGATGGAAGATGATACGTAAAACAAAATGTCTAAATTGTTAATGTCAACACGTATATTTCCTAAGGTTACCGGGTGTATGTATGGATGTGTGTGTACTCACCTAATTGTACTCACCTAGTTGTGCTTGCAGGGGTTCAGCTCTGGCTCTTTGGTCCCGCCTCTCAATCCCCGTCAATCAACAGGTGTACAGGTTCATGAGCCTATTGGGTTCTTTCATATCTACACTTGAAACTGTGTATGGAGTCAGCCTCCACCACATCACTTCCTAATGCATTCCATTTGTCAACCACTCTGACACTAAAAAAGTTCTTTCTAATATCTCTGTGGCTCATTTGGGCACTCAGTTTCCACCTGTGTCCCCTTGTGCGTGTGCTCCTTGTGTTAAATAGCCTGTCTTTATCTACCCTGTCAATTCCTCTGAGAATCTTGTACGTGGTGGTGATCATATCCCCTGTTGGGTATCTGGGGCTTGAGCTTAGAAAATTAATTGTTTAATTATTAAATTAAAATAAATCGAAGGACCACCCGCTTTTGAGAAAAGAGGGAAAACAAATAAAATTGATAATTAGAATGACACCAGAGAACCAGTGTCTATGGATAAACATTCAATGGATATTCACTTGAAAATAATGAAGACTGTAATTATTAATTAAAGTCAAAGCCTCAAATATCAACATTGGGGGGTTATTTCTAGAAATTCATATATATCTAGGAACCAGTGTGGTTCGTCACTAGTTCATTATAGCATGGTTATTATAATAAATCTAACTACAACATATGTAAATATATAGTAATCAAATTGTATTAATTTCAGATCATATTATAGAAGCAATAATTGAATTGAATAAATTTATAAGAAATAAAGGGTCTTAGCTGTAAGACGATTTCTAACGCCAGTTCATCACTCGTCCTCGTGATCACAGAATCCCCATAGATAAATGACTCGAGGTAAAACACGATGGATGACAAACTTGTTGACGTCTCAAATACACGCTGTAATACAAGAAATATAAAGTAGCAATTGACTAGGCTACAAAATTGTGCTCATATATTCATGAAGCTAAACTGAGTAATAAATATTACTAACGTTTGGTTGTGTTTAATCGCTCATCCTAACGACAAACTACTCACTAAGGCTCTAAACTATTCTGATGCATCCGACTAGATAGAAAAACCTGTGAGCGTAACCGAGTACTAAGGTTTGCCGAGAGGAGCGTCTGCTGGACTCAGTGTTCACTGCCGTGCACACTCAAATTACGGTCCGGATGGTAATTGTAGACGCTGGGTTCACTATTGAGGCACTAGAGAACACTGGCAAGTAAATTCCACTTATTAATTGAGTGTCGACGTAATTCTTATCGACAAGAATTCTCAATTATGCCACGTGTTCCACCACGTTGTCTCGCGTGTCTGCCTTGTTGATGTCGTGAAAGCGTAATGGCCTCTCCCTCTCCCCGCTCTCGCATTCACCACGGAAATTATTAAACTCAAACTATTCTTTCCCGCGTAATTATGGATGAAAATGCGATAATATGAACTGGGTTAAAATTATAGGGAATTAATAATTATAATATCCTCGCTAAATGATTTCTAGCAAGAAATGGAGATAATATTTATACTTCTCCAGAGCATTCAAACGTAACAGAATAAAAACTGATACTGAATAATTTTAATTAATAACTCTTGATTTACATTATCAGGAGTAAAATTATTAGCAATATGCTCAGATTAATTTATAACAACAACATGGTTAGTAGTGTTAAGAGCTACTGCAAATGTAAGTTAATATTAATTTATCATAAGATAATAATGGATGATAAGTGTTGGAAATTTCCAACATAACTCCGGGGGGAGAAAACTCGGGTCGCAGTGCCATGTTGAGTACTGACGTACCTATCCCGAAGTTAGTAGGTTAGTATGTTAGTACACACACACAACGGATGTCCCGTAAATGTCAAGGACATACAAAATTTAAGACATGAAAATTAATGTCATAATTAATAGTTTACACATGTTAATGATTGAATCATACAATTCAAGTAACTGAGACTCTACTGTGAGGTGAATGTCTGGGTCATTGTGACTTGTAGCTGATTGGTTACTAGACATCACAACACAGTATCATCATGATCACTCAAATTGGATGAAAATTATTTGCTCTTAGTCAGAGCTATAATAGGCTTGTAGTTTCCTTTTACATTGTTGAGCAGCTGCTCTAGTGGGGCGAGTGCTCGGTGGATCAGAATTGTTATCCTCGGAAACTGTGAAGCTGGTTCTGATAAACACTCTCGTTCTGCTAATTCGAGAGGTACCAACTTCTCTAATGTCTTTAGAGTAGTAGTGCCTTTGCACAAAACTCGTACTACTCTCAGGATACCTTGGTGATCTGGGTGGATTGCAACAATTTTGCCTATAGGCCACTTGACCTTGGTCCATCACTGTCAACTAATACTAGGTCTCCTGGTTTAAGCTGTACTTTATTATAGGGGCTCGAAGCTCCATAGTGGTACTCTCGTAGAGCGGTGAGGTACTCTCGAGTCCACACCTCATTCCACCTTTCAATTACTCTTGAGAGATGTTGGTAACTTTGTACTAAGTCACTCCTGGTTACATAGGAAGGATCGACGGGGTCCTCTTCTGCCAAAGGTATCAGAGGGCTCAGCAGGCCTCCATGTATTAAATGTGAGGGACTCAGAGGCTCTCTCTGTGAGAAATCATCTGATAGATAAGTTAATGGGCGATTGTTGACTCGCGCCTCAATTTCCACGACGAGTGTTTGGAGTTCTGAGTAACTAATTTTCTGTCGATGCAAGGTCTTCCTTAAACACTTCTTGACAGTTCCTATCATTCGTTCGTAGAACCCACCTTGCCAGGGGGCTCTGGGAGCAATAA
>WNGS01009202.1:18468250-18478250 GCA_020271785.1 Procambarus virginalis
AGTTAGTCAGACCATGTCAGGGGCTGCTTCCTGGGGGTGTGTGTGTGGGTGTGGAGAGAAAAAAAAAAGTAGTCAATAAACAGTTGATTGACAGTTGAGAGGCAGGCCGAAAGAGCAAAGCTCACCCCCGCAAACACAGCTAGGTGAATACAACTAGGTGAATACAAACACACACACACACGGTTGTACGGGGTCTGGTAGTTGAGTAGACAGCCCACGGACTCGTAATTCATGTGGCCTGGGTTCGATGCCTCGGCGCCAGGCAGAAACAATGAGGCAAAGTTTCTTTCACTCCTATGCCCTGTTACCTAGCAGTAAATAGGTACCTAGGAGTTAGACAGCTGTTACGGAGCTGTCCCGTCTTGAGTACTGCTCATTACTCACTCCCCCCTTCAGAGCAGGAGAGATGCTGAAATAGAGGGAATACAGAGAATATATACGCACGCATAGACCCGATAAGGCACCTAAATATTGGGATCGTCTCAAAGCTCTCCAAATGTACTCTCTAGAAAGGAGACGAGAGAGATACCAAATAATATACACATGGAAAATACTGGAGGGCCAGGTCCCAAATCTACACAGTAAAATAACGACATACTGGAGTGAACGATATGGAAGAAAATGCAGAATAGAACCAGTGAAGAGCAGAGGTGCCATAGGCACAATCAGAGAACAATGTATAAACATCAGAGGTCCGCTGTTGTTCAACGTTCTCCCAGCGACTATAAGAAATATTGCCGGCACAACCGTGGACATCTTCAAGAGAAAACTAGACTGTTTTCTAAAAGAAGTTCTGAACCAACCGGGCTGTGATGGGTATGTGGGTCTGCGGGCCGCGCCAAGCAACAGCCTGGTGGACCAAACTCTTACAAGTCAAGCCTGGCCTCGGGCCGGGCGCGGGGAGTAGAAGAACTCCCAGAACCCCATCAAGCAGGTATCAACTATATTAACTCTCACATCTAGATTTATCTCCTTTCTAACACTGGAGCTGCTCAGGCTTGGTTCAGACTTCTCCAGCCAGACTGGCTTTTAGGCCCTTGCAAATTTCCTTATCACTTTCTGTATATTTCCTTCCCATTTTTCGTAATCTTGTCACTTGATCGTTCGCTACCTTTTTCTTCTGACATAAGTATGCTAGTGTTTTGCTTGTTTCTTGGCTTTATAAGCAATGTCATTTTCTTGTTTCTTTCTTATATTCTTATTATTTATGTATTTGTTCCTAGGTCTGTTACTTCTATTACTGCTTTGTTTTGTTCTTTGTCTTCTATATTTCCACCACTTCCTTCTGCTTTTCATTTTTGTTCTCTTACTGTTTATTTGAAACACTCTTCAGCTACTTTGCTTTTCCATTTGACTTTATTATTTCCTGTACTTTTCTCCGGGTTCTTCCTCCCACTGTACAGTTTCCAGACACACCTTTATCACCCATTTATAAAGTCAGTTCTCCTTTCCTTGATCCCATTTCATGGTCTTAGTTGTAAGTTCGATCATATACTCGGACTATGATGCAATGATCACTGTCTCTTAGTGATATGTCATGATCCAAATTCTCTGTCTTCCTCATGTTGAGTGAAGATCAGGTCGAGCAGGTTTGGTGCATCTCCTCCCCTTTATCTTGTGTCATCATTTACACGTTGTGTCATGTTGTTCTTTTCAATAACTTCCACTACGTTTGCTCCCCACGTTTCTTCCCCCACCTTGGGAGTACTTGATTCTCAATCGCTCTCGCCATGTTTTAGGTCCCGCGTGACTAGCAGTTAGTTGTCATTCTGTGTGCTGCTGCTGTTGTTGCTCTCTGCAATTTGTCTCTACATGCTTTGTTGATGTCATTGTACTCCTGTCTGGGGTCGTTTGCTGTTTGCCAGGTGATTGTAAATTAACATGAACTCTATCTTTTCACATCTGTCAAATGTCCGAGGGGAACCTGTGTATACATTGGTATTTCAATCATCTAGTTCCTCAAACTTTCACTTTATTAGGAGCACTATTCCCCCCCCCCCTTGTGTCTGTTTTTTTTTTATTACTTGGTATTCCCCCTGGAAATATTGCATCCGAGATCATATGTTAGTTCCCACTATTGCATTTATATCAGGTTTTTTTTTCACTAACCCTTTCTTATAATTCCTCTGCTTTGTTTGATAACCCATCAGCATTGGTGTATCATACTTTGAGACTCGTCTTGGACACAGTTCCCAGAATTCACAGAGATCTTCTTTTTGTTTCAGTTGGTGTAGGCTGGAAGTGAGAGATGGTCCAGCAGTACCATCTGTGAGGCGTGAGTGTCAGGTAAGAAGTGTCTCGAAGTTAGCGAGAGGCAGAGAGGGTCTAAGAGGCAGAGAGGGTCTGAGAGGCAGAGAGGGTCTGAGAGGCAGAGAAGGTCTGAGAGGCAGAGAAGGTCTGAGAGGCAGAGAAGGTCTGAGAGGCAGAGAAGGTCTGAGAGGCAGAGGGGGTCTGAGAGGCAGAGAGGGTCTGAGAGGCAGAGAGGGTCTGAGAGGCAGAAAAGCATAGGGGAGAGAGAGGCAAAGGGGTTGAGAGGCAGAGAAGGTCTGAGAGGCAGAAAAGCATAGGGAGAGAGAGGCAAAGGGTTAAGAGGCAGAGGGGGTCTGAGAGGCAGAGAAGGTCTGAGAGGCAGAGAGGGTCTGAGAGGCAGAAAAGCACAGGGGAGAGAGAGGCAAAGGGGTTGAGAGGCAGAGTGGGAGAAGAGTCATAGAGGGTGTGAGGTGGAGGGAGGCCAGAGATGTTGTGAAGGTGTATGAGGAGCAATGAGTGAGGGGGATTGGGAAGCAGAGGAGGGGGGGGGGAGGGGGATTAGAGACGGAGGTGTGTATGTGGGGGGAAGGGAGGATGAGGAGGAGGTGGAGGAAGAGGCTCCCAGGCAGCGAGAGGAGGGGGGGGGGGTCGCGGTGGTGGGGGGCGAGAGAACATTTTATATTCCCTTGGCTGCTGATTTTAATGAGTGTTGTCTATGACGCGTTGACACAGATACTGCGTGTGTGTGAGCGCGCGCGTGTGCGCACTTCTCTTTGAACGTTTGATGGACGCCGTGATGCTGGTGTGTCGTGGGACGATGACTGTGGGAGGTGCCACCCGTGTCACCCACGTGCCCCCAGGCCACTGTGGAGGTGCCACCTGACCCGTCACCATGTGCCAGGACTCACTCAGGACCTCACAATGTGGACACAAGATAACTTGATAAGGACCTCCCAAGGATTCCGGGGCAGTCGGGGGTGTGTGTCTCACTGGTGAGGGTGCGAGCAGCGGCGGCTAACAGCCTGGTTGACCAGACCACCAACCATGATTAAAGACGAGGCCAGCGATGCCTCAACCTCCCTGCTCTCTCTTAGTATTTTTAACTAAGAGCAGCACTCAAGAGCGCTCTCTCCCTCCCCACACTTCCTGCCCATCGCCTCCCGGCCACTGTTTTTAGTCGCCTTCACGATTTTTTATTAGCGGGTTTCCTGAAGTGTTGCCTCGCTACCGCTTCCTCTCCTGTCTCTGCTACCGCTTCCTCTCCTGTCTCTGCTACCGCTTCCTCTCCTGTCTCTGCTACCGCTTCCTCTCCTGTCTCTGCTACCGCTTCCTCTCCTGTCTCCTGTCACTCGTCAACTCCTCCAATACGGCCCATTTTGTACGGAGTGGCAAATCGAGAGAACGAGCTTGCAACCCGTCGCTTTTGGCTGGTATGCGCCGCTATGGCCAAAAATGGACATAATTTGAATTGAAATCGGCTCGCAAAAGCGATGTACTGTTCCGTGTGCCACCCACAACAGTTACCTAACTCCCGGGTACCTGTTTACTGCTGATGAGCTGAGGCAAAAGGTGAAAGGAAACGTGTCAAACTCTTTCTGTCCCGGTCGGGAATCGAACCCAGGATCCATTTATTGTGAGTCACTATTGTGCAGTCTTATTCATGTTAGAACACCGCTTTAGCTGGGAAGATAGTCTTCTGCTGTGGTAATGAGGACATGGCCACAAAGACGGCGTGGAGTCATCACACCTCGGTCATCACTAATACAGTGTGATGTGGAGATGGATGAGGTCATCACTAATACAGTGTGGTGTGGAGATGGATGAGGTCATCACTAATACAGTGTGGTGTGGAGATGAATGAGGTCATCACTAATACAGTGTGGTGTGGAGATGAATGAGGTCATCACTAATACAGTGTGGTGTGGAGATGAATGAGGTCATCACTAATACAGTGTGGTGTGGAGATGAATGAGGTCATCACTAATACAGTGTGGTGTGGGGATGAGGTCATCACTAATACAGTGTGGTGTGGAGATGGATGAGGTCATCACTAATACAGTGTGGTGTGGAGATGAATGAGGTCATCACTAATACAGTGTGGGTGTGGGATGAGGTCATCACTAATACAGTGTGGTGTGGAGATGAGGTCATCACTAATACAGTGTGGTGTGGAGATGGATGAGGTCATCACTAATACAGTGTGGTGTGGGGATGAGGTCATCACTAATACAGTGTGGTGTGGAGATGGATGAGGTCATCACTAATACAGTGTGGTGTGGAGATGAATGAGGTCATCACTAATACAGTGTGGTGTGGAGATGAATGAGGTCATCACTAATATAGTGTGGTGTGGGGATGAGGTCATCACTAATACAGTGTGGTGTGGAGATGGATGAGGTCATCACTAATACAGTGTGGTGTGGAGATGAATGAGGTCATCACTAATACAGTGTGGTGTGGAGATGAATGAGGTCATCACTAATACAGTGTGGTGTGGAGATGAATGAGGTCATCACTAATACAGTGTGGTGTGGAGATGAATGAGGTCATCACTAATACAGTGTGGTGTGGAGATGAATGAGGTCATCACTAATACAGTGTGGTGTGGAGATGAATGAGGTCATCACTAATACAGTGTGGTGTGGAGATGAATGAGGTCATCACTAATAACACAGCTGGGTGGTGATGAGGTCATCACTAATAACACAGCTGGGTGGTGATGAGGTCATCACTAATAACACAGCTGGGTGGTGATGAGGTCATGACACCACTAAGGCGATGCTGGTGGCTGGTGATGATGTCACCACTAACACAGCGCCTCTATATTTGTATAATGCTTTGTCCAGCTACATCACTCCTCCTCCCATGTTCTCTCCCCCCGTCCTAGAGCTCCTCCCATGTTCTCTCTCCACGTCCTAGAGCTCCTCCCATGTTCTCTCTCCACGTCCTAGAGCTTCTCCCATGTTCTCTCTCCACGTCCTAGAGCTTCTCCTCCCATGTTCTCTCTCCCGTCCTAGAGCTTCTCCCATGTTCTCCACGTCCTAGAGCTTCTCCTCCCATGTTCTCTCTCCCGTCCTAGAGCTTCTCCCATGTTCTCTCTCCACGTCCTAGAGCTTCTCCTCCCATGTTCTCTCTCCCCGTCCTAGAGCTTCTCCTCCCATGTTCTCTCTCCACGTCCTAGAGCTTCTCCTCCCATGTTCTCTCTCCACGTCCTAGAGCTTCTCCTCCCATGTTCTCTCCCCCGTCCTAGAGCTTCTCCTCCCATGTTCTCTCTCCCGTCCTAGAGCTTCTCCTCCCATGTTCTCTCTCCCGTCCTAGAGCTTCTCCTCCCATGTTCTCTCTCCCGTCCTAGAGCTTCTCCTCCCATGTTGTCTCTCCCGTCCTAGAGCTTCTCCCATGTTCTCTCTCCCCGTCCTAGAGCTTCTCCTCCCATGTTCTCTCCCCCCGTCCTAGAGCTTCTCCTCCCATGTTCTCTCTCCACGTCCTAGAGCTTCTCCTCCCATGCTCCCCTGCCATGCTCCCCCCCCCTCCCTCTCCCACGCGGTGCTCCACAACTCCACGCCCAGGTCACGGAGCCATGTTGGCCACAACATGCGGTATGAGGGATTTGAAGTTAACTGAAATTTTCATGATTTCAATTGGCAATGACTGCTCTTATACCTTGGGGAATTGAGTCGTCCGTGAGAATCGTTAACACACCAACATTAAAGTGTTTTCTTTAAATTTAATATTGTACTGATTGTCGCAGGGAGTGGTGGTGGTGGTGGAGGGAGCGCGCGCAGGGCTTTTTTTTTTTAATGGTAGTAATGGTAGTAATGTAAGGAATGGTAGTAATGGTAGTATCTGGAGAGGTAGAGGTGAAGGAAACGTTGAAGAGATGTGGAATGTGGTTATGATAGCCGGGGGGCTGTCCGCCTTGCTGGCACGATGTTATGATAGCCGGGGGCTGTCCGCCTTGCTGGCACGATGTTATGATAGCCGGCGGGCTGTCCGCCTTGCTGGCACGATGTTATGATAGCCGGGGGCTGTCCGCCTTGCTGGCACGATGTTATGATAGCCGGCGGGCTGTCCGCCTTGCTGGCACAATGTTATGATAGCCGGCGGGCTGTCCGCCTTGCTGGCACGATGTTATGATAGCCGGCGGGCTGTCCGCCTTGCTGGCACAATGTTATGATAGCCGGCGGGCTGTCCGCCTTGCTGGCACGATGTTATGATAGCCGGCGGGCTGTCCTCCTTGCTGGCACGATGTTATGATAGCTGGCGGGCTGTCCGCCTTGCTGGCACAATGTTATGATAGCCGGCGGGCTGTCCGCCTTGCTGGCACGATGTTATGATAGCTGGCGGGCTGTCCGCCTTGCTGGCACAATGTTATGATAGCCGGCGGGCTGTCCGCCTTGCTGGCACGATGTTATGATAGCCGGCGGGCTGTCCTCCTTGCTGGCACAAATGTTATGATAGCCGGCCTAGTCACATTTTCTTACCTGTCGGGGATTTCTATCATTCTTCTCCAGCAGCCTGGTGATTCTCTGGTCTATTAAGCTCTTTGCCTTTGAAGCTCTAACGCTCGCATAGTCATCACAGCAAGAATGATGTAGTAACTGCAGCAGAAACTTGTCAAGCTCCCTCTTGACAGCTTTCACAGTTGTTCCAGCGACATATTTTATATTTGTTGGCAGGGGATTGGAAAGGTACGGACCTCTGATGTTTACACTCTTCCCGCAGAATGTTATTTTTTCTGACTTCAACTGCGTGCAACGTCAACAGTTTGCATGTGGCAGAAGGCTCAACAAACGCTCTCAGAATCCAGTAGCTAGGAGACCCATGCGTGCAGGGGCCTGGCTGCACCAGTCGATACGGTCTGACTTGAGAATGGTCCAGGACGGACCGAAACATCGTCGTCCCTTCACCTTCTAGTGTGTGGTCTGGTCAACATACTTTAGCCACGTTATTGTGACTCATCGCCTGCATATCGATACGGATCCTGTATGGGGGGGTGTCCTTCCTCAGTGGCTTGACTAGGCGCTGAATCATGTTGGGCATGAGAATCACTTGATTGTAATGAAGCACTCTTAAAGGCCTGCTCTGGTGGTCCGCATCAAGAATGTATTTAACTCGTGACTAATAGGCAAATAGGTATTGAACACCCCAGTGGTATGACAATGATCAGGGCTACAAGAGCGAGTATCTGCTGTTTAGAAGTGGTTTTACGGAAACCAACCCGTAACCTAAGATTTCCCAACGTCAAGAAAACTGTCAATTTAAAGTGTCCTCTTCTAACCTACCAGAGGACCCAAAACAGAAAACGGGGCAGTACGTCACTTTCGCGAGCCGCTTTCATTTTGTAGTGCGGCAGTTTTTGGCCTTATGTAACGCATACGGGCGAAATGCGACGTTCTTTGTAGGACAGGTTTAGCAATTGACGTTTATTCAACAAACATGCAACTTCACTGGGTGCTTTCGGTACTCCAGATAAGTGTCTGTCAGCAATAGCACTGTCAGTGGGACAGACAATAATCATGCACAGTAATCAACACAGAAATGATGTGTCAGTGGAAGTCATCAAAACATCAGAACGGAAATAACTAAATGTTTTGTGTATGTAAACACCATTCACTGTGAAAGGTGCAATACTGTGGCAGCAGACAGTATTAAACACACGTTCACTGGGTCTGTCTTTATCTCAAACCTACACCTGTTGCAGGTGTTAAACAGGTGAGACAATCCACCTGATCACTAAGATCGGCACGAGTGGGTCGTGCACTCAGAAAAACAAACAAACAACAATGTAGAGATTATACATGCAGTATTGTGGCGCTCAACCCAGCGGTACCATAGCACACTGAGGCAGCTCCACAGGGGTCTGGAGCTGCTTGGATGTGTTATAGTATGAGGGCTGCTCTCGTTTGTCGAGTGCTCACTGAATCACTCAACACTTTGGGCCCAACCACTTGGGCTGGACGGTAGAGCGACGGTATGGCTTCAAACTAGGTCGGCGTTCAATCCCCCCGACCGTCCAAGTGATTGGGCACCATTCCTTCTTTCACCCCTGTCCCATCCCAAATCCTTATCCTGACCCCTTCTAAGTGCTATATAGTCGTAATGGCTAAGCGCTTTCCCCTGAAAATTCCCCTTCCCTTCTCAACACTTTGGGCTCATGGGTACTCACCTAATTGTACTCACCTAATTGTGCTTGCGGGGGTTGAGCTTTGGCTCTTTGGTCCCGCCTCTCAACTGTCAATCAACAGATTGATCTTGATTGGGTGATTGATCTCTCTTGATCACAGTAGCTTACTGGGCTCAGTCTGTTGTGCTCTGAGAACAAACTCGTGGTGTCTACACCTGCTGAACACTTATATCGACGTAAGTGCACTCGTGATTCATGGGCTTTTGCGATTTATGCATTGCATAAGGATGCTGTAGGTTAACTTGATGGTGAGGAACTTAGTGGCATTATTTAGTCTATTGGCTGACTGGCAAATGAACGTTCGTCCGGTATCTACAGGGGGGGGGGGATTGCTTGCTTGGCGATGTTATGGCCACTCCCTGGACAGCAGCATCTTTTGTTTCTGGATTGGCCAATCAGAGATAGGCTGCCCTGCCGGCGTCTAGGCTGACTAGACTGTTATAGGCTCATCCGAGGTGACGTGGGTCGTGACGTCATGACTTCGTCACCGATCCTTGGTCGACCATTGGGTTATGGTATGTGTATGTAAACACCATTCACTATGATCTGGCCTGACCTGCTGTTCTCTCTCCATTGTCTGAGGCATATGGTGAGTGTCTGAGGCCAGTCTGTAGCTTCCAAGATGGACTACGTCTTGGTGTTGGCTTCTATGGTGAAAATGCTTAACTTGTCCAATCTATTCATGCAGTGGACACACGCCAACCATCATGGCGTAACTAGGCTGCTAGTGATGAAAGTTTCACAGACACATCCAACATGTTAGACCTGTGTCCAGCCATAAGGAATATAGAACTGGTGTGTGTGCACTCTGGGACTCCAGACTGCAGGCTTCCGGAAACCATTCCTTCACAGCTCTCTAATTGTGTTATAGAACTCTAGCTTAACATTGTATTTATTTTACACTTTCTACCAACTCTCTCACTCCTGTATGCTGTAGTTTTACTGTACAGGTTTGGAATATGACCCGGCATCGTCTATGTGTATGTTATGAGATACATAGATCTCTCGTCTCCATTCCAGAAAGTACAACTAGCTGCCTCCAGTGGCAGCCATAAAAAACAATCAAGCCCAAATCTATGTCTCTTTCTCCTATTCCTGTAGTTGAAAACCATTTATGATCTAGATACTTTCTGGTCTTCTTTCTTCTGCATCTACATTACATTACACTTATTCGGATTAAACTCCAGAAACCATTTGTTTGCCAACAGAGATTGTCAAAGTGTGCCTGTAACTTTCTGCAGTCTTGCAACCCCTTGTTACACTCCTCCAGCTCGGGACCATATCTGTGTGGTCCCTCTGGTGAACCAGCCCCAACATTTGGTCCCTTTGGTGAACCAGCCCCAGCATTTGGTCCCTCTGGTGAACCAGCCCCAACATTTGGTCCCTTTGGTGAACCAGCCCCAACATTTGGTCCCTCTGGTGAAGCAATCCCAGCAGAATCTACACCGTTTTTTTTAACGACAAAAAGACAGCAGATACAGCTACTCTGCACAAGGGAGGTATTAAAACGTTGGCAAAAAATTTTAGACCATTAGTAAAAGTTTTTGAAAGAGTGAGTAGGAATTA
>WNGS01009202.1:18483250-18485253 GCA_020271785.1 Procambarus virginalis
CCTGCAGGATCGAGCTCTAGCTCTTGGACCCCGCTTTTCTAGCTATTCGTTGTCTCATGCAATGACGTCTGACCTACTTCACTATCATACCTGCTGTTAAAGTTATGAATGGAGTTAGCCTCTACAACCTGCTCCTTTAAGGCATTCTATTTACTCACTACCCGCGCGCTAAAAGAAAACTTTCCAATATCTCTATGACACATCTATGACTAGTGTCTAAGAGTCTACATCTATTACTCTATGACACATCTCTATGACACACATCTGAGTCTCAAGCTTCCATCCGTCCACCCTTGTTCTATTATCCATTGTAAACATTACCTCTCTCTCAACCTTGTCAAGCTCTTTAATATTTTATACGTAGGTATCGTGCCCCCCCCCCTCTCTCTCTCCCTACTTATTTCTAACGTTAGGTTTTGTTCAGTCTCTCTTCGTACCTCATCCCTCGCAGCTCTGGGACGAGTCTCGTTGCAAACGTTTGCACCATTTTGAACTTGTGTTTTTTTTAGCTGGGGGCTCCAGGATGGGTCGGCATACTCTCAGACTGGCCTCACACAGGCGGTATACACTGATCTAAAAGCCTCCTTATTCAGGTTTCTGAAGGATGTTCTGACTTTTGCCAGAGTAGAGTATGCGGCTGGTGATATTCTATTTATATGAGCCTTTGGAGTTAGGTTTGGTGTTATGTCCACTCCCAGGTCCTTTTCTCTAGACTTTATAGTGAAGTAGTTTCCCTTCATCGTATATTTGCCTTTTGGTCTCCTGGCTCCTGTCCACATTTCCATCACCTTGCACTTTTTACTGTTGAACTCTAGCAGCCATTTCTCGGACCATCCCTACAACATGTTCAAGTCATCCTGGAGAATCTTATATCCTCATGTGTCTCCACCCTCCTCATTAGTTTTGCTTCATCTGCAAAATTGACATATAAAGACTCGAACTCCTGCAGTCAAGTCATTTACATAAATGAGGAATAGAATGGGTCCCAGCACCGATCCTTGAGGCACCCCGCTTGTTACTCTACGCCAGTCCGACTCCCCCGCCCCTCACTGTCACTCTCTGACACCTGTCTGTCAGGTAATTCCTTACCCATGACAGTGCCTTTCCGTCTACTTCCGCTTGTCTCTCACGTTTGTATTAATCCCACATGGTAATCAGTGTGGCACTTGTACCGCACAAGTGCCTTGTGTGGTACTGTATCAAAGGCTTTTAGGCAGTTTAGAAATATTCAATTCCATGTCTCTTTGTCTTGCCTTATTTTCGTTTTGTACACAACATGTTAATTTAGTTCATTCCATTTTCCCACAACTCTTACACCGAATTAAATCTTTTTAACATCTCTATGGCTCATTCGAGCTTCAAGCTTCCATCCTGTTCGTTTGTACAATTGGAATTCATTGTAAACATTTCCTCTTTTTCCACTCTGTCAATCTCCTAAGTATTATCATGTCCTACTACTCTTTTCTAGCGTCGTCAGGTTTAGTTCATTCAGTCTCTTCATGCCCCCATTCCTCGCAATTCCGGGACGAGCCTTGTTGCAAACTTCTGAAAATTTTTTGAGTTTTCTTGTGTGTTTCTTTAGATAGGGGCTCCAAGATGAGGCGGCATACTCCAAAACTGGTCTCAGGTAGGTGGCGTACAGCGACTTAAATGCCTCCTTATTTAAATTCCCGAGTAATATTGTAACTGTTGGTAGTGCATAGTATGCTGCTGCCGTTATTCTATTTATATGAGCCTTGGGAGTTAGGTTTGGTGTTATTTTTACTTCCAGATATTTTTCTCAAGTCGATACAGGAAAGTAGTTTCCTTTCATTGTGTACTGTTCTTTTGGTCTCCTGTCAAATGTTACGATCACCTTACACTTTTGGTGTTGAACTCACGTAGCCATTTTTCGGACCAATTACGCAGCTTGTTTAAGTCATCCTGGGGAACTTGACAACCAACTAGGAAGGAGAACACGCTGGACCTCATTTCATTTTCACTAATAATGATGAATTGATCAG
>WNGS01009202.1:18495266-18511399 GCA_020271785.1 Procambarus virginalis
TGGACAGGTCTCGTAAGTAGACACGTGAATGCCGTGGTAGGCTAAGCGTTACAGATGGTACCGAGAGGGAATGGTGTGGTTTAGCAACAAAGACACACACACACACACACACACACACACAACACACACACACACACACACACCACACACACACACACACACACACACACACACACACACCACACGCACACGGAGGCGCAATGGCCACAGAAAACAACATATCGATTGCCGAAGGGTAGATGGTTGCTGTGTCAGTGGTGTTCAATGTGAGTTTCCACGTATAGGCGTGATGTTCGTGTGAAGCATTGTGTGATAGAGAGCCTGGTGAAGGGAGGGGGGGGGAGGGACTAGTGTAAGGGGGGAGGAACCTGTGTGAGTGGAGGGGGGGTAGGGGATTAATAATAGAATAATAGTATGGTCACGACTGGTTCCCCCTAATGTAATGATGATGATTGTGGTGATGGTATTGATGATTGTAGTGGTGGTATTAGGGTGGTTGTGGTGGTGGTTTTGACGATATTGATGATGATTGTGGGGGGGGGGTATGATGATTGTTGTAGTGGCAGTATTGATGATTATTGTTCGGGTAGTATTGATGAG
Organism: Procambarus virginalis; assembly: GCA_020271785.1. Lineage (NCBI taxonomy): Eukaryota > Metazoa > Arthropoda > Malacostraca > Decapoda > Cambaridae > Procambarus > Procambarus virginalis. The sequence goes on from WNGS01009202.1 coordinate 18,495,867, forward strand.
TATTGTGGAGGTGGTAGTGATGATTGTATGGTTGCATTTATTTGTTGGTGGTTTTATTGATGATTGTTTTTGGTGGTGATTTTGATGGTTGATATTGATGATTGTTGTTGTAGTATTAATTGGGTTGTATTAACGATTGTGGCTTTATCGATTGTTTCGGTGGGGGTATTGTTATTGTTGTGGTTTGTATTGATGTTTGTGATGGTAGTGATTATTGTTGTTGTGGTACTGATTGTTGAGATTGTGGAAGTAGGCTACGGTTGACCAGTCCAGCAACCAGGAGGCCTGGTCGACGACCGGGCCGCGGGGACGCTAAGCCCCGGAAAAACTCCAAGGTAACTCCAAGGTAAGGTACCGTAGACGGAGGAGACAGGCACGTCTAATATTCTAAATGGACAGAGAGACACCGACAACCGTTTGCTTTATTTACTTAAGAACAATTAAATAGTTGAAATATTTCCTCGATATCTGTTGTCTTCGGGTTGTTTGTTTGTTAGTATTCTCTGGCAGTGGTGTGTGTGTGTGTGTGTGTGTGTGTGTGTGTGTGTGTGTGTGTGTGCGTGCGTGCGTGGTTAATGGCTTGAGACCAATTACATTCTGTACCCAAGAATATTCCACTGCATCACGTTTCAATGTATTTGTATATGAATACAAAATTATTATTATTATTATTATTATTATTATTATTATTATTATTATTATTATATTATTATTATTATGTTGTTGTTAATCAACATAGCAAAGTTGAGAGCCCACGGAAGGTATGCTGGTATGTTGTCAACCTGGCAGTGACAGCTTCTTAGCCTCTTGAGATGCTAATAATATTCTTCAGTCAGCTCTGTTTTAATGCTTATATATATATATATATATATATATATATATATATATATTATATATATATTATATATATATATATATATATAATATATATTGTTTTATTTTATTGCAATGCTACAGTTTACAGAGAACACACACACACACACAAATATATAACAATTAAACAATCAGCGTTCGAAGACCTCGTCCAGCTCCTCGGAGGTTGGGTGCGTACCCAGGATACAGCACGCATTTCCCCTCTGCACTGCGACACTGAGGCGCTGGAACAGGAAACTGGCTGCTCGTGGGTCTCTAGTTTTCCCAATGAGTTCCTCACCAACTTCCTTTAAAAACTTGAGTGCACATTTACCCAGGCGCCCAGAGTCTCTGAGCCTATCGGCACGAACCTGTAACAACGTTCTAGGTCTCTGTACTTGTCGATTTTCTGGGTTTCCCTGAAGGTGGCTGCCCCACCTCCCTCCGCTGAGCTGTAACATAAATAGGTATCAGCCAATGTAGATGCACAGGTGTAATCCCACACGACCTGTTTACCTTCCATCCATGGCTGCAGGGTGACCCATATATATATATATAATATATATATATATATATATATATTATATATATATATTATATATATAGATATATATTAAATATGACCGAAAAAGTAAGATTAATAATTCTAACACGAATTTCTCGATTTTCCTTATGTTTCTTTTTACTTGTGACGGTAATGAAAAATCAATTCTCCAAAATTCATTTTTATTTCTAGTCTGACGCGACACTTGAGCGCGTTTCGTAAAACTTATTACATTTTCAAAGACTTTAGTTTATCCACACACAACTTATGACTGAACTTATGGCTGAACAGCATTGGCTCTTATACCTGCATTTGGGTGAGGTGATGTAGTACAATAGTGGGGTGAAAAACAAACTTTCAACAAAACACAGAACACGGAATAATGGATATAGATTTGCAGAAAATGGGTACAAATAGAACTGCAGAAGGCCTATTGGCCCATATTTCTTGATGTTTCTATGTTGGAGCGGAGTCTAGAAGTGGTAGAATATAGTTGTGCGTCAATTGGCTGTTGATTGCTGATGTTGACTTCTTGATGTGTAGTGCCTCGCAGATGTCAAGCCGCCTGCTGTCGCTGCATCTATCAATGATTTCTGTGTTGTTTGCTAAGATTTCTCTGGTGATGGTTTGGTTGTGGGAAGAGAATATATGTTCCTTAATGGAGCCCTGTTGCTTATGCATCGTTAAACGCCTGGAAAGAGATGTTGTTGTCTTGCCTATATACTGTACATCTCTTTCCAGGCGTTTAGTGCATATATATAGTGCATATATATATATATATATATATATATATATATATATATATATATATATATATATATATATATGCACTAATTTGCTTAAACTCGCAAGTTTGAAGTTAAAGAACTTTAGACAGCAACCCCCACCAGGAGACTCGAACCCTAGCCAGCACAGAGGCTTCACAACACCTGGCATAGTTGGTACACCTTTAACCCACTACACCACACTCAGATCCTTAAAAGAGATGGAAATTTCAGGGGTATTTTACCCCTCCCCCCAAATATCCCCACCTCCCAAGGGCACTAGAGCAAGTGAGAGGTCACTCACGTTTTTCATCAAGCTCCTGTTAATATGTGAGAACACTGTATCTATGCTTTATGCATTAACATTATATATATATATATATATATATATATATATATATATATATATATATAAGTATATATATATATATATATATATAAAGTATATATATATATATATATATACATATATATATACATATATATATATATATATATATATATATATATATATTATACACACATTATATATATATACATATACATATATATATATATATATATATATATATATATATATATATATATATATATATATATATATATATATATGTGTGTGTGTGTTTGTGTGTGGAGACATTCCCCGCTACATGTTACGTCAGAGGGTTGAAGCCTCGTAACACAACCCTGGGTGTAACAAGCGGTCCACAATGGGTAATAACATTGAAATCACTTAGATCGTTGAAGATTCGAACTCAGGCCACAGAAATAACCAGTTACGAAACGTGTACATCTTTCCTCAATCATAGCGGCTTAGTTCGTAATGATTAAACAGTTTATGAGCTCGGAAGCACTAAAGGTTGTTTATAACAATACTAACCTAGCGTTGCTAAACCCCATTAGCTCTTAAACTGTCTAATAAATAGAGACTAAGCCGTTATGACCGAGGAAAGATGTACAGGTTTGTTAAGTTGACACTTAAATGCTCCATGAATCCCGGTCGTCCACAGTAAGGCAGTGGGAGGAAATGTGGTAATTGTGGCGTATTGAAGCCAAGGGTTGGGGGCGGCCCCCCCCCCCCCGCCTATATAAGCACATACGCATCAGTGTGAGTATTGCTACATGCCTGTGTGGTGTTGTACTCACCTAGTTGTGCTTGGGAGGTTGAGATCTGCTGTTAGCTGTGTAACTCCCAGGTACCTATTTACTGCTAGGTAACAGAGGCATCAGGGTGACGGAAACTCTGCCCATTTTGTTTCTGTCATCATCGCGGATCGAACCCTGACCCGAGGATTACGAGTTCAGAACGCTGTCGACTCAGCTATCAGGGCCCCGTGTGGTGTTGTGGCCGTGTTGCCACCCGGGCCGCCGCCCGTCCTCTCCACCACTTTGTTTACAATGTGTAAAAAAGTGGTGCATTCATTTGTGTACAAGTGAGCGTACGATGGTGTGATATAATTCGGCTGTGATACACAAGTCAGGTTGCGGACGGCCGCGTCCAACAGTCTGGTTGACCAGACCACCAACCAGGCCCCCGCCAAACACACACCGAAACTACGACGTTGGTACAACGTTCGAACAAGTTTTAACACTTCCTAACCAGTTATAACAACCAACATAGCAAGTTGTAACAACGTTCTAATACGTCATAAACACGTTAAGCCAAGATGTAACAACTTTATTACAAGTTGTAACAAGCTGAAAATAGAGACAGTTTCGGTTTGTGTTTCCAGGGGGAGGCCTGGTCGGAGACCGAGCCGCGGGGGAAGTTGATCCTTCGATTAATGGGAAGGTAATGGAAAGGTTAGGTCCTTCTCTTCCTCGTTACCAAACACTCACTTCCAGACCCAATTTGAGAGCGTGTGCCCACCAGCCAGATAGGAACCAGCCCCAAGTTGAGAGCGTGTGCCACCAGCAAGATAAGAACCAGCCCCAAGTTGAGAGCGTGTGCCACCAGCCAGATAAGAACCAGCCCCAAGTTGAGAGCGTGTGCCACCAGCCAGATAAGAACCAGCCCCAAGTTGAGAGCGTGTGCCACCAGCCAGATAGGAACCAGCCCCAGGTTGAGAGCGTGTACCCACCAGCCAGATAGGAACCAGCCCCCAGGTTGAGAGCGTGTGCCACCAGCCAGATAGGAACCAGCCCCAGGTTGAGAGCGTGTACCCACCAGCCAGATAGGAACCAGCCCCCAGGTTGAGAGCGTGTACCCACCAGCCAGATAGGAACCAGCCCCCAGGTTGAGAGCGTGTACCCACCAGCCAGATAGGAACCATCCCCCAGGTTGAGAGCGTGTGCCCACCAGCCAGATAGGAACCAGCCCCCAGGTTGAGAGCGTGTACCCACCAGCCAGATAGGAACCAGCCCCCAGGTTGAGAGCGTGTACCCACCAGCCAGATAGGAACCAGCCCCCAGGTTGAGAGCGTGTGCCCACCAGCCAGATAGGAACCAGCCCCACAATATTGCGAGCTTCACTCAAACTAAGTGTGATTTTATTATTGTTCATTAAATTGAGGCAGATTTCCAATTTGTCCAGCACAGTGAACCCAAAATTGGAAGGTCAAACGGGAGTTAGGATTCTCGCGCGGTGAATGTGAATAACCGCGTATAACGGTTGAGAGAGTTAACTGCGGCTGCCCGCCCGAAAGCTCGCCCGCTATATCTGTTAATTACCTGTTGCAATTTCCAGAATACTACCTCTATCTGCCGCAACCTTGCCTGTAGACAAAGTTTTCTGGTGACTGTTTGCTCCGTGATGGTGTTTGTGTTATCCCGCAGGCCACCATAATCATCACAGTTAGGTTGATCCGGTAACGCCAACACAGAGTTGGTTAGTTGCCATGATAGCGTCTCTCAACTCGTGTCAAAATGTAGGTCAAGTCTTCACTCCACTAGTTGACCAGATGACCAACCGGAAGGCCTGGTCGGAGACCGGGCCCCGGAGCAGTTGATCCCAGGAAGCTACACAAGATAGGTAGGTAGGCGCGGTACACTAACTTTACTCGTTTCCGTGAATTGTTATCATTAATATGTAAGTTATTCTAAGTATATATATTTGGCTGGCTGACTTGTGCATGTGTTCATAGAACTGATATACTCAGAATGGCGGGTGTTGTTGGGAAATGTTTTCGGAATAGTTATAAATGACCAGGTCCCCGTGGTCCTGGTCCCAGGACTAACTAGGTCCCCGCCCCTGGTCCCAGGACTAACTAGGTCCCCGCCCCTGGTCCCAGGACTAACTAGGTCCCCGCCCCTGGTCCCTGGACTAACTAGGTCCCCGCCCCTGGTCCCAGGACTAACTAGGTCCCCGCCCCTGGTCCCTGGACTAACTAGGTCCCCGCCCCTGGTCCCAGGACTAACTAGGTCCCCGCCCCTGGTCCCTGGACTAACTAGGTCCCCGCCCCTGGTCCCTGGACTAACTAGGTCCCCGCCCCTGGTCCCAGGACTAACTAGGTCCCCGCCCCTGGTCCCAGGACTAACTAGGTCCCCGCCCCTGGTCCCTGGACTAACTAGGTCCCCGCCCCTGGTCCCAGGACTAACTAGGTCCCCGCCCCTGGTCCCAGGACTAACTAGGTCCCCGCCCCTGGTCCCAGGACTAACTAGGTCCCCGCCCCTGGTCCCAGGACTAACTAGGTCCCCGCCCCTGGTCCCAGGACTAACTAGGTCCCCGCCCCTGTCCCAGGACTAACTAGGTCCCCGCCCCTGGTCCCAGGACTAACAAGGTCCCCGCCCCTGGTCCCTGGACTAACTAAGTCCCCGCACCTGGTCCCTGGACTAACTAGGTCCCCGCCCCTGGTCCCAGGACTAACAAGGTCCCCGCACCTGGTCCCAGGACTAACTAGGTCCCCGCCCCTGGTCCCAGGACTAACTAGGTCCCCGCACCTGGTCCCAGGACTAACTAGGTCCCCGCACCTGGTCCCAGGACTAACAAGGTCCCCGCCCCTGGTCCCTGGACTAACTAGGTCCCCGCCCCTGGTCCCTGGACTAACTAAGTCCCCGCCCCTGGTCCCTGGACTAACTAAGTCCCCGCCCCTGGTCCCTGGACTAACTAAGTCCCCGCCCCTGGTCCCAGGACTATCTAGGTCCCCGCCCCTGGTCCCAGGACTAACAAGGTCCCCGCCCCTGGTCCCTGGACTAACTAGGTCCCCGCCCCTGGTCCCTGGACTAAGTCCCCGCCCCTGGTCCCTGGACTAACTAGGTCCCCGCACCTGGTCCCTGGACTAACTAGGTCCCCGCCCCTGTCCCCTGGACTAACAAGGTCCCCGCCCTGGTCCCAGGACTAACAAGGTCCCCGCCCCTGGTCCCTGGACTAACAAGGTCCCCGCCCTGGTCCCAGGACTAACAAGGTCCCCGCACCTGGTCCCTGGACTAACTAGGTCCCCGCACCTGGTCCCAGGACTAACTAGGTCCCCGCACCTGGTCCCAGGACTACTAGGTCCTCGCACCTGGTCCCAGGGCTAACTAGGTCCCCGCCCCTGTCCCAGGACTAACAAGGTCCCCGCACCTGGTCCCAGGACTAACTAGGTCCCGCCCCTGGTCCCAGGGCTAACTAGGTCCCCGCACCTGGTCCCAGGACTAACTAGGTCCCCGCACCTGGTCCCTGGACAACTAGGTCCCCGCACCTGGTCCCAGGACTAACTAGGTCCCCGCCCCTGGTCCCAGGACTAACAAGGTCCCCGCACCTGGTCCCAGGACTAACAAGGTCCCCGCACCTGGTCCCAGGACTAACTAGGTCCCCGCACCTGGTCCCAGGACTAACTAGGTCCCCGCCCCTGGTCCCAGGACTAACAAGGTCCCCGCACCTGGTCCCTGGACTAACTAGGTCCCCGCACCTGGTCCCAGGACTAACAAGGTCCCCGCACCTGGTCCCTGGACTAACTAGGTCCCCGCACCTGGTCCCAGGACTAACTAGGTCCCCGCACCTGGTCCCAGACTAACTAGGTCCTCGCACCTAGTCCCAGGGCTAAGTAGGTCCCCGCCCCTGGTCCCAGGACTAACTAGGTCCTCGCACCTGGTCCCCAGGACTAACTAGGTCCCCGCACCTGGTCCCAGGACTAACAAGGTCCCCGCACCTGGTCCCTGGACTAACTAGGTCCCCGCACCTGGTCCCAGGACTAACTAGGTCCCCGCACCTGGTCCCAGGACTAACTAGGTCCTCGCACCTGGTCCCAGGCTAACTAGGTCCCCGCCCCTGGTCCCAGGACTAACAAGGTCCCCGCACCTGGTCCCAGGACTAACTAGGTCCCCGCCCCTGGTCCCAGGGCTAACTAGGTCCCCGCACCTGGTCCCAGACTAACTAGGTCCCCTCACCTGGTCCCTGGACTAACAAGGTCCCCGCACCTGGTCCAGGACTAACCGGTTCAAACACGTGGTACAAGCCTAACCGGTTCCGGCACCTAACCGGCTCCTACACCTGGTGTAAGGAGGTTCACCTGGCCGTGTGTGGGAGAGGTTCACCTTGTTAATAGATGCAGGTCGGAGGGAGCTGGCCTCACCAACCCTCACACCTGTCTCAAATATTTTAATTGTAACACCTGGTACTTTTAGAGTAGAAGACTTCGCGAAATTCCCCACAGGTAAGCCCCGTGTACTGCGGCCCCCGTCACCGTAGACACCCACACTGGGGCGTTAATGGACAGTGAGGTCTCCATACAGAGATATAATCTATATGAAGTAAATAGGTAACATGGAGGAGTAGGATCGTATATATTAGAGAGGACTTGACTTGTGATAACGTAGTACAGCTGACTGTTGGTTGCGCCGCACGCCCGCACGCCGCAAGCCCGCACCCCCGCACGCCCGCATGCATATCCCCCTACATCCCGTTTAGTCCCGCTCTTCTGTACGGAAGTGTGTAATAGAGAGGTAAGTGCAGCCACAACCACTGCTGTACTGCTGTCATCACCACATACTGCTGCTGTCATCACCACCAGTCTGCTGTCACCAACCACCAGTACTGCTGTCACCAACCACCAGTACTGCTGTCACCACCACCTCCTGTGGGCGTCCAGGAAGGACTAACGAGGGTTGCTGCTGGCAATGTCTCAGTAGGGATGTGAAGGTACTATATATCATGTCCCCCCCCCCCCTACCCTCGCCGGCGGGTAGATGGCTCGGACAGGATGGGGGAAATGTCTCCGTCAATTGTACTTACTTTACGGTCGAGTTGAATTTCAGCTCTCTGGCCCCCGCCTCTCAATCTTCGGTCGATGTTGTATGGGGGATGGGGTGGGGGTGGGGATGGGGTGGGGGGTAGAGGGGGTAGAGGAGCAGGGGGATAGGTTGAGGTGAGTGGCCTCTCACGCTCCCAAAATATCGTTCATTCTGCTTTGTTATTTTACAGCGGCGCCCGACACATGTTGGCACCCCTGTGGGTGTGGTGGGGCCGGGGGCGGGAGTTGTGTTGTGGGCTGACCTTTGCCGGTGGCTAAGTTTATGTTTTGGTGTTGTTGCTGCTGCGCCATGTGTGTTGTTGCGCCATGTGTGTTGCTGCGCCATGTGTTGCTGCGCCATGTGTGTTGCTGCGCCATGGGTTGCTGCGCCATGTGTTGCTGCGCCATGTGTTGCTGCGCCATGTGTTGCTGGCCATGTGTTGCTGTGCCTGTGTTGCTGCGCATGTGTTGGCTGCGCCATGTGTTGCTGCGCCATGTGTGTTGCTGCGCCATGTGTTGCTGCGCCATGTGGTGTTGCTGTACCATGTGTTGTCTACACCCTGCATCATCATATTTTGTTGCGTCACAACCAGGTTTGTCCCTCTCTGGGTTGTCCGCTCTCTGGGTTGTCCGCTCTCTGGGTTTTCAAGCTCACAAAATTATTTAATAAATGCAGACGAAGCTGCCAAGATGGAGGAAAGCTGTACTGGTCTGGTGAGTGTCCACTTATGGAAGCAGTGCCTGGACGGAGGGTGGACCTGTGTGTGAGAGCTGGAGCCAGTGGCCGAGGGGACGCACTTAAGTGAGCGCTGACCTGTGGTCCAGCGGTGGGGCAGGCACCCTCCGCACTGTGTGCAGCCCCGCACGCTCCACAGTGTGCGCAGCCCCGCACCCTCCACAGCCCCGTACGCTCCACAGTTGTGCGCAGCCCGCACGCTCCACAGTGTGCGCAGCCCCGCACCCTTCACAGCCCCGCATGCTCCACAGTGTGCGCAGCCCCGCACCCTCACCCACAAAACACACAATTATCAACTATTAAAGACAAAAAGGGGTGTTGGCTGCCCCCCCCCCCCCCCCCCACACACACAAGAGGGATCCGAAGCCGCTGGAGGAAGGAAAGAGGATTTACATCACAGCTCCCTCTCTCTCTTTCTTTTTTAAGACAGGTTCAGAGTTTATTCGGTAGAAGTGTTTGATGGCAAGAGAAAAAGCTCTTATTTGAGATCAATTTGTTCAGGTGCTACTGTTTACGAACGGTTGCTGCTTGCTGTAAGTTCATATTTTATTTAACGTTGTACATGAGTGGGTAGAGATCCGGGATGCGGCCCCGGACGGGGTGCCCAGGTCTGCGGGCACCTGGCTGGGGGCCCTGGGCTGGGGGTCCCGGGGCTGTGGGGCCCTGGGCGGGGGGCCCCGGGAGGGGGGGCCCCGGGCCTGGGGGCCCAGGCCTGGGGGCCCCGGGTGGGGGCCCCGGGATGTGGGGGCCCCCTGGCACTGGGCGGCCCCGGGCGCGGGCCCTGGGCTGGGGGGCCCTGGGCTGGGGCCCCTCGGGGCTGGGGGCCCGGGCCTGGGGGCCTTGGGCTGGGGGGCCCCTGGGCTGGGGGCCCTGGCGGGCCATGGGGGCCCTGGGGCCATGTCTGGGGCCCCGGGCTGCGGTCCCTGGGCTGGGGGCCCCGGGCCTGGGGGCCATGGGCTGCTGGGGCCCTGGGCTGGGGGCCCCGGGCTGCCGGGGCCCTGGGCTGTGGGCCCCGGGCAGGGGGGCCGGGGTGGTGGGCCCCGTGGGTGGGGGCCACGGGCTGCGGGCCCTTGGGCTGGGGGCCCCGGGCCTGGGGGCCCTGGGCTGGGGGCCCCAGGGTCCTGTGGACTTGTAGCAGCCTCACCTCCAGCCACTCATCTCCTCCAGTAACTCAAGCTATAACACCCTATAACACCCTATATTCCTTATGAATATAAACAGCCATCTATGGCGTTACACTTACTGGAATATAGCCTGAAGAGGTCTCGGAGAGTTATCTTCTAATCCCTGAGCCCGCCATTGTGATAATTTGGTACACAGGTGTGCTTGGAACGGCTCGCAGGCCCACATACGCGAGAAGTGCCGGACCAACCGGGTGTGGTGGGTATGTGGGCCTGCGGGCCGTTCCAAGCAACAGTCTAGTGGACCAAACCTCACACGTCGAGTCCTGACTCGGGCCGGGCTCGGGGAGTAGAAGAACTCCCGACACCCACTAACAGGTATGGTCCAGGCAAGTCTGGGTGATTAGTGTAAGTCTCGAAGCATGGAAAATAATAGTAGAGGTGAAATTGATGATGACGGTGGGGCGCGTTGTAGGTGCGGTAGTCTGTGTCCTAGCTGGATAGCTGTGTCCTAGCTGGATAGCTGTGTCCTAGCTGCATAGCTGTGTCCTAGCTGGATAGCTGTGTCCTAGCTGGATAGCTGTGTCCTAGCTGGATAGCTGTGTCCTAGCTGGGGATCCTGAAGCCTTGAGTGTCACTCCCAGACCCAACTGTGTGGCTCTTCCCTCCATCATGGCGGGTTAGCTTTATGTCAATGCAAATGACCGCTACAGATGTGCGACAGGTTTGCCCTAAACCAGCAAACAGTCGAACCAACTAGGAAGGAGAACATGCTGGACCTCATTTTTCACTAATAATGATGAATGATCAGGAACATAATGATAACAAATACCTGTTACTCAGATAACAACTTAATTGAAGTTGTGATCTGGCCAAATTCAACTTCAATAATAAACAGTAAAATGGGAGCAAATAAACAAGACTTCACAGAAAATAAGCTGGAAGAACAGCTAAAAAATGTCACCTGTGACCAGTGCCTGGAAAAAATAAGTCAGTAGCCCTAGAAATAGTCAAACGCACCCAAGAAAAAAAGAGGAAGAGATGCAGATTGGAACGGGAACGTCGTTCCCTTATAGGCGAAGAAAACGAATCACGGAACAACTTGAGAGTCACACCCCTGTCTCAAGGACGGCGAAGAGGTTAGGTAGAAAAATAGAAAAAATTGAACTCAAGCTACAAAAATCATATAAAACCCAGGAGAGGCAAAGAAGCAAAAGGCCATCAGTGAAATAGAGAGAAATCCGAAACAATTTTTCTCCTATAAAATCAAGAATAAAAAACCACATCTATTTGGGCCTGCGAAAGGAGAGATGAACTTTCCGATGACAACAAAGAAATGAGGAGTTATGAGGAAGCAGTACAACTGGTAATTTCCGCGAGCCAGAAACACAACTAAAGATGATTAATCCCAATGAATTTCTTTTCATGGCATGTGTACCATGGATTGATCAAATCATATATCAGACGTCACCCTATCCCCACTGGATTTTGAAGACGACCATAGACATAATGCCCTATGCACTCTGCACCAGGCCCGGATTCTTGGAAATTCTCCATATCCACATGAACTGTAAAAAAATTACCCATCTCAAACCTTTACATTCTGTTGGAGACAAAGCCTAGATACGGCGTTATCCCGGACATACTAAAAACAGCAGGATAGCACATTCCAGAAAGGAGGCAAATAGGCAGAGGCAAAAAATTACAACCGATAGAACGTTGCACGCACATCATAAAAATCGATTGAATGAGTGCTAAGAAGTAGATCACAAAATATCGGACAAATACAGCTATCCATTACCCCGATACAACATGGTTCAGAACAGGGCGCTCTTTGCCTGTCACAGTTGGTGCGACCACTATGGCATGGCATAGAATGCAACTGGAAGACAGAACAAAACGCTTGATGTACATTAAACAGATTTTGCACAAGCCTTCGACCAAATGTGACCATGGTGTCTATTGAAATAATAAAAGCGTCAAACAGAATTACGGAAAAATAGGCAGAGCCTCCATGGTGGCGAGCCCCCACACGTGTTCCTGACTATAACGAGACACCCAATGTGTAATAGTCAGCAAATAAAACCCGCGACCATCAATCTTGAAGAGCTCAGTCCCCCAGGTACTGTTTTGCTCCAGTTCACTTTTCCTCTACTCATATCGGGACAGTAGGACTAAGAAACACAATCTATACGTCTGTATGCATCCTTCGCAGACTGACCTAGGAATTTTTATGAGAGTAAACAACATAGAGGACACACTTGCAAACCTCCAATCAGATGGTAAATGCAGGTCTTTTATTGGGCTACAGATAATAAAGATGGTGTTTACGAAGATAAGGTTCCAGTCATGCCGCTACGGAAAAATAAACAGATAAAACCGGAAACCAGTAACAAAACTCAGGCAAATCATAACAAACGTAAAAGGCAATGTAAAGGATTTGGGTGTACTGATGTCAGAAGATTCTTACCTTTAAAACAAATAAAGTAGCCGTCAAACTGCAAGAAAAATGACAGGTTGGATAACAAGAAGTTTAGTGCTCTTAGAGTGGAGTACTGCTGCCAATGACGCCACTTTCCAAAGCTGGAGAAATTTGCTGACCTGGAGGCGTTCAGAGATCCTTACTTTCGGAAGAGAAGTTTCGAATCAAGCCGGGTGTGTGAGCGGGCTAGGGGTCTGGCGGGCCGTCCACGCACAACAGCCGTGGTGGACAAACTCATCACAAGTCAATCCTGGCCTCGTGGCCGGGCTTCGGGAGTAGAGAACCCAGACCCCATCAACCGGTTATAAAGCAGGTACTGCTGGAATTCCACTCAGTAAAACATCTCAAACTATGGGACCGACTAAAGAGCTCATAATCTGTATTTCGTTGAGCCGCAAGGAGGAGGCGGGAGTGATACATAATAAACATTGTAGTAGAGAGAATATATAACTGCAGACCCCTCACAGTGTTCAAGAGAGATAACTTGATCATAACACCTCCAAGGTATACCAAATCAACCAGGGTGATCATACGGTCAGGCAGCGAGCGCACGCGACAACCAGGACTATAAGAAATTATTGCCGGAACAACCGTCGTGCATCTCAAGAGAAAAATCAGACTGTAGTTTCTGCAAGGAAGTTCCGGACAACCGGGCTTGTATGGATATGTGGGCCGCGGCCGCTCCAAGCAAACAGCCTGGTGGACCAAACTCTCACAAGTGAGGGCTCGGGCCGTTGGGGAATAGAAGAACTCCCAGAACCAATCAAGCAGGTATCAACAAGCTGGTTGACCAGTCCAGCACAAGGAGGCCTGGTCGAGGAACCGTCGCGGGGACGATAAGTCCCAAAATCATCTCAAGAAACCTCAGGGCAAGATATGTATTAAACAGTTATCGAGCTAGGAAGCTTCACACCTCACGATTACCGGATTATTTATACATACTCTAGCTTCTCAGGAGCGGACGGAGGAAAGATGCCACCGGTTCGTAAGTGGAGACCTAGTCCTTAATGGGACTTCCCACTTAGATTATGCAGTACAGTTCTGAGTACCGTATTATGTAAAGTATTAGAGACGCACAGTCGCATGACTAAGTTAATTCGGCCTTAGGAACCGGCTTATTGGAAAACACAAAATCTAAATGTGGTATGAGGAGGAGTAAGCGGGAGCGGGTGTTGGAGGGCGCGTGGTAAGAGTTATCTTCGTGGATGTCAATACGGTCAACACGCAGAGAGCGTGGTTCAGATAACCAGACTCTTAATTGTATAGATGTCAGCTCTTTCAAACACCGTCCCTCTAAGGTTCCCCAACGAAAAAAAAAAGGCCCCAATGTAAAGTGTCCTCTCCTAAACCTACAAGAGGACCCAAAACAGAAAACGGGACAGTGAGTCCGTTTCTCTTCGACACTTTTCGACGACCGGCTTCCATTTTTTAGTACGACAATTTTTTGTCTTATGTAACGCTACAAGCAAAAAGCGACGTTATTTTTAGAGGACGGGTTGACGCGAGCCAGACACACATTATTAACTCCTTAAAGTATAAAAATATGCGTACAAATTGATAATTTGGTCATGATTGATAAAATGTAAAGGTAAACACGGGGTCTGAAAACAGGGCTGGAGATCACGGCAGCTGATCATGTTATCAACACACCGCCAGAAGGGAAACTCGCTGGTGATGTTTAAGCTCGTGGTGGACAATGGTCGCGAGAGGCAGTGGTTGGGTATGTGTACTGCCGCACAGGTTCTCCTTATACTGGTTCTTATATATTACAGCCCCGCCAACACCACAGCCCCGCCAACACCACCACAGACCCGCCACACCACCACGCACGCAACAACACACCACACGCCCCCAAACACCCCCACACCCACCACCTTTACTACCACCACCGTTACTACGTCAACTCCACCACCACCGTTACTACGACAACACCACCACAGCCCCGCCAAAAAAACCCCCACAGCCCCGCCAACACCACCACAGCCCCCGCCAACAAAACCACAGCCCACAGCCAACCACCACCACATCCGCCCCCCAACACCACCACAGCCCAGCCAACACCACCACAGCCCCCGCAACACCACCACAGCCACCGCAAAACCCACACCAGCCCCGCAACACCACCACAGCCACCGCCAACACCACCCACCAGCCCCCGCCAACACAACACAGCCCCGCCAAAACTCACCAACACGCCACCGCCACACCCACCACAGCCCGCCCCACCACAGCCCCCGCCAACACACCACAGCCCCGCCAACACCACCACACCCGCCAACACCACCACAGCCCCCGCCAACACCACCACAGCCCCGCCAACACCCCCACAGCCCCGCCAACACCACAGCCCCGCCAACACCACAGCCCCGCCAACACCACAGCCCCGCCAACACCACCACGCCCGCCACCACACCACCACAGGCCCCGCCAACACCACCACACCCCGCCAACCCACCAAAGCCCCCCCGCCAACACAACCACAGCCCCCACGCCAACACCACCACAGCCCCCGCCAAACACCACCACGCCCCGCCAACACCACCACAGCCCCCGCAAACCGACACGCCCCGCCAAACCCACCACAGCCCCGCCAACACCACACGCCCCGCCAACACCACCACGCCCCCCGCAAAACCACCACAGCCCGCCAACACCACACAGCCCTCCAACACCAACCACAGCCCCCGCCCAACACCACCCAGCCCGCCAACACCACCACAGCCCCGCCAAACACCACCACAGCCCCGCCAAACCACCACCACAAACCTAGAAACTGTAGGGTGTATATAAGACACATCAGAACATTAACTGAGACAACAGTGTTCTATGGGCTTTGGATCCTATAACATGGACGATAAAGACCAATTCGTGACTGGGGTCCCGAG
>WNGS01009202.1:18529066-18539299 GCA_020271785.1 Procambarus virginalis
GCAACACATGGCGCAGCAACACATGGCGCAGCAACACATGGCGCAACAACACATGGCGCAGCAACACATGGCGCAGCAACACATGGCGCAGCATACATGGCGCAGCAACACATGGCGCAGCAACACATGGCGCAGCAACACATGGCGCAGCAACACATGGCGCAGCAACACACATGGCGCAGCAACACCTGGCGCAGCAACACACATGGCGCAGCAACACCCATGGCGCAGCAACACACATGGCGCAGCAACACACATGGCGCAACAACACCACAACATAACTTAGCCACCGGCACCAAGGTCAGCCCACAACACAACTCCCGCCCCGGCCCAACCACACCCACCAGGGGTGCCAACATGTGTCGGGCGCCGCTGTAAAATACACAAAGCAGAATGAACGCATATTCTGGGAGCGTGAGAGGCCACTCACCTCAACCTATCCCCTGCTCCTCTACCCCCTCTACCCCCCCCCCATCCCCCACCCCATCCCCCAATACCACAATCGACCGAAGATTGAGAGGCGGGGGCCAGAGAGCTGAAATTCAACTCGACCGTAAGTACAAGTTGCCGGAGACTTTCCCCATCCTGTCCGAGCCATCTACCCCGCCGGCGAGGGTAGGGGGGGGGGGGACATGATATATAGTACCTTCACCATCCTCCTGAGACATTGCCAGCAGCAACTTTGTGTAGTTCTTCCTGGACGCCACAAGGAGGTGGTGATGACAGCAGTACTGGTGGTGATGACAGCAGTACAACTGGTGGTGGTGACAGCAGTATGGTGTGGTGACAGCAGTACTGGTGGTGGTGACAGCAGTACTGGTGGTGGTGACAGCAGTACTGGTGGTGGTGACAGCAGTACTGGTGGTGATGACAGCAGTACTGGTGGTGATGACAGCAGTACTGGTGGTGATGACAGCAGTACTGGTGGTGGTGACAGCAGTACTGGTGGTGGTGACAGCAGTACTGGTGGTGGTGACAGCAGTACTGGTGGTGGTGACAGCAGTACTGGTGGTGGTGACAGCAGTACTGGTGGTGGTGACAGCAGTACTGGTGGTGGTGACAGCAGTACTGGTGGTGATGACAGCAGTACTGGTGGTGATGACAGCAGTACTGGTGGTGGTGACAGCAGTACTGGTGGTGATGACAGCAGTACTGGTGGTGGTGACAGCAGTACTGGTGGTGGTGACAGCAGTACTGGTGGTGGTGACAGCAGTACTGGTGGTGGTGACAGCAGTACTGGTGGTGATGACAGCAGTACTGGTGGTGGTGACAGCAGTACTGGTGGTGGTGACAGCAGTACTGGTGGTGGTGACAGCAGTACTGGTGGTGGTGACAGCAGTACAGCAGTGGTTGTGGCTGCACTTACCTCTCTATTACACACTTCCGTACAAGAAGAGCGGGACTAACCGGGATGTAGGGGATATGCATGCGGGCGTGCGGGAGTGCGGGCGTGCGGGCGTGCGGGAGTGCGGGCGTGCGGGAGTGCGGGCGTGCGGGCGTGCGGCGCCAACCAACAGTCAGCTGTACTATGTTATCACAAGTCAAGTCCTCTCTAATATATACGATCCTACTCCTCCATGTTACCTATTTACTTCTATATAGATTATATCTCTGTATGGAGACCTCACTGTCCATTAACGCCCCCAGTGTGGGTGTCTACGGTGACGGGGGCCGCAGTACACGGGGCTTACCTGTGGGGAATTTCGCGAAGTCTTCTACTCTAAAAGTCCCAGGTGTTACAATTAAAATATTTGAGACAGGTGTGAGGGTTGGTGAGGCCAGCTCCCTCCGACCTGCATCTATTAACAAGGTGAACCTCTCCCCACACACGGCCAGGTGAACCTCCTTACACCAGGTGTAGGAGCCGGTTAGGTGCCGGAACCGGTTAGGCTTGTACCACGTGTTTGAACCGGTTAGTCCTGGGACCAGGTGCGGGGACCTTGTATGTCCTGGGACCAGGGGCGGGGACCTTGTTAGTCCTGGGACCAGGGGCGGGGACCTTGTTAGTCCAGGGACCAGGGGCGGGGACCTTGTTAGTCCAGGGACCAGGGGCGGGGACCTTGTTAGTCCAGGGACCAGGTGCGGGGACCTTGTTAGTCCTGGGACCAGGTGCGGGGACCTAGTTAGTCCTGGGACCAGGTGCGGGGACCCTGTTAGTCCTGGGACCAGGTGCGGGGACCTAGTTAGTCCAGGGACCAGGTGCGGGGACCTTGTTAGTCCTGGGACCAGGTGCGGGGACCTAGTTAGTCCTGGGACCAGGGCAGGGACTTAGTTAGTCCAGGGACCAGGGGCGGGGACCTTGTTAGTCCTGGGACCAGGGGCGGGGACCTTGTTAGTCCTGGGACCAGGTGCGGGGACCTTGTTAGTCCTGGGACCAGGGGCGGGGACCTTGTTAGTCCTGGGACCAGGGGCGGGGACCTAGTTAGTCCTGGGGCCAGGTGCGGGGACCTTGTTAGTCCAGGGACCAGGTGCGGGGACCTAGTTAGTCCTGGGACCAGGTGCGGGGACCTAGTTAGTCCTGGGACCAGGTGCGGGGACCTAGTTAGTCCTGGGACCAGGGGCGGGGACCTAGTTAGTCCTGGGACCAGGTGCGGGGACCTAGTTAGTCCTGGGACCAGGTGCGGGGACCTAGTTAGTCCTGGGACCAGGGGCGGGGACCTAGTTAGTCCTGGGACCAAGGGCGGGGACCTAGTTAGTCCAGGGACCAGGGGCGGGGACCTAGTTAGTCCAGGGACCAGGTGCGGGGACCTAGTTAGTCCTGGGACCAGGGCGGGGACTTAGTTAGTCCAGGGACCAGGGGCGGGGACCTAGTTAGTCCAGGGACCAGGTGCGGGGACCTAGTTAGTCCTGGGACCAGGGGCGGGGACTTAGTTAGTTCAGGGACCAGGGGCGGGGACCTAGATAGTCCTGGGACCAGGGGCGGGGACCTAGATAGTCCTGGGACCAGGGGCGGGGACCTAGTTAGTCCTGGGACCAGGGGCGGGGACCTAGATAGTCCTGGGACCAGGGGCGGGGACCTAGTTAGTCCTGGGACCAGGGGCGGGGACCTAGTTAGTCCTGGGACCAGGTGCGGGGACCTAGTTAGTCCTGGGACCAGGGGCGGGGACCTTGTTGTCCTGGGACCAGGTGCGGGGACCTAGTTAGTCCTGGGACCAGGTGCGGGGACCTAGTTAGTCCTGGGACCAGGTGCGGGGACCTAGTTAGTCCTGGGACCAGGTGCGGGGACCTAGTTAGTCCTGGGACCAGGTGCGGGGACCTAGTTAGTCCTGGGACCAGGGGCGGGGACCTAGTTAGTCCTGGGACCAGGTGCGGGGACCTAGTTAGTCCTGGGACCAGGTGCGGGGACCTAGTTAGTCCTGGGACCAGGGGCGGGGGCCTAGTTAGTCCTGGGACCAGGGGCGGGGACCTGTTAGTCCTGGGACCAGGGGCGGGGACCTGTTAGTCCTGGGACCAGGGGCGGGGACCCTGTTAGTCCTGGGACCAGGGGCGGGACCCTGTTAGTCCTGGGACCAGGTGCGGGGACCCTGTTAGTCCTGGGACCAGGGGCGGGGACCCTGTTAGTCCTGGGACCAGGGCGGGGACCCTGTTAGTCCTGGGACCAGGTGCGGGGACCTAGTTAGTCCTGGGACCAGGGGCGGGGCCTAGTTAGTCCTGGGACCAGGGCGGGGACCCTGTTAGTCCTGGGACCAGGGGCGGGGACCTAGTTAGTCCTGGGACCAGGGGCGGGGACCTAGTTAGTCCTGGGACCAGGGGCGGGGACCTGGTCATTTATAACTATACCGAAAACATTTGCCAACAACACCCACCATTCTGAGTATATCAGTTCTATGAACACATGCACAAGTCAGCCAGCCAAATATATATACTTAGAATAACTTACATATTAATGATAACAATTCACGGAAACGAGTAAAGTTAGTGTACCGCGCCTACCTACCTATCTTGTGTAGCTTCCTGGGATCAACTGCTCCGGGGCCCGGTCTCCGACCAGGCCTTCCGGTTGGTCATCTGGTCAACTAGTGGAGTGAAGACTTGACCTACATTTTGACACGAGTTGAGAGACGCTATCATGGCAACTAACCAACTCTGTGTTGGCGTTACCGGATCAACCTAACTGTGATGATTATGGTGGCCTGCGGGATAACACAAACACCATCACGGAGCAAACAGTCACCAGAAAACTTTGTCTACAGGCAAGGTTGCGGCAGATAGAGGTAGTATTCTGGAAATTGCAACAGGTAATTAACAGATATAGCGGGCGGGCTTTCAGGCGGGCAGCCGCAGTTAACTCTCTCAACCGTTATACGCGGTTATTCACTTTCACCGCGCGAGAATCCTAACTCCCGTTTGACCTTCCAATTTTGGGTTCACTGTGCTGGACAAATTGGAAATTTGCCTCAATTTAATGAACAATAATAAAATCACACTTAGTTTGAGTGAAGCTCGCAATATTATGGGGCTGGTTCCTATCTGGCTGGTGGGCACACGCTCTCAACCTGGGGCTGGTTCCTATCTGGCTGGTGGGTACACGCTCTCAACCTGGGGGCTGGTTCCTATCTGGCTGGTGGGTACACGCTCTCAACCTGGGGCTGGTTCCTATCTGGCTGGTGGGTACACGCTCTCAACCTGGAGGCTGGTTCCTATCTGGCTGGTGGGCACACGCTCTCAACCTGGGGGCTGGTTCCTATCTGGCTGGTGGGCACACGCTCTCAACCTGGGGCTGGTTCCTATCTGGCTGGTGGGTACACGCTCTCAACCTGGGGGCTGGTTCCTATCTGGCTGGTGGCACACGCTCTCAACCTGGGGCTGGTTCCTATCTGGCTGGTGGGTACACGCTCTCAACCTGGGGCTGGTTCCTATCTGGCTGGTGGGTACACGCTCTCAACCTGGGGCTGGTTCCTATCTGGCTGGTGGGTACACGCTCTCAACCTGGGGCTGGTTCCTATCTGGCTGGTGGGTACACGCTCTCAACCTGGGGCTGGTTCCTATCTGGCTGGTGGGTACACGCTCTCAACCTGGGGGCTGGTTCCTATCTGGCTGGTGGGTACACGCTCTCAACTTGGGGGCTGGTTCCTATCTGGCTGGTGGGTACACGCTCTCAACCTGGGGGCTGGTTCCTATCTGGCTGGTGGGTACACGCTCTCAACCTGGGGGCTGGTTCCTATCTGGCTGGTGGGTACACGCTCTCAACCTGGGGGCTGGTTCCTATCTGGCTGGTGGGTACACGCTCTCAACCTGGGGGCTGATTCCTATCTGGCTGGTGGGTACACGCTCTCAACCTGGGGGCTGGTTCCTATCTGGCTGGTGGGTACACGCTCTCAACTTGGGGGCTGGTTCCTATCTGGCTGGTGGGTACACGCTCTCAACTTGGGGGCTGGTTCCTATCTGGCTGGTGGGTACACGCTCTCAACTTGGGGCTGGTTCCTATCTGGCTGGTGGCACACGCTCTCAACCTGGGGGCTGGTTCCTATCTGGCTGGTGGGTACACGCTCTCAACCTGGGGCTGGTTCCTATCTGGCTGGTGGGTACAGGCTCTCAACCTGGGGGCTGGTTCCTATCTGGCTGGTGGGTACACGCTCTCAACCTGGGGGCTGGTTCCTATCTGGCTGGTGGGTACACGCTCTCAACCTGGGGGCTGGTTCCTATCTGGCTGGTGGGTACACGCTCTCAACCTGGGGCTGGTTCCTATCTGGCTGGTGGGTACACGCTCTCAACCTGGGGGCTGGTTCCTATCTGGCTGGTGGGTACACGCTCTCAACCTGGGGGCTGGTTCCTATCTGGCTGGTGGGTACACGCTCTCAACCTGGGGCTGGTTCCTATCTGGCTGGTGGGTACACGCTCTCACCTGGGGGCTGGTTCCTATCTGGCTGGTGGGTACACGCTCTCAACCTGGGGGCTGGTTCCTATCTGGCTGGTGGGCACACGCTCTCAACCTGGGGGCTGGTTCTTATCTGGCTGGTGGCACACGCTCTCAACTTGGGGCTGGTTCTTATCTGGCTGGTGGCACACGCTCTCAACTTGGGGCTGGTTCCTATCTGGCTGGTGGCACACGCTCTCAACCTGGGGGCTGGTTCCTATCTGGCTGGTGGGCACATGCTCTCAACCTGGGGGCTGGTTCTTATCTGGCTGGTGGCACACGCTCTCAACTTGGGGCTGGTTCTTATCTGGCTGGTGGCACACGCTCTCAACTTGGGGCTGGTTCTTATCTGGCTGGTGGCACACGCTCTCAACTTGGGGCTGGTTCTTATCTGGCTGGTGGCACACGCTCTCAACTTGGGGCTGGTTCCTATCTGGCTGGTGGCACACGCTCTCAACTTGGGGCTGGTTCTTATCTGGCTGGTGGCACACGCTCTCAACTTGGGGCTGGTTCTTATCTGGCTGGTGGCACACGCTCTCAACTTGGGGCTGGTTCCTATCTGGCTGGTGGGCACACGCTCTCAAATTGGGTCTGGAAGTGAGTGTTTGGTAACGAGGAAGAGAAGGACCTAACCTTTCCATTACCTTCCCATTAATCGAAGGATCAACTTCCCCCGCGGCTCGGTCTCCGACCAGGCCTCCCCCTGGAAACACAAACCGAAACTGTCTCTATTTTCAGCTTGTTACAACTTGTAATAAAGTTGTTACATCTTGGCTTAACGTGTTTATGACGTATTAGAACGTTGTTACAACTTGCTATGTTGGTTGTTATAACTGGTTAGGAAGTGTTAAAACTTGTTCGAACGTTGTACCAACGTCGTAGTTTCGGTGTGTGTTTGGCGGGCCGGCCTGGTTGGTGGTCTGGTCAACCAGACTGTTGGACGCGGCCGTCCGCAACCTGACTTGTGTATCACAGCCGAATTATATCACACCATCGTACGCTCACTTGTACACAAATGAATGCACCACTTTTTTACACATTGTAAACAAAGTGGTGGAGAGGACGGGCGGCGGCCCAGGTGGCAACACGGCCACAACACCACACGGGGCCCTGATAGCTGAGTCGACAGCGTTCTGAACTCGTAATCCTCGGGTCAGGGTTCGATCCGCGATGATGACAGAAACAAAATGGGCAGAGTTTCCGTCACCCTGATGCCTCTGTTACCTAGCAGTAAATAGGTACCTGGGAGTTACGCAGCTAACAGCAGACCTCAACCTCCCAAGCACAACTAGGTGAGTACAACACCACACAGGCATGTAGCAATACTCACACTGATGCTTATGTGCTTATATAGGCGGGGGGGGGGGGCCCAACCCTTGGCTTCAATACGCCACAATTACCACATTTCCTCCCACAGCCTTACTGTGGACGACCGGGATTCATGGAGCATTTAAGTGTCAACTTAACAAACCTGTACATCTTTCCTCGGTCATGACGGCTTAGTCTCTATTTATTAGACAGTTTAAGAGCTTATGGGTTTAGCAACGCTAGGTTAGTATTGTTATAAACAACCTTTAGTGCTTCCGAGCTCATAAACTGTTTAATCATTACGAACTAAGCCGCTATGATTGAGGAAAGATGTACACGTTTCGCAACTGGTTATTTCTGTGGCCTGAGTTCGAATCTTCAACGATCTAAGTGATTTCAATGTTATTACCCATTGTGGACTGTTTGTTACACCCAAGGGTGTGTTACGACGCTTCAACCCTCTGACGTAACATGTAGCGGGGAATGTCTCCACATACACACATTATATATATATATATATATATATATATATATATATATATATATATATATATATATATATATATATATATATATATATATATATATATGTGTGTGTGTGTGTTACCTGGTTGATACCTGGTTGATGGGTTCTGGGAGTTCTTCTACTCCCCAAGCCCGGCCCGAGGCCAGGCTTGACTTGTGAGAGTTTGGTCCACTAGGCTGTTGCTTGGAGCGGCCCGCAGGCCCACATACCCACCACAGCCCGGCTGGTCCGGAACTCCTTGGAGGAATAAATCTAGTTTCCTCTTGAAGATGTCCACGGTTGTTCCGGCAATATTTCTTATGCTTGCTGGGAGGACGTTGAACAACCGCGGACCTCTGATGTTTATACAGTGTTCTCTGATTGTGCCTATGGCACCCCTGCTCTTCACTGGTTCTATTCTGCATTTTCTTCCATATCGTTCACTCCAGTACGTTGTTATTTTACTGTGTAGATTTGGGACCTGGCCCTCCAGTATCTTCCAGGTGTATATTATTTGATATCTCTCTCGTCTTCTTTCTAGTGAGTACATTTGGAGAGCTTTGAGACGATCCCAATAATTTAGGTGCTTTATCGCGTCTATGCGTGCCGTATATGTTCTCTGTATTCCCTCTATTTCAGCAATCTCTCCTGCTCTAAGGGGGAAGTGAGTACTGAACAGTACTCAAGACGGGACAGCACAAGTGACTTGAAGAGTACAAGCATTGTGATGGGATCCCTGGATTTGAAAGTTCTCGTAATCCATCCTATCATTTTTCTGGCTGTCGCAATATTTGCTTGGTTATGCTCCCTAAACGTTAGGTCGTCAGACATCATTATTCCCAAATCCTTTACATTTGTTTTCCTACTATGGGCACATTTGATTGTGTTTTGTACCCTGTATTATGTTTAAGGTCCTCATTTTTACCGTACCTGAGTACCTGGAATTTGTCACTGTTAAACATCATATTATTTTCTGATGCCCAGTCGAAAACTTTATTAATATCAGCTTGAAGTTTTTCAATGTCTTCAGCCGAGGTAATTTTCTTACTGATTTTTGTGTCGTCTGCAAAGGATGATACGAAGCTGTGACTTGTATTTTTGTCTATATCTGATATGAGAATAAGGAAAAGCAGCGGTGCAAGGACTGTACCCTGAGGTACAGAGCTTTTAACTGCACTTGGACTAGATTTTATATGGTTGACCGTTACTCGCTGAGTCCTGTTTGACAGAAAACTGAGTATCCAGCGTCCTACTTTACCGGTTATTCCCATTGACTTCATTTTGTGTGCTATCACGCCATGGTCACATTTATCGAATGCCTTTGCGAAGTCCGTGTATATCACATCAGCATTCTGTTTTTCTTCTAATGCCTCAGTGACTTTATCGTAGTGCTCAAGTAGCTGTGAGAGGCACGATCTTCCCGCTCGAAATCCATGTTGGCCTGGGTTGTGAAGGTCATTGGTCATTGGTGTGTATATATATAATGTGTGTATAATATATATATATATATATATATATATATATATATATATAATGTATATATATATATGTATATATATATATATATATATATATATATATATATATATATACTTTTATATATATATACTTATATATATATATATATATATATATATATATATATATATATATATATATTATATATATATATGTATATCACTAAGAACTCTTTGACCCGCCAGGATTCGAACCCATGCCGTATAGGATCACCCCTAAACGTACACAGTACTGTGACCACCGCACCAATGATCGTCTATAAGGATTGGTCAGTCTTGGTGCTTATTAACTAAGCTCCCAGACTGATCAACCCCCGACGACACTCATGGATCCATTTGGGTACAAATGGATCCGGGTCAAAGAGGTCAAAGAGTTCTTAGTGTCCGGGTCTTTGACCTGGCCGGGTCAAAGAGTTCTTAGTGATATATGGCTTGCGCGTTCATGCAGCTTTCTCACACATGTTGAACTCGGTGCGGCCCGTGCATGCGCCAGAATTTGATGAAAAACTGTACCCAAATGGATCCATGAGTGTCGTCGGGGGTTGATCAGTCTGGGAGCTTAGTTAATAAGCACCAAGACTGACCAATCCTTATAGACGATCATTGGTGCGGTGGTCACAGTACTGTGTACGTTTAGGGGTGATCCTAGACGGCATGGTTCGAATCCTGGCCGGGTCAAAGAGTTCTTAGTGATATATGGCTTGCGCGTTCATGCAGCTTTCTCACATATATGTATATATATATATATAATGTTAATGCATAAAGCATAGATACAGTGTTCTCACATATTACAGGAGCTTGATGAAAAACGTGAGTGACCTCTCACTTGCTCTAGTGCCCTTGGGAGGTGGGGATATTTGGGGGAGGGGGTAAAATACCCCTGAAATTTCCATCTCTTTAAGGGTCTGAGTGTGGTGTAGTGGGTTAAAGGCGTACCAACTATGCCAGGTGTTGTGAAGCCTCTGTGCTGGCTAGGGTTCGAGTCTCCTGGTAGGGGTTGCTGTCTAAAGTTCTTTAACTTCAAACTTGCGAGTTTAAGCAAATTA
>WNGS01009202.1:18543986-18554382 GCA_020271785.1 Procambarus virginalis
TTTTTGTTTATTAGTTTTATAAAACTGTAATATCAGCATAGCTATACTTAAGTACTAATTGTATTAAGAAGCAATAAATGCTTATCTTCAAACACTTAGAAGGTTAGGTTAGGTCGTGGTTTTCTATTCAGCTTTTCAGGTAATCAAATATTCACAATAAAATTTGACAGTACGGTTTAATACTAAGTGAAAATAAGTACAAGTCCTGACTGCTATGAATAGTGCATAATTGCACTTACTTGTGCTGTTACATTTATCTCCCCATTTTTGGAAGACGGGCTGGACCACGAGACCTGCGCGTCCATGAAGACAAAATGTCTCCCTCCGGATATAACGTGTATGTGACTCTCCTGGTTGATAGATGGCCCATGGTGAGGCCAGGTGAGGCAGCTGGCTCCCACAGCTGGTGTGGGGCAGCTGGCTCCCACAGCTGGTGTGAGGCAGCTGGCTCCCACACCTGCACCACCCTCACCCAGGCCAGGTGGCATAGCTGGCTCCCATATCTGCACCACCCTCACCCAGGTCAGGTGGAGGCAGCTGGCTCCCACACTTGCTCCACCCTCACCCAGGCCAGGTAGAGGCAGCTGGCTCCCACACTTGCTCCACCCTCACACAGGCCAGGTAAGGCAGCTGGCTCACCACACCTGCTCCACCCTCACCCCAGGCCAGGTGGAGGCAGCTGGCTCCCACACCTGTACCACCCTCACCCCAGGCCAGGTGGAGGCAGCTGGCTTCCACACCTGCACCACCCTCACCCAGGCCAGGTGGCACAACTGGCTCCCACACCTGCACACCCAAGTCAGGTGTCCTCATCAGTGATTGGACTAAAATGCGTCGCACACGAAAATAATCAAATACTTCTTTCAAGATATTGTATTTCAAACGAAGGAAATGGATGACATTCAACTCTCCTCAACACTAATCCCCCCACCCCCCCCCCACCAGTTCTCTACTCCCGCAACCCGACCTTTCTTCCGCAGACGATCGATCAACCAGGCTATTACAGCCCTCGAGCCAAAATAGCAGTTATAACCTTGCACACGAGCAGCAGCAGCGCTAAGGCGTCTTAGAGTCACCACTTAAGAGACAAGCACCTGTCTTCCTGTAACATTTCTTAATGTAATAGACCAACACAGTGTTCTTGTGTTAACTCTCGCCTGGTGGGGGGGAGGGAGGGAGGGAGGGAGGGAGGGAGAGAAGAGAGAGAGAGAGAGAGAGAGAGAGATGAGAGAGAGAGAGAGAGAGAGAGAGAGGAGAGAGAGAGGAGAGAGAGAGAGAGAGGAGAGTGAGAGTGAGAGAGTGAGAGAGTGAGAGTGAGAGAGAGTGGAGAGAGGAGAGAAGAGAGTGAGAGAGATGAGAGTGAGCGTGTGAGAGAGTGAGAGGAGTGATGAGAGAGTGAGAGAGAGAGAGAGAGAGAGAGAGAGAGCGGAGAGAGAGAGAGTGAGAGATGGAGCAGAGTGAGAGAGAGTGAGAGAGTGAGAGAGAGAGCAGAGAGAGTGAGAGAGAGTGAGCAGAGTGGAGAGAGAGAGTAGTAGAGAGGGAGAGAGAGAGTGAGAGAGTGATAGAGAGTGAGGTGAGAGCAGAGAGAGAGAGAGAGAGAGAGAGAGAGAGAGAGAGGAGAGAGAGAGAGATGAGAGAGGAGAGAGAGAGAGAGAGAGAGAGGTGAGGTACTGTGGTGGGGGAGGACAGTACCGGAGGTATGGATGACGGGTGATGCAGTCACCCCCCAGCAGCGTAGGGACCCCCTCCTCCCCACCCACCAATGGTCCACAATCTGAGTACTCTCACCCGTACCCCCCCACCCACGGGTCCTTCTCGGTCCGGGAGGGACAAACCACTCCCAGGACCCTCTCATACACACGATCTACATCCCACCCATCCCTTCCTCCTCTCTCCCATAACCTCTCCCCCCTTTCATTCCCTCACACATCCGCACACACACTAAACACACAGATATGTGGAAATGATATTGCCATCAAAGCGAAAAAGCCACCTAAACTACTACACAGTCACATATTTCCCTGCCCGAACGCTTGCGTAATAGTGGCTTAATGGCATTGTATGTACTAGCTCTATCTATAAATCCTATCAAATTTGTAAACGATCTCTTGTATGTATAGTACTTACCTAAATAAATATATATTTTATTTATTATTTTATTTATTTAGTTATATAAGAAGAGATGTCGGTAAATGAGCAAGTGAACAGGAATGAGAAAAACTCGAAGGGGCATTATACAGAAATTTTTTAATTTAAACTTGCCCCGAGGGGCGAGTTTATTGGGACAATGCCACTCATCTTGTGAGTGGCGGCATGTCCACTCACAGTAACCCTGTGAGATGGCATATCCCATCAGCAGCAGTTATTTTAGTTCATTTATTATGACTCCCATACCCATCTTTTGGGGCGGTAGTGGAAAGGGTTACACAGGCACATAATGGGCTCAGGGACTGAACCCCACCATTCATTTAGCTAAGCAAGTTATAGTCTTGATGAGCTGGTTACAAAATTCAATATAAGTCGTCACGTCAACAATGGGTTCGAGATCGATCACAAGTACAGTTTCTAAGTTTAGCAACTGACATATGTGAAGAGCTAGTGGCAAAATTTATGTTTGTCCTGCATAGCGCATGTACAACAAACCTCCCTCAATAGGAAGAAAACCAGTTAGGTTGTTCATCTTGTCACTTAATGTACCCAGACACAGCTGAGGGACTTGGTACTTTATATGCTGTCTCAAAAGGTGAACAGCTTCCTACAAACCAGAAGATTAACACCCTCTATACCCCTTAAAAGCCTTACCGTTATCTTGCGGGTGCAAAAATAGGACCCAAATTCTTATTACACACACACGGATCCAATATTTGATAATAGTGTTTTCCCCTACTCACCCCAAGTGTAGCTGTTTCTTATTCTACACACTAATTTCTAATGTCATCTCTGCTCACGGTGTGTTGACATCTACGATACCGAATACGAGGTCCAGGGCGGTGGCACCGGCCATGCTTTCACCCAACCAGTATGTCCTGCACTTCGCTAGATCAACTTAGTCAGTTTCCAATCCATATCTCCATGGATATTTTTACACATAGACGGAGTCTTGCTATTACTGATTCTCTCCCTGCTCCCCCTCTTCTGCGTCCTAGATAATTCGGGAATTAGCCACGGACGGTAACATATCGTAGTGACCATTGAACGTGATTCCCTGGTTTGTGCTCCTATGGCCTCCTTCCTCATGTTACTAGTGACAAGGAAATCTGCGAGGTACTGAATGCAAGTTTCCATGGAGTGTTCACAACCGAGCCTGAGCAGCTCCCATTGTTAGAAGAGATTACCCTAGATGAAAGACTATCAGATATAGAGGTGACAGCAGAGGAGGTAATGAAACAGTTGACAACACTGGATGCAGCTAAAGCAGTTGGACCAGACAAAGTATCACCGTGGATACTAAAGAGGCAGCGTAGGCTCTTAGCGTGCCTCTGGCAATGATCTTTAATGAGTCACTTATGTCGAGAGAATTGCCCAGTTGCTGGAAGGAGGTAAATGTCGTACCGATTTTCAAGAAAGGTGATAGGGAGGAGGCACTTAACTACAGACCCGTATCACTGACAAGCATCCCCTGCAAAATACTTGAAAGAATAATTGGCTAAGACTTGTTGAGCACCTGGAGAGCATTGGGTTTGTAAACAAGCACCAACACGGGTTCTGGACAGGGAAATCATGCCTAACAAACGTTTTGGAATTCTATGATAAAGTAACAAGGATAAGGCAGGACAGAGAAGGCTGGGCAGACTGTATATTATTTCTTGACTGCCAAAAGGCCTTTGATACAGTACCGCACATGAGACTGCTATACAAACTTGAGAGGCAGGCAGGAGTAAGCGAAAGGTCCTAGCATTGGTAAGGAACTACCTAACAGGAAGGAGCCAGAGGGTAAAGGTAATGGGCGAGAAGTCGGACAGCGAACAGTAACGAGTGGAGTACCTGAAGGATCGGTGCTGGGACCAATACTCTTTCTAATTTACGTAAATGATATGTTTACAGGAGTGGAATCCTACATGTCAATGTTTGCGGATGACGCAAAATTAATGAGAGAGTCGTAACAGATGAGAATTGTAGGATCCTCCAAGAGGACCTGGACAGGTTGCAGAGATGGTCAGAGAAATGGCTACTGGAGTTCAACACGAGTAAATGTAAAGTTATGGAAATGGGATCAGGTGATAGACGACCAAAGGGACAGTACACAATGAAGGGGAACTGCCTACCTGTAACGATTCGAGAAAGAGACCTGGGAGTGGACGTAACACCTAATCTAACTCCTGAGGCACATATAAATAGGATAACGACAGCAGCGTACTCTACACTGGCGAAAATTAGAACTTCATTCAGAAACCTAAATGAGGAGGCTTTTAGGGCACTTTACACTCCCTACGTGAGACCAGTCTTAGAGTATGCCGCACCATCATAAAGCCCTTACCTGAAGAAACACATAAGGAAACTGGAGAAGGTTCAGTGGTTTGCGACGAGGCTTGTCCCAGAGTTACAAGGGATGGGGTATGAAGAGCGGCTGAAGGAACTGAACTTTACGACACTAGAGAAAAGAAGGGAGAGAGGAGATATGACAGGGACATATAAAATACTCAGGGAAATGACAAAGTGGAAATAGATGAAATGTTCACACGTAATAGTAACAGAACAAGGGGACATGGGTGGAAGTTGGAAACTCAGATGAGTCACAGAGATGTTAGGAAGTTTTCTTTTAGCGTGAGAGTAGTGGAAAAATGGAATGCACTTGGGGAACAGGTTGTGGAAGCAAACTGTATTCATAATTTTAAAATTAGGTATGATAGGGAAATGGGACAGGAGTCATCGCTGTAAACAACCGATGGCTGGAAAGGCGGGATGCAAGAGTCAATGCTCGATCCTGCAAGCAGAAATAGGTGAGTACACAGAAAAATAAGGGAAGACGTGATCACTACCTATAAAATTCTCAGAGGTATTGACAGGGTAGATAAGGATAAACTGTTTAACACAGGTGGTACGCGAAGAAGGGGACACAGGTGGAAACTGAGTACCCAAATGAGCCACAGGGACGTTAGAAAGAACTTTTTCAGTGTCAGATTAGTTAACAGGTGGAATGCATTAGGCAGTGTGTGGTGGAGGCTGACTCCATACACAGTTTCAAATGTAGATATGATAGAGCCCAGTAGGCTCAGGAACCTGTACACCAGTTGATTGACAGTTGAGAGGCGGGACCAAAGAGCCAGAGCTCAACCTAAGCAATCACAACTAGGTGAGTGAGGTCTTCCCTCAGCAGACACCAGCAGGTACACGCAGAAACACTGGTCCGAGAAGCTCATCAGATTACCGCTTGGCAGAACATGCAAAAATCAGTAAATGCTGAGCGAGGTGCAGTGGAAGATGATAACACAAGGCACGACAACCAATGAAGTTACAGACTAAACTTAGTATAATAGTATATGCCATCTTAAGACGACCTTAAGTTGATCATACCTTAATGGGGTTCTGGGAGTTCTTCTACTCCCCATGCCCGGTCCGAGGCCAGGCTTGACTTGAGAGCTTGGTCCACCAGGCTGTTGCTTGGAGCGGCCCACAGCCCAGTTCAGGTGGTCCGGCACTTTTTGATGATAACTAGATAGTTGTCTCATAAAGATGTCCACGGTTGTTTAGGCAATATTTCTTTGCTCGCTGGGAGGACGCTGAACAACCGTGGACCTCTGATGTTCATTCAGTGTTCTCTGATTGTGCCTATGGCACCTGTCTTCTTCACTGGTTCTGTTCTGCATTTCCTAACCATATAGTTCACTCAAATATGTTGTGATATTACTGTGTAAATTTGGGACCTGGTCTTATAGTATTTTCTATGTATATATATTACTTAAGAGAAAGTAAGCTTAAACTTAAGAGAAGATCATCAACATCAGAGGTCCGAGACTGTTCAACACGCTTCCACTACACATAAGGGACATAACTGGCCGACCCCTCACAGTGTTCAAGAGAGAACTTGACAAGCACCTCCAAAGGATACCTGATCAACCAGGCTGTGACTCATACGTCAGGCTGCGAGCAGCCGCGTCCAACAGCCTCGTTGATCAGTCCAGCAACGAGGAGGCCTGGTCGACGACTGGGCCGCGGGGACGCTAAGCCCCGAAAACACCTCACTGTAACCTCAAGGTAACCCATGAGGCAGTGTAACACCGCTATGAATATGAACTATAAAATGTACACTACTACAAGTTCAAGTTCAAGTTCAAGTATGTTTATTGAGATAAGAAAGAAATACATCTCAGAGGGATAGAGTAGCTTAGGCTATTTCTACCCCCCCCCCCCTTACACTACTACTTATCCTGAGTAACACTTCCTATCAGTTGCACTTGGTAACACTGTTATTGAACACTGTAATATGATCTGACATATGACGGTTACACTGGAACCAAAGGTATCTTTCCAAGGAAATGCTACACAGGATTAACTACGCTGCCACCACCTGCCTTGTCCATTGAGACTATATCAAGCAACGAGGCAAGAAACATTGCTTGACTTGGAGAGTACTTTCTATAACTGTCATTAATTATGGGACAGTTGTCAGCCCACTATATCCAAAAGGCTAAGAGGATTCAACAATTGACACAGACGGGAAATTTAACACGAGTTTATTGAGAACCAAATTATACTAAACACCACTATAAATCCTACTCTAACACTGGCCAATAGTTTAGAAATTTAGACATGGAACAAAACCCTCAGAGATGACACTTTACCTTACCAGAACTCTGTCTCTCCCTCCGGTGGATTCACTCTGTCCCTCCCTGGTTGTGTGATGTTCTCACAGACCCACTCCGGACCCTGGTGTCCGGCACTCTGTCTTAACTACGTCTGCTCAAGGACCAATATATACACCTCAAAAAGGGGGAGGGGAAGATTTGCTGTTGCTACCTACACCGAAAGAGGTCGGGCCACACGTGCACAAACACTCAAGAAATTTTTCATTAAGCTGGTTTGACATTCACCATACACTGTTCAAGAGAAGAATTATTAATTATGTGTGTGACTGACCTTTGACCTGGCTAAAAGGGGGAGACCCATGGATGTTTACACATAAAAATCTGGGGGTCTAATTCCATTGCAATGTTTGACAAGAGTATCATGAAATATTACATACTTGAAACTAGCTGACTAAGACTAACCCAGGAATTTTTTAATCAACATACAAGATAATCCAGAGGTCATCTGGGCTGACCTCTTGGAGAAGGCTTCCCTGGGTGTGAACTCTAGGGGGGGGGGCATGGGTGCTACAGCAGTACGAACCCACAGCTATGCGCACAAGAAATGTCAGACCAACTGGGCTGTAGTGGATATGAAGGGGTACAGGCAGCATCAAGCAACAGCCTGTTGGATCAAGGAATAACAAGTCGCCAGGCCGGGCTCGGGAAGTAAGATCTAGGTAACATCTAAATACTCAGGAGACAGCTAGAACCACTCACAAGGAGACTGTCGATCCCCGATGGTCCAAGTGTTGGGCACCGTTCCTTCACCCCGTCAAAGTGGTTGGGCACCGTTCCTTCACCCCGTCAACGTGGTTGGACACTGTTCCTTCACCCCGTCAAAGTGGTTGGGCACCGTTCCTTCACCCCGTCAACGTGGTTGGACACTGTTCCTTCACATCCGTCAAAGTGGTTGGGCACTGTTCCTTCACCCCGTCAACGTGGTTGGACACTGTTCCTTCACACCCGTCAAAGTGGTTGGACAGTGTTCCTTCACCCCATCAACGTGGATGGACAGTGTTCCTTCACCCCGTCAAAGTGGTTGAGCACTGTTCCTTCATCCCCGTCAAAGTGGTTGAGCACTGTTCCTTCATCCCCGTCAAAGTGGTTGGGCACTGTTCCTTCACCCCCGTCAAAGTGGTTGGGCACTGTTCATTCACCCCCGTCAAAGTGGTTGGGCACTGTTCCTTCACCCCCGTCAAAGTGGTTGGGCACTGTTCCTTCATCCCCGTCAAAGTGGTTGGGCACTGTTCCTTCACCCCCGTCAAAGTGGTTGGGCACTGTTCCTTCATCCCCGTCAAAGTGGTTGGACAGTGTTCCTTCACCCCGTCAAAGTGGTTGGGCACTGTTCCTTCACACCATCCACGTGCATCACAGTCATCCTGGCTTAGTGCTTTCTCCTGATAATTACCGTAGCTTGCCAACCTCCAGGCTGAGGGTGGTGAAGATCACACGATGAAGGAAACAAATAATAAGACGACTTAGTGATAAAGTTAAGGAGCAGATACTCACCGTGACAAGTAACACTGACAGAACCAACACTGCCACGGTAACCTTATTGACCGGCGTAAGAACAGCGGTAATAAAAGAGTTTTATTGACACGTCAACGTTAGCAGTCACAAATCCATTATTAGACCCCCACAAGTCAATGGTAATTAACGTGTCTGAGGGTGACAGAGTAAGCACAGCTCATGCCGAGTATAATAGCTATATTTAGCTTGTCGTACCCACATATTAAACGCAGTCAACTACACTAAAGAAAGAAAAGGCCTTGAAAAGACGTGGTAGAACTCGTCTGAGGTCCCGACGCTGCAAGACCACCACGAAGTAAGCAGACGATGAGTCACAATAACGTGGCTAAAGTACGTTGACCAGAACACACACTAGAAGGTGAAGGGACGACGACGTTTCGGTCCGTCCTGGACCATTCTCAAGTCGATTGTGACAATGGACTTGAGAATGGTCCAGGACGGACCGAAACGTCGTCGTCCCTTCACCTTCTAGTGTGTGGTCTGGTCAACACCACGAAGTACGTCACACCCGTAAGACAATGAGAGGCTGGACAAGAAGGACCTGACAAGCAGGAGACGCCACTAACCACAATGTTGACTTTGAGAATGTTTAGGGAACATTTAGCCTTACATAAAGCATTCAGGAAAACACGAATTATTAGGAGCGTTAAAAATCCCTCCGACACAATTCCCTGCAATTATTGCGAGAGATGCACCATCATTTATGTCTACATAATATTAAAAAGACTGGTTGCAAATCTGCAATGAAGCAATTTCTAACAATACAAGGGGGGGGGGGGCAGGATATTCAAAATAATCCCATTAATTAAAAAACCCTTGGCACTAAATACAAGAGCCATTACTAACAGACAGACCTCTTGTGTTCAAAACGGCGCTTGATAAAAAAAACTCAACACAGGTTATCTAATCAAATGAGCCAAATGACGTTGGGATGGTGGTTGATGTATTAACAGGCTGACGGATCAGACCCTCAACCTGCCGGCCTGATAGCCCCCAGGCTGTAAATATGTGTCGCCAGGATGAAAACCACATATCTCTTAGTCTGGAAGATTGCTTCACACCGCCCATATATATTATTATTATTAACATCTTTATTGACAAAATTAATTACAATTTTGCCTAATCTGAGGATTTTGATAGTCTGATTAAAGTGAGGATAATGCTAGTAGTCACTATATATATATAGCTTTATGGTGCCAGAGGGACGATAACGGAGTTAAGACGACCTACAGAGAGAATCTCAACACTAGGAAAAATAAGAACCCGGCCCAAGACCACCAGGAAAATATCAAGCATTGACGTGTCCACTTGCGAAGCCTATACATCTTTTTTCTCAATGATGGAGATTTTGTTGACATTTATTAATTAGTTTATGAACTACAGAGCGCTACAAGACAGCCCATACATTCATAACCTTGCGGTGTGAAGGTCCAAGCTGGCAAACAAACGTAGATGGAAGAAAATAGAGGAAAAGATGGAAGGAGATAGAGGAAGGAAGTAGAGGCAGGCACGTGGACACTTTATGACTCCTCGTTGGAGATACAAACTACAGACACAATATAGAGAATTGTTTGTAAGTGGATAAATAGTAGAAGCAGCATCTAACACTGGCCAGACTGCCCACCAGGTCAGATCAGAGACCGGGCCCGTGGGGGATATTGATCCCGGGGGTACTGTCAGTTTAGGACGCGATGACACACATATATTAATTAAGTGCGAGTGTAGTCAATTGTTAAGGTGTCTAGACCAAGGGGAGAGGACGCCAACACCGCTCACAACTCCAGGAGCAGATAAGCGGCTACAGGAAGTTGTTGTTCGGATAACTCCTCGGCGAGGCGGGGCCCAAGAGTCGTGACAAGAAGGTCAGCAGGCACGCAAGTATGATAACGACATACAAGATTGTAAGGAACATGGACATGCAGACAAAGAACCAATGCTCAAAGCGGCAACAGCCAAACAAAGGAACATAAACGTAAACCGCAAGTACAAATTACTCATAGAGACGCCTCCAAGTGTTTCTCAGCCAAAGGATCGTAAATAAGTGGAATAGATTATACGAGAAAGTTTGTCGATGTAAA
>WNGS01009202.1:18555382-18576244 GCA_020271785.1 Procambarus virginalis
ATATAGATTTATATAATATATTATATATATACTATATACCACGCACACACACACACACACACACACAACACACAGCACACAACACACACACAACACACACACACACTGACACGTACACAACGAACGCTGTTGAGGGCTGGGACCAAAGAGCCAAACGCTCAACCCCCGCAACACAAATAGTATAGGTGAGTACACACACACACACACACACAGATATTAGAAAGAGACTTTTTTAGTGGTCAGAGTGGTTGACAAAGGGGAATGCATTATAGTGGATGTTGGTGGAGGCTGACTCTCTAACACAGTTTCAAGTGTAACTATGATAGAGCCCATAAGCTCAGGGCACTGTACACCTGTTGGTTGACGTTGAGAGGCGGGACCCAAGAGCCAGAGCTCAACCCCCGCAAGCACAACTAGGTGGTACAAGGGGTTAGAACACACACACACACTAGCTGTACCCGGCCACACGTTGCTGTGGCTCAGCAACACATGAGCCACAGCAACCTTAAATGTCTCCCAGCCTCCACCATTCCGCCCCTTCCCAACTATCCCTCCCCCGTCTCATTCTCCCACGTCCCTCCCTCCCCACCATTCACCCCCCCCTCCCGGCGGTCCTTCGTCTTCCCAACTAGCCCCCACCCTATCGTCCCCTTCGTCCTCCTTTTTTTTTAAGTAAGAGGAAGGAGCGGCTAGGTGAGGAAGATATAAGTGGGCACAATACAGTGAGAGGTATGGAAAGCAGGGCGGGCTGTCCGCCCTTGCTGACAACGATGTGTGGGTGTTGGCAGCTGAAGCTAAGCTGAGGCTCCCTCTTGTCAGGGAGCTGTGAGTGTGTGATAGGTTCTTCACATGATTTCAACATACATGGACTGTCTATAGATGAATACTGGTAGCATTATATAGACACAACGCGATGCTCCACACATGTTGTTCTGTTTAAGGCTCTGATTTTTTTATATTATGTATACATTATTTAGTTGTTCTACACTTTATTTATAGTGTTCACACTATTATTTATCGAGTTGTTCCATTCCCCTACTCCACCATCCCCCTCGTCGCTCCCCACCATCTCCCACTCCCCCTCACTTCGTTCACCCTACCATTCCCCCCCCCTCTCCCCTGTCCTGCTCTCGTCCTCCTCACCATCCCCCACTCCCCATTGTCCCCCCATATATGCTCTCATTCCCCTCTCCCCTCGTCTCCACCATCCCAACTGCTGCTCCGTCCCCTCGTTGTCTCCCCATGATTAGTCCCCTTCCCTGTCCCCTCGTACTCCCTACTATCCTCCTTCACCCTCCCCCTCGTCCTCCTCCACCTCCGTCCTCCATTGCATTCCCAATAATCTGATGATCCGATAAAAAAATTGGAACATCAAAATGATCTGAATTTACCTCACAGAAATATAAAAAACAGTTAAAAAACAAAATGAAACAACAATGAAATAATAAAAAATATAAACTATACTTACAAAATGACACAAATGAACGGTATGGTAAACAACACACCTCAGCTTAATTCCAACTCACTGTCACACAAAATAATTAATCAAAATGAAATGAATCGAAATCTTTGAAAATTCAATTTATGAATGAATCGAAGGAAAATTTGAAATGAATGTAATTTTTAGATAGATTTGCTATTCGTCAATATCGTTTTTAATAAAAATGTTTACCATGGTAACTTAACTAATGCGGATGGTCATGCTATCATATGTCCACAGATTAATGAAATCTCGAAATCATGAATTATCAATGATCGACATAAAATGATTTTATACTGATTTCTTAGTCACAAGGTAGAAGATTTATTAGTGTCCGCCCATCCTTGCCTCCGGAACACCTTAGCTGCTAACCCAGTTTATGTACCGTGACGGGGCGTAAGAAAGCCATTTTCTCCGGCGGATCCGGACACGGATACAAGTGACTATCGTAGCCCGTTGTGCATGGTCTGGTAAAAAAAAATGACCTGCCAGCGTGGATCTGAGGTTAAAAAAATGGTATTAAATTAATTTCAAGGCAATCTGAGAACTCAATAGTCCATGTGCCTTCAACAATGGCTCTTTCCCAACTCAGTTCCTTCCAGGGTGGATGTATTAACTCTATAGAAATCTTGATCGACCATCAAGTGTTCGAAAACAATGTAGAAGATCCGATGAAAACTCATATGAAAAACAGTTTTTTCCACAATTATTTTTTTTCCTGTCACAGATATGATATCCAACCCCTACCTAACCTAACACTAACCTCTCCTAACACTAACCTAAACTAACATAACTAAGTCAATAATTTATGTTTTTAATATACATATAATAATAATATTCAAATAACCATTCGGAACACAATTTATGGAAATTAAGAAATCCCTCGGCCTATTAGGACAAAACGGGTCATAGCATAGTACGGCCTAGAAGTGCGTTCTGGCTACAAGGTACTACTATAAATATATATATATAATATATATAATAATTATATATAGATTCTTTGAAGTATAATATAATATATATAGAGTAATATATACATATTAATAATTATAAGTACAGATAATTTATATATATAAAAAATTAGTAGACAGAGAGGTAGAGAGAGAGAGAGAGAGAGAGAGAGAGAGCGAGAGAGGGGGAGAGAGAGAGAAGAGAGAGATACCACATACACATACGCAAAGGGGGTCTGGTGGCTGTGTAGACAGCATGCAGGACTCGTAATTCTGTGGCCCGGGTTCGATTCCCGGACCAGGCAGAAACAAATGGGGCCAAAGTTTCTTTCACCCGGAATGCCTCTGTTACCTAGCAGTAAATAGGTACCTGGGAGTTAAAACAGCTGTTACGGAGCTTGCTTCCTGGGGTGTGAAAAAAATTATGTTAGTTAGTATATAGTAAAATCTGATTGACAGTTGAGAGGCGTGGCCGAAAGAGCAAAGCTCAACCCCCGCAAACACAACTAGGTGTGAAGTACAGCACACACACACACACATGCACGCACAAACTAGAAAAGGATAAAACGTGAGGGCACAGAGCCCACTACCAACATTCACTATTAGGTAAGCACACACCCAACGGTTCGTTCCCCTTCATTTTGGGATTTAATTCATGTCAATGAGTGCGTTTGCTGCCACGATGCACGATGCCTCACGCAATCCAGCATTCACAACCTCTCCAGTGTTGGTTTTCTTTCTGTAGTAGATCAGAAAAGGGGATGGAACACAACATTGAGTAATAGGGCACGAGAGGAAGCGTAGAGGGGCACTGTGACAGGCCAGGAGGCACAGTGCGTTCATTGACCCCGTATTTTTAAAGAACATGAACGAGTAAATATATATATATATATATATATATATATATATAATGTGTCATGCTTAATAGCCGGAGCCGCACTACTTGGCCTAGTGTGCAATGTCTAATTTGCCTAACAAAACATTTGAATATTTTAATTTATCAGATACTCAGGTACGGTAAAAATGAGAACCTAAAACATAATACAGGGTACAAACACAATCAAATGTGCCCATAGTAGGAAAACAGCATGTAAAGGATTTGGGAATAATGTCAAACGACCTAACGTTTAGGGAGCATAACCAAGCAAATATTGCGTCAGCCAGAAAAATGATAGGATGGATTACGAGAACTTTTCAAATCCAGGGATCCCATCATACAACCAGGGAGGGTTGTATTCAAGTCACTTGTGTTGTCCCGTCTTGGGTTACTGCTCAGTACTCACTTCCCTCTTCAGAGCAGGAGAGATTGCTGAAATAGAGGGAATACAGAGAACATATACGGCATCTCCAAATGTACTCGCTAGAAAGGAGAAAGAGAGAGATATCAAAAATATACACGTGAAAAATACTGGAGGGTCAGGACCCAAATCTAAACAGTAAAATAACAACGTACTGGAGTGAACGATATGGAAGAAAATGTAGAATAAAACCAATGAAGAGCAGAGGTGCCATAGGCACAATCAGAGAACACTGTATAAACATCACAGGTCCACGGTTGTTCAACATCCTCCCAGCGAGCATAAGAAATATTGCGGGAAAAACCGTGGACATCTTCAAGAAAAAACTATCTAGTTTTCTTGAAGGAGTGCCGGACAACCTGGCTGTAGTGGATATATGGGTTGCCAAGCAACACCCTGTTGGACCAAGCTCTCACAAATCTGGGAGTAGAACACTTCTACTCCAGGTACATAGCCAGGAACAATCCAGGCTTCTTCACAAATACATTTAAGGGAGTAGAGTGGCGCCGGGTAAGGATGAGAGAGTGTTGCTTTCCCCCATCGCTCTCCCCACTCTCTGCTCTCAGCCCACCTCTCCCTGCCACCCAGCCCCTCGGGCTGTAGTTGACTCACTCCGGTGTATATCAGCCTTCCTCATCTTGAGCCGTGTTCGCTGCCTCTCTGACGGCTGCGGGGATCTTCCGTCCTTCACAAGAGCTGTATACCCAAGGTGTATCTTGTTTTTAGCTATATGTTAACTCACAGTTTACTTTGGTAAACTTGATGAACACCTCCAAAGGATACCTGATCAACCAGGCTGCGAGCAGCTGCGTCTAACAGCCTGCTTGAGCACACCATCAACCAGGAGGCATGGTCAGAGTCAGAGAGACCTGGCCGTTGATCCCGGGAAGCTACACAGTGTAGGTAGGTAGCCTACCTAGCCTGGTCCCGAATCTGCTTGATACCTGCTTGATGGGGTTCTGGGAGTTCTTCTACTCCCAAGCCCGGCCTGAGGCCAGGCTTGACTTGTGAGAGTTTGGTACACCAGGCTGTTGCTTGGAGCGGCTCTCAGTCCCACATATCCACCACAGCCCGGCTGGTCCGGCACGTTTTTTAGAAAACAGTCTAGTTTTCTACTGAAGATGTCCACGGTTGTTCCGGCAAAATTTCTTATAGTCGCTGGGAGGATGTTGAACAACCGCGGACCTCGGACCTCTGTTTATGCAGTGTTTTCTGATTGTACCTATGGCACCCCTGCTCTTCACTGGTTGGCGGGGCTGTTAATATTAAGGCCAGTAATATGGACACCTGTGCGGCAAGTACACATACCCAACCACTGCCTCTCGCGACCATTGTCCAACACGAGCTTAAACATCACCAGCGAGTTTCCTTCTGGCGGTGTTGATAACATGATCAGCTGCCGTGATCTCCAGCCCTGTTTCAGACCCCGTGTTTACCTTTACATTTTATCAATCATGACCAAACTATTCAATTTGTACCAATATTTTTATACTTAACGAGTTAATAATGTGTGTCTGGCTCAGAGTGCAACCTGTCCTTCAACAAAGAACGTCGCTGTGTAGGCCGTGGACCGTGTGCTGGTCCCGTGGGCCGTGTGCTGGTCCCGTGGGCGGTGTGTAGGTCCCGTGGGCGGTGTGTAGGTCCCGTGGGCGGTGTGTAGGTCCCGTGGGCCGTGTGCTGGTCCCGTGGGCCGTGTGCTGGTCCCGTGGGCCGTGTGCTGGTCCCGTGGGCCGTGTGCTGGTCCCGTGGGCGGTGTGTAGGTCCCGTGGGCGGTGTGTAGGTCCCGTGGGCCGTGTTGGTCCCGTGGGCCGTGGGTCGTGTGTTTGTCCTGTGGGCCGTGTGTTGGTACAGTGGGCCGCGTGCAGGTCTCGTGGGCCGTGAGCTGGTCCCGTGGGCCGTGTGTTGGTCCCGTGGGCCGTGTGTTGGTCCCGTGGGCCGTGTGTTGGTCCCGTGGGCCGCGTGCTGGTCCCGTGGGCCGCGTGCTGGTCCCGTGGGCCGCGTGCTGGTCCCGTGGGCCGCGTGCTGGTCCCGTGGGCCGCGTGCTGGTCCCGTGGG
Source organism: Procambarus virginalis (assembly GCA_020271785.1). NCBI lineage: Eukaryota > Metazoa > Arthropoda > Malacostraca > Decapoda > Cambaridae > Procambarus > Procambarus virginalis. Next base: position 18,561,166 of record WNGS01009202.1, read on the forward strand.
CCGCGTGCTGGTCCCGTGGGCCGCGTGCTGGTCCCGTGGCCGCGTGCTGGTCCCGTGGGCCGCGTGCTGGTCCCGTGGGCCGCGTGCTGGTCCCGTGGGCCGCGTGCTGGTCCCGTGGGCCGCGTGCTGGTCCCGTGGGCCGCGTGCTGGTCCCGTGGGCCGCGTGCTGGTCCCGTGGGCCGCGTGCTGGTCCCGTGGGCCGCGTGCATGGGCCACGTGTATATAACGCACCACCATATTAATATTCTGCCACTAAAAATGACAATAGGTAATCGCTCGTCCGGTTGATCGATCACCGCGTCTACACTTTAATGTCACGACCTTGGATACAAAAACAAAAACTAGTCGCTTTTAATGGGAAAGTTCATTATCTCTCGAGATAACCAATAGTGTGTGCGCGTGCGTTCGTGTCAATGTATATAAATATATAATTATTTGTATTTAATTTTTCTTGTCCGTGTTATGATGATGAATGTTGGCGTGCCGAAGCTTAATTTACAATTCTATCAGGTTTTACTTGTAGAGATTACCTGTGGACAATTTTGATTGTTCTCCTATCACAGGCCTGGTGATTGTCTGGTCTGGGAAGCTGTTTGTCTTTGTATCCCGCAGGCAAGCAGCCATCACAGCCAGGCTGATCCGGTAACTCTAGCGGAACTTACCCAGTTGCCTCTTGAAAGCTTCCATTGTTATTCCAGCAACATTTGTTACACTTGGTGGGAGGAGGTCGAGGAGTGGCGGCGGGTCTCTGATGTTTACACTGTGTTCTCTTATTGTGTTTATGGAGCCCAGAGTTTTTATTGGATATATTTTACACTTCCTGCCGCCATCTCTCTCACTACAGTATGTCCTTGCTTCCTTGTACAGGTTTCCTTAATGATTTTATATATATATATATATATATATATATATATATATATATATATATATATATATATATATATATATATATATTACATATATATATATATTATATATATATATGTAATATATATATATTATATATATATATATACATATATATATATATATATATGTATATATTTTTTTTTTTTTTTTTTAACACATGGAAGGGAGTACCACCTCTGGCTGGAAGAAGGGGGACCCATAGCCTCGGAGGAAATCACACATAACGCATTGGAGGGAATGTGGGTCCCCTCCAATACAGTTTGTGTGTGCTTTTCTCCTACCACCCCTTCCTTTTTTTTTCTTATGCTTATTGTGTATTTAAAGGTTACAAAACATACAAGACAAATGCATATATAATATATATATATATATATATATATATATATATATATATATATATATATATATATTATTACCCTTGCATCAGGTGGAAGAAAAAGAGGTGGCTGCCCCCCTCCCCACCTGAGAGTGAAGTCTTGGGTACAGCAGCAAGACAGCCTGGGAGACGCCACCCGCCATGAAGCATCAGATGGACACCATCATAAATCTCTCGGTGTTTAAATTAACAAATTTGTTTCTATCAAATCTTGAAACATCTTTTAAACGCTTCCCGCACTACACCCTTAGATAACGTGTGCTTTAGGGTGGTTATATTCTTGAGAGAATTTCGGGGCTTAGCGTCCCCGCGGCCCGGTCCTCGACCAGGCCTCCTTTTAGTTACACATCCCCAGGAAGCAGCCCGTAGCAGCTGTCTAACTCCCAAGTACCTATTTACTGCTAGGTGAAAAGGTGCATCAGGGTGAAAAAAATCTGCCCATTTGTTTTCGCCTCCACCGGTAATCGAACCCGGAACCTTAGGACTACGAATCCCAAACGCTGTCCACTCAGCTGTCAGGCCCCTGACAAAGGTTGGGTAAATATAAATGTCTCTTAATGAACCTGGTTGATACCTGGTTGATACCTGGTTGAACCCAGCGGGTTTTCTTCCTATTGAAAGTGGTTGTACACACTGCTGTGGCTGGGAGTCCACTCAGAGTGGCTGACGCTGACCGCTAGTCACCCCCGACGAGTAAAATAAATACTCAATTATCTTTTCCACTTTGATGATGACCAGACCACACACTAGAAGGTGAAGGGACGACGACGTTTCGGTCCGTCCTGGACCATTCTCAAGTCGATAGTGATGAGGAAGTAGAGACATCCTATTGAAGATTTCCACTTTCGTTCGCTTGGTCTTGTACTCCGTGAACGTGTACGGCACAGAGAGACACGCTTAAGGACTTGTATTATTGAGACCGTCTCAAAGCACTCAAAATGTATTTTATACACATGGATGATACTGGAAGGTCAGGTCCCAAATTTACACGGTAAAACACCAACATTTCACTTTCTCGTCACATACGACATATCCAGTTTTGGATAAAGAATTGCCAATATACAGTACAACATGTTGGTAAAGGAGAGAAGTATTAAGGGGAGACATGATCACCACATACAAAATTATTAAGGATATGGTGCAGATAAAGACAAACAGACTACTTAGAACGCGTGATACACAAAAATGTGGATACAATTGGAAACTCATAATCGAATGACTGAATAAGTTAGACTCGAAATATTTTTATCAGTGTTAGTATAGTGAACAAATTGAATTTTCAGGAGAAAATTAGATAGTTTTGGACCAACCGGGCGGTGGTGGAAATGAGGGCCTGCGGGCCTCTCCAAGCAACAGCCTGTTGGACCGCTTCGGGCTTGGGGAGTAGAACTCTCAGAACCCCATCAAGCAGGTAAACATACTGGAGCGAACAATATGGAATGATATACAGAATAGACCCACTGAAGAGAAGAGGTTCCGTAGACACAATTTGGGAATACTGCGTGATCAACAGAGGTTCACGCCTGTTCAGCCTCCTCCCAAGAAACATACAAATATTGCCGGAACAAAAGTGGACTCGTCCAAGAAACAATTATGCACGTTCATGCAAGAACTGATGTAAATCAGGTCTTAATGGACCACAAAAATATAATATGATGATTGTTACCTGCTTGATGGGGTTCTGGGAGTTCTTCTACTCCCCAAGCCCGGCCTAAGGCCAGGCTTGACTTGTGAGAGTTTGGTCCAACAGGCTGTTGCTTGGAGCGGCCCGCAGGCCCACATACCCATCACAGCCCGGATGGTCCGGCACTCCTTGAAGAAAACTATCTAGTCTTATCTTGAAGATGTCCACAGTTCTTCCAGAAATATTTCTTATAATCACTGGGAGGACGTTGAACATCCTATTGAAGATAAGTTCGAGCTCCTTCGCCATGGAAAAAACGAAATATAAAAGCGGAAAAGACATATAAAACGTAGACAAATGATATTATTGAACGAAAAAGCAATGTAAAGGATCAGGGGATAATCATGCCAGAAGACCTTAGAGAAAAACAATAAAGTAGCTGTTACGACTGCAAGAAAAATGACAGGTTTGATTAGAAGAACCTTTCAAGCAAGGGATGCCATGCCAGTGATGATATTTTTCAAGACACTAGTGCTCTCCAGAGTGGAATACTGTTGCGCAATAACAGACCCATTCAAACCACACACTAGAAGGTGAAGGGACGACGACGTTTCGGTCCGTCCTGGACCAATATCACAATCGACTTGATAATCGTCTTCGTCGTCTCTTCATCTTCTAGTGTGTAGTTTGGTCAACATTACAGCCACGTTGCAGACTTATCATCTGCAAGGCTGGAGAAGTTGCTGAGCTAAAGAGTGTGTAAAGGTCATTTACTGCTAGAATTTACTCTATAAACATTTAAGTTATTGGGACCAATTAATATGCTTAAATCAGTATTCTCTAGAGCGCAAGTGAGAGATATATATAATAATCTACACGTGAAAGATATTAGAGGGACTGGTTTCAAACCTGCTCACGGAAATAACATCACACGAGACCAGAAGGCCTGACAGGATGTGTAGAATACAGCTGTTGAAACGTGTTTAATCCCTCATGTTCAAGAGAGAACTATAAACACCTCCAAAGGATACCTGATCAACCAGGCTGTGATTCATACGTCAGGCTGCGAGCAGCCGCGTCCAAGAGTCTGGTTGACCAGTCCAGCAACCAGGAGGCCTGGTCGACAACCGGGCCGCGGGGACGCTAAGCCCCGGAATCATCGCAAGTAAGTAATTATCAAGAGAAGGCACCGAGAAAGGTAAACCGCAAGGAATGGGGGTACGGCGGAAGTGTCGGGCGTGGAGGCTGGAGGGGTTGATGGGTGGAGCGGTGTGTGGAAGGGGTTGGGCAGCTCCGTCCCCTCCACCTCTACTGGTTCTCTTTATCCGTGCTGTAACTGTGAGCGGGCGGCCTCGGGACCCGATTTATTTATTCCTTTGGTAGCGTGTATTGCCCCGTAAGGGAGGAGGAGTTCCCTTCTTGCTGTTGGTGCTCCATGTTGAGGTGGCTTGGCGAGTCTCATCCCCTCCCCACTCTCACCTTGCCGCTCCTCTTCCGTCCCCCTCCCCTCCCCTTCATCAATTATCGTCCCCTCTTCTGTCATTCTTCTCCTCTTCCCCTACCCGTTCCTTTTCTCCCAGAACTCTGGTACTGCTCTTACCCTGACTCTCACCCCTGCCTCTGGTACTGCTCTTACCCTGACTCTCACCCCTGCCTCTGGTACTGCTCTTACCCTTACTCTCATCCCTGCCTCTGCTACAATCTCTACACTTTTACTAACTCTCGGTTCTTGCCATTACTACTTATTCAAACCTTCAAATCCAGGGTTGTCACCAAAATGTTCCAACTTTATAAATCACTTGTGCTTCTCCGCCTTGAGTACTGCTCGATACCTGCCTCCCCTTTCAAAGCAGGAGACTTCTGAAATTTAAGGAATACAGAGAAGGTATACCCCACTCAGGTACAGTACCTTACCTTACCTTGAGGTGCTTCCGGAGCTTAGCGTCCCCGCGGCCCGGTCGTCGACCAGGCCTCCTGGTTGCTGGACTGATCAACCAGGCTGTTGGACGCGGCTGCTCGCAGCCTGACGTATGAGTCACAGCCTGGTTCATCAGGTATCCTTTGGAGGTGCTTATCCAGTTCTCTCTTGAACACTGTGAGGGGTCTGCCAGTTATGCCCCTTATGTGTAGTGGAAGCGTGTTGAACAGTCTCGGGCTACTGATGTTGATAGAGTTCTCTCTCAGAGTACCAGTTGCACCTCTGCTTTTCAACGGGGGTATTCTGCACATCCTGCCATGTTTTCTGGTCTCATGTGATGTTATTTCTGTGTGCAGGTTTGGGACCAGCCCCTCAATTATTTTCCACGTGTAAATTATGTATCTCTCCCGCCTGCGCTCAAGGGAGTACAAATTTAGGCTCTTTAGTCGGTCCCAATAGTTTAGATGTTATACTGAGTGGATTCTAGCAGTAAAGGATCTCTGCACGCTCTCCAGGTCAGCAATTTCTCCAGCTTTGAAAGGGGCTGTCATTGTGCAGCAGTACTCCACTCTAGAGAGCACTAGCGTTTTGAAAAGTATCATCATCGGTATAGCATCTCTAGTGTGAAAGGTTCTTGTTATCCAACCTGTCATTTTTCTTGCAGTTGTGACGGCTACTTTATTGTGTTCTTTAAAGGTAAGGTCTTCCGACATGAGTACACCCAGATCCTTTACATTGCCTTTTCGTTCTATGTTATGATTTGCCTGAGTTTTGTACGTGGTTTCCGTTTTTATATTTTCATTTTTTCGTAGCGCATGAGCTGGAACTTATCTTCGTTAAACACCATATTATTTTCTGTAGCCCATAGAAAGACCTGATCTACATCTGACTGGAGGTTTGCCGTGTCCTCTATGTTGCCTACTCTCATGAAGATCCTAGTGTCATCTGCAAAGGATGATACAGTGCTATAGGTTGTGTTCTGTCTATGTGATATGAGGATGAGAAAAAGTACTGGAGCAAGCACAGTACCCTGGGGGACTGAGCTCTTCACGGTTGATGGGCTGGATTTTATTTTGTTGACTATTACACATTGGGTTCTGTTAGTCAGGAAATTGTAGATCCATCTGCCTATTTTCCGGTAATTCCTTTTGAACGCATTTTATGTGCAATAACACCATGGTCACATTTATCAAAAGCTTTTGCGAAATCTGTGTAAATTACATCAGCGTTTTGTTTGTCTTCCATAGCATCTAATGCCATATCATAGTGGTCCAGCAACTGCGACAGGCAAGAGCGCCCTGTTCTGAAACCATGTTGTCCGGGGTTATGGAGATGCTGTGATTCCATGTATTTTGTGATCTTACTTCTTAGCACTCTCTCAAAATTTTTATGATGTGCGATGTTAGTGCTATCGATCTGTAATTTTTTGCCTCTGCCTTATTTCCTCCTTTATGGAGTGGTGCTATCTCTGCTGTTTTTAGTATGTCAGGGATAACGCCAGTATCTAGGCTTTGTCTCCACAGAATGTGAAGGGCCTGCGATAGTGTTTTTTTTTACAGTTCTTGATGAATATGGAGTTCCAAGAATCCGGGCCTGGTGCAGAGTGCATAGGCATACTGTTTATGGCTTCTTCAAAATCCAGTGGGGATACGGTGACGTCTGATATATGATTTGATGTTGGTATCATATCCATGAAAAATTCATTTGGGTTATCAATCTTTAGTGCGTTTAATGGCTCGCTGAAACAGAGTCAACTGCTTTCTCAGTAACTCGCGCATTTCTTTGTTGTCATCGGTGAAAGTTCCATCTCCCTTTCGCAGGGGCCCGATACTAGATGTGGTTTTGATCTTGATTTTGCATAGGAGAAAAAATATTTCGGATTTCTCTCTATTTCACTGATGGCCTTTTGCTCTCTTTGCCTCTCCTGGGTTTTGTATGATTCTTGTAGCTTGAGTTCAATTGTTTCTATTTCTCTACTTAACCTTCTTCGCCGTTCTTGAGATAGGGTGCGACTCTCAAGTTGTTCCGCGATTCGTTTTCTTCGCCTACGAGTAGTTTTCTTCTCCTAATACAAATAAAAATCCAGTAAAATACAACAATTACTGGGACCGGCACAGAGCAGTCAAATGTACGTTGGAAAGCAAGACGAAAAATGTTCCACATATGCACATGGAAGATACCAAAATAAAAATAAAAATGGAGCGAAACGTATGTTAGGAAGGCAAAATAGGTCGAGCAGGAGAAGAGGTGCCATAGACGCTATCAGAGAATAGTGTATATGGCACCGGCCGACCGGCTCCCCCGACCGGGGAAGCCGGTCGGCCGAGCGGACAGCACACTGGACTTGTGATCCTGTGGTCCTGGGTTCGATCCCAGGCGCCGGCGAGAAACACTGGGCAGAGTTTCTTTCACCCTATGCTCCTGTTACCTAGCAGTAAAATAGGTACCTGGCAGTTAGTCAGCTGTCACGGGCTGCGTCCTGGGGTGGAGGCCTGGTCGAGGACCGGGCCGCGGGGACACTAAAAGCCCCGAAATCATCTCAAGATAACCTCAAGAATATCATGAACATCAAACGCTCATAGATCCTCAGCCTCCTCTCTCCAAATATAAGAAATATTGCCGGAACGAATGTGGACGTGTTCAAGAAAAAAATGAGACGTGTTTCTGCAAGACGGGCCGGACCAACCAGTGGATATGTGGGTCTGCGGGCCGCTCCAAGCAACAGCCTGGTGGACACAGTTATCACAATTATGCCTGGCCCCGGGCCGGGTCTGCGGAGTAACTGAACTCTCCTCCAGTCACACTACAGGTACTATCCCTGTTTTCTCACCGAGTTTTGCTTGCGGGGGTTGAGCTCTGGCTCTTTGATCCCGCCTCTCAACTGTCAATCAACTGGTGTACAGATTCCTGAGATGTGTGTGGTAGCGCTGCTCATCCTTCCCCTGCTGCCTCTTGTGACCCCTGCTGCCTCTTGTGACCCCTGCTGCCTCTTGTGACCCTGCTGCCTCTTGTGACCCCTGCTGCCTCTTGTGACCCCTGCTGCCTCTTGTGACCCCTGCTGTCTCTTGTGACCCTGCTGTCTCTTGTGACCCCTGCTGCCTCTTGTGACCCCTGCTGCCTCTTGTGACCCCTGCTGTCTCTTGTGACCCTGCTGCCTCTTGTGACCCTGCTGTCTCTTGTGACCCTGCTGCCTCTTGTGACCCCTGCTGCCTCTTGTGACCCTGCTGCCTCTTGTGACCCCTGCTGCCTCTTGTGACCCTGCTGCCTCTTGTGACCCTGCTGCCTCTTGTGACCCTGCTGCCTCTTGTGACCCCTGCTGCCTCTTGTGACCCTGCTGCCTCTTGTGACCCCTGCTGCCTCTTGTGACCCCTGCTGCCTCTTGTGACCCTGCTGCCTCTTGTGACCCTGCTGCCTCTTGTGACCCTGCTGCCTCTTGTGACCCCTGCTGCCTCTTGTGACCCTGCTGCCTCTTGTGACCCCTGCTGCCTCTTGTGACCCCTGCTGCCTCTTGTGACCCTGCTGCCTCTTGTGACCCCTGCTGCCTCTTGTGACCCCTGCTGCCTCTTGTGACCCCTGCTGTCTCTTGTGACCCTGCTGTCTCTTGTGACCCCTGCTGTCTCTTGTGACCCCTGCTGTCTCTTGTGACCCCTGCTGCCTCTTGTGACCCTGCTGCTGCCTGCTGCCTCTTGTGACCCTGCTGCCTCTTGTGACCCTGCTGCCTCTTGTGACCCCTGCTGCCTCTTGTGACCCCTGCTGCCTCTTGTGACTCTGCTGCCTCTTGTGACCCCTGCTGCCTCTTGTGACCCCTGCTGCCTCTTGTGACCCTGCTGCCTCTTGTGACCCTGCTGCCTCTTGTGACCCCTGCTGCCTCTTGTGACCCTGCTGCCTCTTGTGACCCTGCTGCCTCTTGTGACCCCTGCTGCCTCTTGTGACCCCTGCTGCCTCTTGTGACCCCTGCTGCCTCTTGTGACCCTGCTGCCTCTTGTGACCCCTGCTGCCTCTTGTGACCCCTGCTGCCTCTTGTGACCCCTGCTGCCTCTTGTGACCCTGCTGCCTCTTGTGACCCCTGCTGCCTCTTGTGACCCCTGCTGCCTCTTGTGACCCTGCTGCCTCTTGTGACCCCTGCTGTCTCTTGTGACCCCTGCTGCCTCTTGCGACCCCTGCTGTCTCTTGTGACCCTGCTGCCTCTTGTGACCCCTGCTGTCTCTTGTGACCCCTGCTGTCTCTTGTGACCCCTGCTGTCTCTTGTGACCCCTGCTGCCTCTTGTGACCCTGCTGCCTCTTGTGACCCCTGCTGCCTCTTGTGACCCTGCTGCCTCTTGTGACCCCTGCTGCCTCTTGTGACTGTTGTCTCTTGTGACTGCTGCCTCTTGTGACTGCTGCCTCTTGTGACTGCTGCCTCTTGTGACTGTTGTCTCTTGTGACTGCTGCCTCTTGTGACTGCTGCCTCTTGTGACTGCTGCCTCTTGTGACTGCTGCCTCTTGTGACTGCTGCCTCTTGTGACTGCTCCACCACGGGGCTGCTCCACCACGGGGCTGCTCCACCACGGGGCTGCTCCACCACGGGGCTGCTCCACCACGGGGCTGCTCCACCACGGGGCTGCTCCACCACGGGGCTGCTCCACCACGGGGCTGCTCCACCACGGGGCTGCTCCACCACGGGGCTGCTCCACCACGGGGCTGCTCCACCACGGGGCTGCTCCACCACGGGGCTGCTCCACCACGGGGCTGCTCCACCACGGGGCTGCTCCACCACGGGGCTGCTCCACCACGGGGCTGCTCCACCACGGGGCTGCTCCACCACAGGGCTGCTCCACCACGGGGCTGCTCCACCACGGGGCTGCTCCACCACGGGGCTGCTCCATGCCTCACCTTCCCCTTCCACCCTCGTATTATGCCTCTTTTTTTCCCACGCTTCTCTCTCTCTCGTCAGCTTCTGCTGGTTTCTTATTTATCATGTCCCCCTTCGCCGTCTTTCTTATTACCCTCCGCCCTTGCTCCAGCATTACCCAGTTTGCATATTCTTCTTTATCAGCGTGTTCTGGTCAGCGAATAGGCAGCCGGTCCCCTCTTGCTGCCTCTTCCTCGTCTTCTCTCACACCTCTTTCTTCTCGCCCACTCTCGCACCTCCCGGCTTTGGTTCATGTCGTTCAGTGTGTGACCTCCGGGTGGGACACTTTTGTCAATACTGTGTTCCACTCAATATTGTTCCCCCCCCCCACTGTGTCTCGCTTGCCCCCCCCCCCCCCCGACTGTGTCTCGCTTGCCCCCCCCCCCCGACTGTGTCTCGCTTGCCCCCCCCCCCCCCCCCGACTGTGTCTCGCTCCCCCCTGTGTGTCTTAGCCGGCTCTTACCTTACCTTATCTTACCTTACCTTAGAGCTTGTCTAGGCCTATTTTCTCCGTGCTGTCCCTCCAGCTCTGGGCCCCCACCCCTGCAGCCCTGGGGCCCCCCTGCCCCTCCAGCTCTGGGCCCCCACCCCTGCAGCCCTGGGGCCCCACCCCTGCCCCTCCAGCTCTGGGCCCCCACCCCTGCCGCCCTGGGGCCCGACCCCTGCCCCTCCAGCTCTGGGCCCGCACCTCTGCAGCCCTGGGGCCCGACCACCGGGCTCCCCACACCCCGTACGGGCTGTTACTCCCCCCAGCACACAACACATCGTGTACTCTCCTACATGTACTTGTTTATCACTTTTTTTTATTTACACTGAAAATTGTGTGTGTAATTTACATCGACAAACTTTCTCGTATAATCTATTCCACTTATTTACGATCCTTGGCTGAGAAACACTTGGAGGCGTCTCTGTGAGTAATTTGTACTTGCGGTTTACGTTTATGTTCCTTTGTTTGGCTGTTGGCCGCTTTGAGCATTGGTTCTTTGTCTGCATGTCCATGTTCCTTACAATCTTGTATGTCGTTATCATACTTGCGTGCCTGCTGACCTTCTTGTCACGACTCTTGGGCCCCGCCTCGCCGAGGAGTTATCCAGAACAACAACTTCCTGTAGCCGCTTATCTGCTCCTGGAGTTGTGAGCGGTGTTGGCGTCCTCTCCCCTTGGTCTAGACACCTTAACAATTGACTACACTCGCACTTAATTATATATGTGTGTCATCGCGTCCTAAACTGACAGTACCCCCGGGATCAATATCCCCCACGGGCCCGGTCTCTGATCTGACCTGGTGGGCAGTCTGCTCGGCCAGTGTTAGATGCTGCTTCTACTATTTATCCTCTTACAAACAATTCTCTATATTGTGTCTGTAGTTTGTATCTCCAACGAGGAGTCATAAAGTGTCCACGTGCCTGCCTCTACTTCCTTCCTCTATCTCCTTCCATCTTTTCCTCTATTTTCTTCCATCTACGTTTGTTTGCCAGCTTGGACCTTCACACCGCAAGGTTATTAATGTATGTCTTGTAGCGCTGTGTAGTTCATAAACTAATTAATAAATGTCAACAAAATCTCCATCATTGAGAAAAAAGATGTATAGGCTTCGCAAGTGGACACGTCAATGCTGATATTTTCCTGGTGGTCTTGGGCCGGGTTCTTATTTTTCCTAGTGTTGAGATTCTCTCTGTAGGTCGTCTTAACTCCGTTATCGTCCCTCTGGCACCATAAAGCTATATATATATCTGGCGGTGTGAAGCAATCTTCCAGACTAAGAGATATGTGGTTTTCATCCTGGCGACACATATTTACAGCCTGGGGGCTATCAGGCCGGCAGGTTGAGGAGGGTCTGATCCGTCAGCCTGTTAATACATCAACACCATCCCAACGTCATTTGGCTCATTTGATTAGATAACCTGTGTTGAGTTTTTTTTTTATCAAGCGCCGTTTTGAACACAAGAGGTCTGTCTGTTAGTAATGGCTCTTGTATTTAGTGCCAAGGGTTTTTTTAATTAATGGGATTATTTTGAATATCCTGCCCCCCCCCCCCTTGTATTGTTAGAAATTGCTTCATTGCAGATTTGCAACCAGTCTTTTTAATATTATGTAGACATAAATGATGGTGCATCTCTCGCAATAATTCCAGGGAATTGTGTCGGAGGGATTTTTAACGCTCCTAATAATTCGTGTTTTCCTGAATGCTTTATGTAAGGCTAAATGTTCCCTAAACATTCTCAAAGTCAACATTGTGGTTAGTGGCGTCTCCTGCTTGTCAGGTCCTTCTTGTCCAGCCTGTCATTGTCTTACGGGTGTGACGTACTTCGTGGTGTTGACCAGACCACACACTAGAAGGTGAAGGGACGACGACGTTTCGGTCCGTCCTGGACCATTCTCAAGTCCATTCTCACAATCGACTTGAGAATGGTCCAGGACGGACCGAAACGCCGTCGTCCCTTCACCTTCTAGTGTGTGGTCTGGTCAACATACTTTAGCCACGTTATTGTGACTCATCGCCTGCTTACTTCGTGGTGGTCTTGCAGCGTCGGGACCTCAGACGAGTTCTACCACGTCTTTTCAAGGCCTGTTCTTTCTTTAGTGTAGTTTGACTGCGTTTAATATGTGGGTACGACAAGCTAAATATAGCTATTATACTCGGCATGAGCTGTGCTTACTCTGTCACCCTCAGACACGTTAATTGCCATTGACTTGTGGAGGTCTAATAATGGATTTGTGACTGCTAACGTTGACGTGTCAATAAAACTCTTTTATTACCGCTGTTCTTACGCCGGTCAATAAGGTTACCGTGGCAGTGTTGGTTCTGTCAGTGTTACTTGTCACGGTGAGTATCTGCTCCTTAACTTTATCACTAAGTCGTCTTATTATTTGTTTCCTTCATCGTGTGATCTTCACCACCCTCAGCCTGGAGGTTGGCAAGCTACGGTAATTATCAGGAGTAAGCACTAAGCCAGGATGACTGTTGCACGTGGATGGTGTGAAGGAACAGTGCCCAACCACTTTGACGGGGATGAAGGAACAGTGCCCAACCACTTTGATGGGTGTGAAGGAACACTGTCCAACCACGTTGACGGGGTGAAGGAACAGTGCCCAACCACTTTGACGGGTGTGAAGGAACAGTGTCCAACCACGTTGACGGGGTGAAGGAACGGTGCCCAACACTTGGACCATCGGGGATCGACAGTCTCCTTGTGAGTGGTTCTAGCTGTCTCCTGAGTATTTAGATGTTACCTAGATTTTACTTCCCGAGCCCGGCCTAGCGACTTGTTATTCCTTGATCCAACAGGCTGTTGCTTGATGCTGCCTGTACCCCTTCATATCCACTACAGCCCAGTTGGTCTGACATTTCTTGTGCGCATAGCTGTGGGTTCGTACTGCTGTAGCACCCATGGCCCCCCCCCCTAGAGTTCACACCCAGGGAAGCCTTCTCCAAGAGGTCAGCCCAGATGACCTCTGGATTATCTTGTATGTTGATTAAAAAATTCCTGGGTTAGTCTTAGTCAGCTAGTTTCAAGTATGTAATATTTCATGATACTCTTGTCAAACATTGCAATGGAATTAGACCCCCAGATTTTATGTGTAAACATCCATGGGTCTCCCCCTTTTAGCCAGGTCAAAGGTCAGTCACACACATAATTAATAATTCTTCTCTTGAACAGTGTATGGTGAATGTCAAACCAGCTTAATGAAAAAATTCTTGAGTGTTTGTGCACGTGTGGCCCGACCTCTTTCGGTGTAGGTAGCAACAGCAAATCTTCCCCTCCCCCTTTTTGAGGTGTATATATTGGTCCTGGAGCAGACGTAGTTAAGACAGAGTGCCGGACACCAGGGTCCGGAGTGGGTCTGTGAGAACATCACACAACCAGGGAGGGACAGAGTGAATCCACCGGAGGGAGAGACAGAGTTCTGGTAAGGTAAAGTGTCATCTCTGAGGGTTTTGTTCCATGTCTAAATTTCTAAACTATTGGCCAGTGTTAGAGTAGGATTTATAGTGGTGTTTAGTATAATTTGGTTCTCAATAAACTCGTGTTAAATTTCCCGTCTGTGTCAATTGTTGAATCCTCTTAGCCTTTTGGATATAGTGGGCTGACAACTGTCCCATAATTAATGACAGTTATAGAAAGTACTCTCCAAGTCAAGCAATGTTTCTTGCCTCGTTGCTTGATATAGTCTCAATGGACAAGGCAGGTGGTGGCAGCGTAGTTAATCCTGTGTAGCATTTCCTTGGAAAGATACCTTTGGTTCCAGTGTAACCGTCATATGTCAGATCATATTACAGTGTTCAGTAACAGTGTTACCAAGTGCAACTGATAGGAAGTGTTACTCAGGATAAGTAGTAGTGTAAGGGGGGGGGGGGGTAAAATAGCCTAAGCTACTCTATCCCTCTGAGATGTATTTCTTCTTATCTCAATAAACATACTTGAACTTGAACTTGAACTTGAACTTGAACTTGTAGTAGTGTACATTTTATAGTTCATATTCATAGCGGTGTTACACTGCCTCATGGGTTACCTTGAGGTTACAGTGAGGTGTTTTCGGGGCTTAGCGTCCCCGCGGCCCAGTCGTCGACCAGGCCTCCTCGTTGCTGGACTGATCAACGAGGCTGTTGGACGCGGCTGCTCGCAGCCTGACGTATGAGTCACAGCCTGGTTGATCAGGTATCCTTTGGAGGTGCTTGTCAAGTTCTCTCTTGAACACTGTGAGGGGTCGGCCAGTTATGTCCCTTATGTGTAGTGGAAGCGTGTTGAACAGTCTCGGACCTCTGATGTTGATGATCTTCTCTTAAGTTTAAGCTTACTTTCTCTTAAGTAATATATATACATAGAAAATACTATAAGACGAGGTCCCAAATTTACACAGTAATATCACAACATATTTGAGTGAACTATATGGTTAGGAAATGCAGAACAGAACCAGTGAAGAAGAGAGGTGCCATAGGCACAATCAGAGAACACTGAATGAACATCAGAGGTCCACGGTTGTTCAGCGTCCTCCCAGCGAGCAAAGAAATATTGCCTAAACAACCGTGGACATCTTTATGAGACAACTATCTAGTTATCATCAAAAAGTGCCGGACCACCTGAACTGGGCTGTGGGCCGCTCCAAGCAAACAGCCTGGTGGACCAAGCTCTCAAGTCAAGCCTGGCCTCGGACCGGGCATGGGGAGTAGAAGAACTCCCAGAACCCCATTAAGGTATGATCAACTTAAGGTCGTCTTAAGATGGCATATACTATTATACTAAGTTTAGTCTGTAACTTCATTGGTTGTCGTGCCTTGTGTTATCATCTTCCACTGCACCTCGCTCAGCATTTACTGATTTTTTGCATGTTCTGCCAAGCGGTAATCTGATGAGCTTC
>WNGS01009202.1:18607852-18625804 GCA_020271785.1 Procambarus virginalis
TAACAAGGCATTTGGAGTGAGTATATTATTGGGATAATCTACTCGCTACAGAACTCCCCTCCCAGGGGATGAAAGGAAAAAATACTTGATCAAGGAACCTAGCTGGTGTGGAATAGTACGCCCTGCTCGCGTTATATAACCATCAAAGTTAACTTCCTCCTCTTCACTGATGTCATCTAACTGGGGTCTAGGGTAGGAGGTCGCACTGAATCGTCCGTTGTCGTAGGATCAGGTGGTGGTGCGGCTGGTAAAGGGGAGGTAGGGTGGGAGGTTGACAGGATCATCCGTTGTCGTAGTGGCGGTGCTGCTGGTAACTGTGGTCGAAAAGTGAAAGGACTATGACCTTCGAAACCGCAGATTCGAAAGGCCATGTCTGCAAAGAGCAGACGGGAACCCAGAAGGATGGGGCGGATCGACCATGCCCACCAAGATGACATCACGAAGCGCAGGGAAAGAAGCCCACCCCGCCAGCTCTGAACCCCCCAAAGGGGGAGAGAAGCCATCCACCGCTGCCACCAGAGGCCGGAAGACAACCAAAAGCGGCCCACCAACAGCAGGACCATATGGAGTCAACAGAGCAAGCTGCTCCCCAGCGCCCCGTCAACAGAGAAGGGAAAAGAGCCCCTTCCGAAAGAAAAAGTACACATACACATATATACATATCATGTATATACACAGACATATACACATACACACAAGGTATGTTACACATATGTAACATTTCATTCAAAAGGTGACACCCCTAGGGTCAACACTTGCATCAGAGGAGCTCCAGCATATTTCAACAATCCTAAGTATTGTAGTACAGGTTCATGATAGTGAGTGGTGTCCCAGAGAACATAAAGGTATAGTGCTTTTGAAAAACAGGTGAGAACAGGAATGTGCTAAGGGAAGTGAAAAATAAAATGAGAAAAAGTTTCCCCTAGTGTTTCCAGTGCAGAAAAGAACATTCAAGATGGCCGCTGGCAAGAGGAAAAACAAAACAGAGCTTGATTTTGCGGGATTCAATGAAGAAAGCATTGATATTAGTAGTCTACATAACAAGTTGGTAAAATTAGATACTATAGTGAACTCTGATGTAGAAATAATTAGTAAATTGAAAGAAAGTAATGACCATTTGAATAGGAAAGTTTTATGTCTTGAGGATACAGTGAAAGACTTGTGCAAGGATAAAAATCATTTGGAAACAAATTGCAAAACCATGGAAGAAGAAAATAAACTCTTAAAAATAGCTTTGGAAGAAGTTAAAGTAAATTTTAACATAAATGGCTACAATAGGTTAGGTAAGTAAATTCAACAGAAGAAACAGCTTTTGTCAGCACAGATGGAGGAAGTTACACAGGGAATAGAACAGTGCAAGAAAGATATGCAACTCACCTATGAACAAGTGGCCAAGGAGAAGGAAAAAATTGAAGAAGCAGTAAAGGAAGTCAAACACTGCAGCAACCAAGATAAAACAAACATTAGGCTGGAAGTGAGAAAGGAATTGGGATCTAACCCGAAGTTGGTGCAAAACACAGTTGATCGGAGCAAATCCCTGATAATTTTTGGTTGCAAAGAAAAGGAGATAACATCTAGGTCAGAAAGAGCTATAGAAGAAGCAAAAGTAGTAGATAAAATTGTTGGCCTCGTGGAAGGTCTTACAACATAGAGAATGTGAGCGACTACAAGAGAATAGGCCGATATGTAAAAGGGAAAGATCGACCCTTGAGGATCACCCTAAATGGTGCCAAACAGATGGAAGAAGTACTAAGGAATGCTAAAAAATTACGTAATGATGAGGATGGGAAAGTGTGGTCGTTAAGACGAGATCTTTCAAAAGAAGATAGAGAGAAGCTGAAACTGAACCTCGCCGAGGCAAAACGTTTAAATGAGAGCAGGAATTAAGAAGATATCAATTCTTTTTTCTACAAAGTGATAGGGGTAGGCAGACCAGTAAAGTGGTACATAAAGGCAAACCAACAAAATCAATAGAGAGAGGGGGAGTGAAGAATAAGGAGAGGAGGAACAAATTCATGAAGATTGCATACACCAACATAGATGGAGTGAGATCGAAGATACTGGAGTAATTGATGTAATACAGCTGCAGACACCAGACATTGTTGCACTCACGGAGACAAAACTTGAAGATGTTATTTTAAATGAGGTCATATTCCCAAGGGGCTACTCAATTTGGAGACGGGACAGAAAAATTAGGAAAGGCAGTGGCGTTGCTGTGCTGGTGAAAGAACACCTAAAGGTGAAAGAAATAATGACTGCCAATCCACAAGAAGTTGACATAATAGCACTAGAGATCTGCCATTATGATGATTAACTAATGATCATAAATGCATATAGTCCACCGCCAAGCAGCACATGGTCAAAGGAGGAGCTAGATAGTAAAAGTGAAGGTCTTATAACAATAATGAGAGAGATTATAGCGAGAGCGGATAACGATAGATCACGTCTGTTGATAGTCGGTGATTTCAACTTGAAATCCATAGACTGGGAAGCATATGAAGCTAAAACAGAAGATTTTTGGACCTGTAGATTTGTAGTCCTCATCCTGGAAACATTCTTGTATCAACATGTTAAGCAAGCTACGAGGATGAGGGAAGGGGACGTTCCCTCCATGCTAGATTTGATATTTACCAGGAAGGAGGAAGAGATATTTGACATTCAGTACCTTCCTCCCTTGGGTAAAAGTGACCATGTCTTTTTGGGAATAAAGTATGCAATGCATTATAATCTGGAAGAAAATGAGGAGGTTGAAGCAGTTCAAATCAAATGTTTATTTAGGTAAGGTACATACATACAAGAGATTTTACAGAGAGTGATGGATTTATAGATAGGGCTAGTACATACAATGCCTAAAGCCACTATTACGCAAAGCGTTTCGGGCATGAAAAACTTAAATGACTAAGGCTTAATACTAATTGAGCATAAGGACCAAAATGAGTTGAGAACAAAATAAAAAAGAGTTAAGAAGGGGGGAACATGGCTGAAAAACCAGCACAAATACAATTCGGTCACAAAACAGCGTCATTTAAAACATAACAGACATGGGTTGACAATAGAGGGGTAAGGTAGGTTACAGGGAATTTATTAGGTATAGCTTCGTTTTATCTTAAACTGGTTGAGAGAGGTACAGTCTTTAACATGGTTGGGAAGGTCATTCCACATTCTGGGTCCCTTGATTTGTAAAGCATTTCTAGTTTGATTAAGTCGTACTCTAGGAATATCAAAACTGTATTTATTTCTGGTGTGGTGCTCATGGGTTCTGTTACAACCTTCTATGAAGCTTTGAGGTCAGGATTGGCATTACAGTTCAGCGTTTTATATATGTATAATACACATGAGAGAATGTGCAGTGACTTAATATCTAACATATTCAGAGATTTGAGTAGGGGTACCGAGTGATGTCTGGGGCCAGAGTTGGATATTGTCCTAATAGCAGCTTTGTGTTGAGTGATTAGAAGACGTAAATGATTTTGGGTAGTAGAACCCCAAGCACAAATACCATAGTTGAGATATGGATAGATGAGGGAGTAATGGAGAGTCACCAGGGCAGGGCGGGGTACATAATTTCTGATCTTAGAAAGAATGCCAACAGTTTTTGAATTTTTTTTTATATATTTAGAATGTGTCCCTGGAAATTCAGCTTGTGGTCAATGAGAATGCCAAGAAATTTGCCATCTAATTTGTTACAGATTTGGGTATTGTTTATTTTGAGATTTATTTGATTAGAAGATTTATTGCCAAACAGAATATAAAAAGTTTTGTTAATGTTAAGAGTGAGTTTGTTGGCAGTTAGCCAAAGATGGACTTTATTTAGCTCAGTATTTACTGTGGCATTTAGAGCAAGGGGGTCAGGACTGGAGTAAATGAAGGTTGTGTCATCAGCAAATAGAATTGGTTTGAGGTGTTGGGAGGCATTTGGAAGGTCATTAATGTAGATGAGAAAGAGGAGAGGGCCAAGTATGCTGCCCTGAGGAACACCAATGTTGATGGGTAGGGTGGGAGAAATTGAATTATTCACAGAAACATACTGGAGCCTGTCAGTAAGGTAGGATTTGAGGTATTGCAGGGAGTGTCCTCTGACTCCATAATGATGTAATTTAAGAAGAAGATTTTGGTGGTTGACAGTGTCAAAAGCCTTACGCAGGTCCACAAATAACCCAACAGGGAACTCATTTTTATCAAGAGCTGCATGAATCAAGTTAATCATACTAATAAGTGCATCATTAGTGCTTTTTTTGGGTCTGAAGCCATATTGGCAAGAGCTAAGTATATTGTGTTTGGCTAGATAAGAGTAAAGCTGCTTGTAGATTAGTTTCTCAAATATTTTTGACAAGTTAGGCAGGATTGATATAGGTCTGTAGTTGTTAACATCTGTGAGATCCCCACATTTGTGTACAGGGGTTACTCTCGCTTTTTTTAGAATATCTGGAAAGGTTTGGAGTTCAAGTGACTTGTTGAAGAGCAAAGCAATAGCAGGGGCTAAAGTTCTGGAGGCTTTTTTGTAAATTAAAGTTGGTATCTCCTCAAGGGCACTAGACTTGGTTTTAAGGGAAAGGATTATCTCATTGACGTCAGTGGAATTAATAGGCTTTAGGTACAGAGACTGTGGATAGTTACCTGTAAGATAGTCCTTAACATCAGTACTGGAAGATGGAATATCATTTGCAAGGGATGACCCAATGGAAGAGAAGAACCTATTGAACTCAATAGCAGAATCAGAGGCTGAAAGCTGACCATCGTTATTGGACAGGAGTGTTGGTTTGTTATTTAAAATCTTCTTTGATCCCAATATTTGTGAAATTGTGCTCCAAGTTTTTTTAATGTTGCTCTTTATTTGGGTAAATTTATCTTCGTAGTATTTAGTTTTGGCTCGTCTAATTATCTTAGATAGCAATAACGAGTAATTCTTTGAGAATTCTTTGGAGACAATTCCTAACCTATACTTCTTCTCAAGGTCATGTTTTTATTAATGGATTTAAGTATTCCCTTTGTAAGCCAGGGATTGTTTAGCCTTTTGGTTGTGACTTGTTTTGTAAGCATAGGACAGTGGGTGTTATAAAGGCTAAGAGTTTTTTGAAGAAAAGATTGCACTGCTAGGTTGATGTCCCCTATGTTACCTAACTCGGACTCCCAGTTGACATTATCAGCAGCAGTTATAAAATTGCCTAATGCAGTTTCATTGTGCAGCCTAAAACTTAACTCCCTTGACTCTAGAGGTGGTTTGCTAATGTTAGTTAAGAGAAATGTGGGGTAATGGTCTGTAGTGCTATCGGTGATTATACCTGAAGTAAGCGGAGAGGTTATGTTTGTCCAGATGTGATCTAGAGTCGTGGCAGTACTATCAGTGATTCTAGTAGGTCTAGTGATTAAGGGTATGAGGAAGCAGGAATTCATACAGTTAAGGAAGCTAACAGCAGTAGGGTGTTCAGGCTCGCAGAGGTCAATATTAAAGTCCCCTGCGATAATTAGATGGTTTTTGTTCAGTCTGTTATCGAGTATTAGATTTCTAAGGTTTGAGTTGAATTCGGACACATCAGTGTTAGGAATTCTATAGACTGCACCCACAGACAGGACAGACTCGGCACCCTTGACTCTGAAGCTGGCGAAGATATACTCCCCACAGCAGTCTCTAGTTCTAATTACTTTTAAGCATGTTAGTTCTTGGTGGTAGTAAAGAGCAGTACCACCACCTCTCTGAATTTGACGACAGTTGTGAATTGCCGAGTAGTTAGGCATGTTAAAGAGTTGAGTAGTGTCCTCTTTCAACCACGTTTCAGTAAGTATAATAAAAGAGAATTTGTTGTCAATAGTTTCAATCAAGGCACTAACATCATCGAAATGTTTACCTAGGGATCTAACGTTCAAGTTGATTACAGAGATATTGTGATTATGTGTTAATACATTGTTTACATCTTGTGCTGCAAAATATCTGCAATTTAGATCATTAAAGTGATGATTGTCATAGATAGTGGATAAGAGGTTTAGTTCTGGGTCTATACTTGTCTGCATAAAAAGGCTGGTTGCAGGAAAACAAGGCAAGAATGACAAATTACAAAGTAGAATTAAGCTATAAAAGGGGGAAAAATATATAAACAAGACTATACGAAACAAACACAAAATGAACAACAAAAAGAAAAAAATGAGGTAGCTTACAAGGGCTTACAAGAGTACAATGGAGTAAGGGAGTATGGCGAGGCTAGGCAACCTATGTAATAAATGAAATCAAAGAAAAAACATATAAACATAGACTATACAATACAAAGATATAGATATATAGATATACAATATAGATATATATCTATAGATAAAAGATATAGATATACAAAACAAAGATATAAACCAAACTATACAATACAAAAAAGAAAATGACCAAAAAAAATGAGGTAGATTGCTTACAAGTATTCTCAGGTACACTGTAAATAACAATTTGCAATTTGAGACACAGGCAAAGCCAGGGGTACAATGGAGTAAGGGAGTATGGCGAGGCTAGGCAAACTAGGTAATAAAAGAAATCAAAGAAAAAAGTTGAATAATAAACATAGGCAAATTTAAGCAAATGATTATTAACTATAAATAGTTCAGTTATGACTGCATAATTATTAAGAACTAAAGAAATATTAATGCACTCAATTAATTAATTCCTGTAAAAGACTAGTAAAGAGTAAATTAAAAATTAAGTTAAAAAGTGAAACAAGGAGACTTAAGATACCTAGCTCGCACTAGGTGACAAGGGGGTTAATTAAGTTGATTCATTGAGAGTGATAATAAGGTGAGACAAACCACATTGGGAGAGGAAAGTGTTGAGGTTCTCTTCATTAGCAATTGTAAACATTTTACCCTCTGCAGTCTTTCTCACTTTCATCAATCCATCTCTAACAAAGCACTGATGAATCGCCTCTGGGTTTTGATGACGGATTTGATGCAGGCGGTAGAGGAGTTGCTGTCTTTTCCTAGTCAAGCACTCGTTGATGTATATTCCCTTCCGTTGGGATGCAGCTGTCCGGACAAGATGCGATTTCAAGGACTGGGAAGTCAGCTTCAGGCGAATTTTCCGCTGGTTTTGTCCTGATGGATTCTTTTTGCCTACTCTGTAGGCAGCAATAACGTCTGTTTTGTTTAGAATGAACTGCAATTCGTTTTTTATGAGAGCCTGAGCTATTTCAACACACTTTTCACCTTCACGTTCCACAGGTATATCTTGGGACGACACAATAACAGAGTCTAGCAGCTTTTGCTGATCTTGTTCTTCCTGGGAGACGGAACGTTGGGCGGATAATGTACTGATACATGCAGTCATTTTGTTGAGAGCTTCCTCTTGTTTTTTTATGGCTTCATCAGTTTTCAGAAGATTGTTTTCCTCACGGAGATCATTCAAGTCATGCTGGAGTTGATCTTGGCTAGCCTTAAAGTTTCTAATATCATCGCGGAGGAGGGTTATTTCTTGTTGTTGATGATGGAGATTCGCGTGGTTCGCTAGATTCTCATTTTGAAGACTCAAGATGATAGCATTTTGAGTCTCAAGGACTAGGCAGAACTTTTTGAACCACTGATTCTCGATCCAGTTAGGGAATTCCGGTGAGGGACCAGAAGCTCGCTTGAATTGCGTAAACTGGGATGTTAGCATGGATTGAGAGGATACTGCTCCCTGGCTCAGTGGGGTGGAGGGGAGAGCAGCACCTCCTCCGCGGACCCCAGAGATTCCAGACGGAGAAACACGAAGGCTGTCAGAGTTGGCCGGGATGGATGCCTTGTTAGGGGGTTTGTTGCTCTTATTTCCCTGCGCAGTCATGTTTTTAGGAGACATAATTGGTTGAGAATGGACTGGGGGAATATGTTGTGAAGAAACTTGCGTCAGGCAGCGCGGTGGCAAGCAGAGGACGGGCAGCATGCACTGATACTCACAGCCGTAGAGGATTGTTTTGAAATTTGTTTGAGATGGAATGAGTTGATTTTGGTTGGTTACTTTGATTGTGCTATAACATGCTTGGAATCCATGTACTTAGCTGCCTGTGGGTGGCGGTCTACATCATCTGGCGGTAGTTTGAGGGCTGAAATACAGCTTAGAGTTGAAAAACCTGACTTCAGGAGAGGACATTCTGGCCACCTTAGAATTTTTTTTAGTGAGTATAATTGGACAGACTTGATGCTAGACAAGGAAGTGAATGAGATGTATGTCAAGCTTTGTGAAATATATGATAAAGGCACGAAAAAATTTATACCAAAACAGAGATGCAGAACTAGGAAACAGAATTGGTTCAATAACTGGCAAACCCCTCACAGTGTCCAAGAGAGAACTGGATAAGCACCTACAAAGGATACCTGATCAACCAGGTTGTGACTCATACGTCAGGCTGCGAGCAGCCGCGTCCAACAGCCTGGTTTATCAGTCCAGCAACCAGGAGGTCTGGTCGATGACCGGGCCGCGGGGATGCTAAGCCCCGGAAGCACCTCAAGGTATCCTCAAGGTAAGGTAATAGAAATTGCGAGAGAGCCAGAGACCAAAAGACACAAAAATGGAATCAATACAGGAAGAGGCCAAACCCCCAAACATACCAGCGATACAAATATGCGCGAAACAACTGCACGGCAGTGAAGAGAGAGAGCAGAAAAAAATTTTGAAAAAGGGATTGCAGACAAATGGATAACAGAACCAGGTCTATTCTATATATTCATAAACAACAAATTGCAGGTAAAGGATAATATTCAGAGGTTGAAAATGGGAAATAGATTCACGGATAATGAAAAGGAAATGTGTGAAACACTAAACGAAAAGTTCCAAAGTGTGTTTGTACAAAATGAAATCTTTAGGGAACCAGACACAATAAGAATTCCAGGGAACAACATAGAGCACATAGAGTTCCACTTCATCTAGAGATGAAGTGGAAAAAATGCTCAAGGAGCTAAGTAAGAACAAAGCAGTTGGACCAGATGGAGTTTCACCATGGGTTCTGAGAGAATGTGCACCTGAGCTCAGCATTCCACTTCAACTGATTTTTCAGGCATCCCTGTGTACAGGAGTTGTAGCTGATGTGTGGAAAAAGGCTAACATAGTTCCAATCTACAAAAGGGGAAACAGGGAAGACCCCTTAATTATAGACCTGTATCATTGACAAGTGTAATAGTCAAAATATTGGAAAAAATAATTAAAACTAAATGGGTAGAACACCTGGAGGAAAACGATATAATATCAGACAGACAGTATGGTTTTCGATCTGGAAGATCCTGTGTAATGAACTTGCTCAGTTTTATGATCGAGCCACAGAGATTTTACAGGAAAGAGATGGTTGGGTTGACTGCATCTATCTAGACCTAAAAAAGGCTTTCGACAGAGTTCCCCATAAGAGGTTGTTCTGGAAACTGGAACATATTGGAGGAGTGACAGGTAAGCTACTAACATGGATGAAAAATTCCTAACAGAAAAATGAGGGCCGTAATCAGAGGCAAGGTATCGGATTGGAGGAATGTTACGAGTGGAGTACCACAGGGTTCAGTTCTTGCACCGGTAATGTTCATTGTCTACATAAACGATCTACCAGTGGGAATACAGAATTACATGAACATGTTTGCTGATGATGCTAAGATAATAGGGAAGATAAGAAACCTAGATGATTGTCATGCCTTCAAGAAGACCTGGATAAATAAGTATATGGAGCAACACTTGGCAAATGGAATTTAATGTGAATAAATGCCATGTTATGGAATGTGGAATTGGAGAACATAGACCCCACACAACCTATAAATTATGTGAGAAATCTTTAAAGAATTCTGACAAAGAAAGGGATCTAGGGGTGGTTCTAGATAGAAAACTGTCACCTGAGGACCACATTAAGAACATTGTGCGAGGAGCCTATGCTACACTTTCTAACCTCAGAATTGCTTTTAAATACATGGATGGAGAAATACTAAAGAAATTGTTCACAACTTTTATTAGACCAAAGCTGGAATATGCAGCGGTTGTATGGTGCCCATATCTTAAGAAGCACATCAACAAACTGGAAAAGGTGCAACGACATGCCACTAAGTGGCTCCCAGAACTGAAGGACAAGAGCTACGAGGAGAGGTTAGAGGCATTAAATATGCAAAAACTAGAAGATAGAAGAAAAAGAGGTGATATGATCACTACGATCAAAACAGGAATCGATAAAATTGATAGGGAAGAATTCCTGAGACCCGGAACTTCAAGAACAAGGGGTCATAGATTTAAACTAACGAAACAAAGCTGCCGGAGAAATATACGAAAATTAACTTTTGTAAACAGAGTGGTAGACGGTTGGAACAAGTTAAGTGAGAAGGTGGTGGAGGCCAAAACTGTCAGTAGTTTCAAAACGTATATGACAAAGGGTGCTGGGTAGATGGGACACCACGAGCGTAGCTCTCATCCTGTAACTACACTTATCTATATAGGTAATTACACACACACACACAGTTGAGAGGCGGGCCAAAGAGCAGAGCACAACTAAGTGAATACTCCCCCCCCTCCCTCTCTCCTCTCTCTCTCTCTCTCTCTCTCTCTCTCTCTCTCTCGCTCTCGCTCTCTCTCTCTCTCTCTCGCTCTCGCTCTCTCTCTCTCTCTCTCTCTCTCTCTCTCTCTCTCTCTCTCTCTCTGGGCTACAGAAAATAATATCCTGTTTAACGAAGATAAGTTCCAGCTCATGCGCTACGGAAAAATTGAAAATATAAAAACGGAAACCACGTACAAAACTCAGGCAAATCATAACATAGAACGAAAAGGCAATGTAAAGGATCTGGGTGTACTCATGTCGGAAGACCTTACCTTTAAAGAACACAATAAAGTAGCAGTCACAACTGCAAGAAAAATGTCAAGTTGGATAACAAGAACTTTTCACACAAGAGATGTTGTACCGATGATGATAGTTTTAAAAACGCTTGTGCTCTCTAGAGTGGAGTACTGCTGCACAATGACAGCCCCTTTCAAAGCTGGAGAAATTGCTGACCTGGAGAGCGTGCAGAGATCCTTTACTGCTAGAATCCACTCAGTAAAACATCTAAACTACTGGGACCGACTAAAGAGCCTAAATCTGTATTCCCTTGAGCGCAGGCGGGAGAGATACATAATAATCTATGCGTGGAAAATAATTGAGGGGCTGGTCCCAAACCTGCACACAGAAATAACATCACACGAGACCAGAAGACATGGCAGGATGTGCAGAATACCCCCGTTGAAAAACAAAGGTGCAACAAGTACTCTGAAAGAGAACTCTTTCAACATTAGAGGCCCGAGATTGTTCAACACGCTTCCACTACACATAAGGGGCATAAACAGCAGACCCTAGCCTTCCAGCTTCTTTAAGGGTCTGAGCGTGGTGCAGTGGGTTAAGGCATTACCTGTTATGCTGGTGGCTGGAAGGCTTCTGTGCTGGCTAGGGTTCGAGTCTCCTGGTGGGAAAGTGTTCTATAGTTGAATAACTACTCTTGCGTGTTTAGGCAAGTTGGGCATTAAGCATAGACACAGTGTCTTCCCATGTTAACAGCGACTTGATGAAAAAACGTAAAATTGACCCCTCACTTGCTCTAGTGCTCTTGGGAGGTGGTGGTTGAGGTGTTGAAATGCCCCGAAATTACCATCTCTTTTAAGGGTCTGAGCGTGGTGCAGTGGGTTAAGGCATTACCTGTTATGCTGGTTGCTGGAAGGCTTCTGTGCTGGCTAGGGCTCGAGTCTCCTGGTGGGAAAGTGTTCTATAGTTGAATAACTACTCTTGCGTGTTTAGGCAAGTTGGGCATTAATCACATAATCAATGTTGTAATTGATTAAGGCAATTGCTTTTAGTTATCGTCTGGTGACGAGGGTAAAGTAACTTGGGATGTGTGGAGCTGTGTCCCAGAATCCCACCTTGCCTGACTTTGTTCACTTTAGTTGTGATAGGGGGAGTCACTGTTAGACTACCCGCCTAGTTACGGGGGTCACTCCTGTTTGTAAGGAGGACCTTAAGCTCGTGATTAGAGTAGCTGTACACCATGAAGCCGTGTCACTATTGATTGCTTGCTTGTGTCATCAGTGGATCCTTCTTTTGTTCAGTTAGTTCATGTTGTCAGCCCGAAGTGTCAGCAGGATGGAGCCTGCTGTCATTTCTCGAGGGGCTGTTGAATAGCTGTGTTACAAATGCCACAGGATGGACATTAACGTAATTAAATCACTCGCTGTGGTGTAACTTAGTCTGTGATATTTTTGTTGTGTTTGCAATATTGCGTCGTCAGTGGGCACACCTGTGTTCAGGTTAGTTCAATATGCAGCCACACAGCAAGGTTGCTAGTTAGCTGTTGGTTATAGTGCCACTGGATGGACATTAACGTAAATGTAAACTCGATAATGTAGTAGTCTAGTCTCTTGTTATTAATAAATTGTTTATTTTATAGAAAACGGTCTTTGATGTCAACCTTCAACTGTTCTGTGCCACACCCATGTTCTGATGATGTTGATTATTGTTGTCTTGATTTTGATATGACGGCTGTGCTCTTGGGAATTCGAATTCCAATTCATAGTGCCACATCAAATATAAAATTTGATTGTGAGAACCCGTCGGTTACCCTTTTTTGGTTTTAAAGTCATGTTTAACTAGGAGGAACCAGCGGCCTATGTGGACAGGTTTTCACCCCTGATGGTGGAAGCCTGGCGGTTTGCTCCCGCTTCTCCTTTTTCTATTGGACTCATGTTTAACTGCCAAGAGCAGCCTTTAAACTTGTAGTCCACCTCCTAAGGGAGGTAGGCGTAGAGAAAAATCTCACAACCTGAAAGTTGTAGCATTAAATATTATGATAGATATCGTAAGGAGACATTCACATATGGGACTAATAGAACAAGAACCCGGCAATGTGATGTTATAGTAGCCAGAATACGCTTGGGATATAGACATATCTGGCAGCTTTCTCTAAACCCAAATGTCGAGTACACAATGTGTCAACTTTGTGAAAGAGAAAACATGCACTCTCTTGAACATTATATTGTAGAATGTCCCATACTGGCTGACTTTTGCCCTCCTGGGCTAAGGTATGCTGAACTCTGTAATTACTATATGAGTACTGGAACACTTGATGATATATTGGACTTGTATCCAAGATTGACCATGTAATAGATAATTATACAATGTATATGATGTAACTATATAACCTGAGCTTGTAAAAGCACCTTAATCACCTTCAGTGATTAAGTGCTTATTGCACACTAGTTTCTTTATCAGCTATCTCACCTTTCAGAGTAAATGAGACAAATGCTGTGAATGCATGTGTGTATATATGTATATGTGTGTGTATGTATTGTATGGGTATAAAGTATATATGGAAGCTGATCAGAATTACATTTCACCTTTGTAAATGTACATTAATGACACTATGTAAAGACACATCGAACACTTTATGTAAGGCATACGTAAATCTGTGTATCTATGTATTTACGTATATAGGTTAGCTTAGCATTTTAAAAGCACCGACTCACCTTCAGTGGTTGATTGTTCAATAAACCCTTGAAATATATGTTTAACACATCTCTAACCTGTCCATGAGGACAGAAGAAAATGTATATACTGTATGCTGGTTAGCATTGTAAATGTGTGGCCACGTCTGTGGTAGAAAATAATAAAAAAAAAAATAAATAATAATCCCATAAATGATTACTAAGAAATAAATTCCAAGTTACTTTAAATAAACAGGGTTATAAGAAACCTAGGTTTAGTGACAAGGGGGTTAATTAAGAACAAATAATTAGAGTAAAAAACAAGAAATATCAACAACAAAGATGACAAATTAAAAAAAAAAACTTTGGAAAGGAAGGCAGAGCTTAAGTACACTTAAGTAGTATATGAGACTACAATTTATGTTCTATTATACAGCTGTTTTCCCACAGTCATCCAGGAAAGAAGTGAGGTGTGCCTCAGTGGTTATGACATAAGATTTTCCATTGTTGCCTACATGTTATATTTAGTTAGGTTTGGATAGGTTAGGCTTAGTTAGGTTAGATTAGCTTTTGTTAGGTTAGGTTTGGGTAGGTTGGTTAGATTAGGTAGGTACAGGAGGCTGATATGCCAGCAAGCACTCTCCAAGCAACAATGTTTCTTGGATAAGTTGCTCCACAACATTGTCGCTTGGACCGTCGACCTGCTTTGGCGTCATCAGCAGCTTATTTTTGTCTAATTTCATTATGAAATGATACTTTTTTCAGAGTAAAAATGTGTTTTTCTATGTTCTACATTCATCAACAACATTATAAGGAATAAATATATCATATTTATTCATTATAAATTACTATATTCATTATAAATGATATATATTCATTATAAATTGTAATTAATTAATTACAATTTATGTTAGGAAGCTTTGGGTAGCTTGTTAGGAAGCTTTGAGTAGCTTTGGGTAGCTAGATGGAACCATGGCCTACCTTGATACCTTGAGGATACCTTGAGGTGCTTCCGGGGCTTATCGTCCCCGCGGCCCGGTCATCGACCAGGCCTCCTGGTTGCTGGACTGATCAACCAGGCTGTTGGACGCGGCTGCTCGCAGCCTGACATATGAGTCACAGCCTGGTTGATCAGGTATCCTTTGGAGGTGCTTATCCAGTTCTCTCTTGAACACTGTGAGGGGTTTGCCAGTTATGTCCCTTATGTGTAGTGGAAGCGTGTTGAACAGTCTCGGGCCTCTGATGTTGATAGAGTTCTCTCTCAGAGTACCAGTTGCACCTCTGCTTTTCAACGAGGGTATTCTGCACATCCTGCCATGTCTTCTGGTCTCATGTGATGTTATTTCTGTGTGCAGGTTTGGGACCAGCCCCTCTAATATTTTCCACGTGTAAATTATTATGTATCTCTCCCGCCTGCGCTCAAGGAAATACAGATTTAGGCTCTTTAGTCGGTCCCAATAGTTTAGATGTTTTACCGAGTGGATTCTAGCAGTAAAGGATCTCTGCACGCTCTCCAGGTCAGCAATTTCACCAGCAGTGAAAGGGGCTGTCATTGTGCAGCAGTACTACACTCTAGAGAGCACAAGCGTTTTGAAAAGTGTCATCATCGGTATAGCATCTCTAGTGTGAAAAGTTCTTGTTATCCAACCTGTCATTTTTCTTGCAGTTGTGACGGCTACTTTATTGTGTTCTTTAAAGGTAAGGTCTTCCGACATGAGTACACCCAGATCCTTTACATTGCCTTTTCGTTCTATGTTATGATTTGCCTGAGTCTTGTACGTGGTTTCCGTTTTTATATTTTCATTTTTTCCATAGCGCATGAGCTGGAACTTGTCTTCGTTAAACACCATATTATTTTCTGTAGCCCATAGAAAGACCTGATCTACATCTGACTGGAGGTTCGCCGTGTCCTCTATGTTGCCTACTCTCATGAAGATCCTAGTGTCATCTGCAAAGGATGATACAGTGCTATAGGTTGTGTTCTTGTCTATGTCCGATATAAGGATGGCGGATATAATTTGCAAGGGATGTGCCAATGGATGATAAAAACTATTGAATTTAATGGCTGGGTCAGAGGCAGAAAGCATACTATTGTCATTGGCTAGAATTATTGGTTTCTTTTTCAAGATCTTCTCTGATGCCAATATTTTGTAAATAATGCTCTATTTTCTTCATGTTGCCCTTAAGTTGATTGAATTAATTTTCATAGTACTATATTTTATATTGGCTCTCCTAATTATTTGGACAGCATTGATGAGTACCTCCTTGAAACTTCTTTGGAGATGACCCCTAACCTATCTTCTTCTCATGATCATATTTTCTGGGGGGAGCCCCGTCGGCTCCCAGAGCTATCCCAGGCTGATATGCTAATGTCAGACTTTGGCATCAGTCATGTGTATGGAGTTCTTAGGCCTACCGGGAACCACGGCCAGAACCGGGCCCCCTCAGAGAGGCAAGGGGAGCAATGGCCTATAGAAGCCCCCGTGTGGTTGGAAGCATTCTATGTCTGCCATCGACCGGGACAGGCACCCAGAAAGGTAAGCGCCCCAAAACAAACCCCTATTCTGGTTAAAATTGCTACCAAAAGCCGAACTAGTGGATAGAACTCCCCAAAGAAAAACGAGCAAACTAGTGTGACGTCACACGCTGCCGCGCCGCTGTCTGCGCAGCTCCCCCCTCCCCGGGAGGGGGAAGGGGGAGCCCCAGACCCTCCGCGCCGGCTACCCACACCTCAGTTCTTGAGGCTGATGCTATAGGCGAAGGTCGTGTGCTCTGGCTCCGGTGTTCGCTACAACACTGTGCTTGCGTGTGGTGTTTGTTTTCTGGGTGCGAGAGCCAGGAGTAATTTTGGTACTCGGGCTGCATGCGCCTAGGGTTTCCTTCCCTAGGTGCCCTGTAAGTACTACCCTTGGGGCTTGGGGCCACCTTCCACAGGCTCCTTGGGATCTGCCTCTGCTGGTCCGTTTTACCTTTTTCGGTTTTTCGACCGCCTGTTGGGCTCTTGGGTGTTCTGTTCTCCCTTGTTACTGGCAGGTAAGAGGCAGTTTGCACTGGTAGGGGCGCAGGGTGCTGCACAGCTTGTATTCCCGACATAGCGGCCGGCTCTGTTCCCTGGGGTTCTCTGTCCTCTTGCGGGGTTTTTTTTTGTTTTTGTTTTTGCCTGGTGGGGGGTTCTGTCATATTCATTCCTTAGTTCTAACCCTTTCACGGTTATACTCGATGGCGCCCCCTGCTAGGTCCCCGTGAGTGTACACGTCCCTGGGGTACAGCTTTAGAAGTTCGATTGGTAGTTTTGGGCGCCGGTTAGCAGCTCCCTGCCTGGGACTACCTGAGCGCGAGTCCTCTTAAAGTAAACGCTCAGGACCCTGGGAATCCCCTAGGGGGCGCGTGGGTCCGATGGATGTGACCCCGGAGTCCCCACTCGCTGTGTGCGAGTTTGAGGGTTGCTCGGTCCCTTTGTCTCAGGGTGACCCTCATTGTTTTTGCCTCTGCCATGCTGCCTGTTGGGTCGGTGATACTTTCGACCCTGAGTCCTGTGAGTGTTGCTGCTTGCTTGTGACTCAATTTACCCAATCCTCTGATGATTCTCTTCGGGTACAGGCGGCGCGTGCGTTGCAGTCTAGGTTTCGTCTGTTGCAACGCGCTAGGTTGGTTGCTCACCCGGATGCCCCGGGGCTGCCCCGCTTTGCTTTTCGTGACCCGACTTGGGGGTGGGGTCGCTTCGATCCTGGTTCAGTCCCGCCTTCCTCGTCCTTCCCCTACTGCTCGTTCTGGTCCCCCCCCCTTGCTTCCGCCCCGAAACGTCTGAGGGTTTCGGGGTCGGAGCAGGGGTTACTTGATCTTGAGACTCGGGCAGCTTCGGGGGGTGCCCCTTCCGGGGGAGCGGCAGAGGCATTCGAGTCTTGTCTCCGGCCGAAGCTTCGGGGTCTGACCAGTGGGCCCCCCTTCCTTCAGCTGTTCCGGCTGCTCCGTCCTTGTCTTGTGGGGTCGGGGCTTGGGGAGAGGACTCGCCTCGGTCCTGTGGTGTTGGACCTCGAGGCTGGGGAGGGGCTGACTTGGGGGCCTTGGGCTCCGCTGGACCCCGCCTGGGTTTTTCTTCCCTCTGAGCGGGGCTTATTGTTACAAGGAGTGGGGTTCTCTTTTCCCCCCTCTGCGTACGAGTTGGATTTGGTGTCGGCCCCTCCCCGGGTTCGGTTCCGTGTTCCCCCGGGTCGTCGGTTCCGTCTTTCCGGAGGTTTTCGGCTTATCGCATCCAACCTGGTGTGTGCGAGCGGCCTTTGCAGCTTACCTCCTGCGGGACCCGATTATGCCTCGGAACTGGATCCGTCTGAGTTCAGGTTTTGGGACTTCGTTCCCTTTCTGGCTCCGTTACGAGGTTCCGGAGTCTTCCTGGCTAGCAGCCTGCCCCTTGCTTGTTTTGGATTCCTGGCATTCCTTCTGTCGTTCCCGCACGTTGGAGTGGCGGGAAGCTTCCACTGTGATTCAGGTTTTCCTGGGGGCGAGCTTGAGTACCTGATGAGTTGCTTGTTTGCCCCTGCCCCTCC
>WNGS01009202.1:18635624-18654786 GCA_020271785.1 Procambarus virginalis
AATCAACGGGGGCCAGATTGTGAAGCTCACCATGGTTGCTGGAGAAGGTGGCATCTTACTCTGTCACCCGTTGTCTAAACATTTTAATAAAAGACTTGAGACGGGAAATCTCCCACATGTCTGGAAAAGGCTAAATGTAGTCCCAATATTCCAAAAAAAAAGGGAGGGATATAAAGGAGGCGCTAAACTAGAGAGCAGTGTGTCATTGACAAGTATTCCTCGTAAAGTGCTGGAGGAAAGTCATCAGGTCGAGACTGGTGGAGCTTCTTGAGACGATCGACAGTGTGACAAAAAAAAAAAAGATCAGCATCGATTTAGAAATGGAAAGTCGCGCCTGACAAACTTGATCGATTTTTATGACAATGTTACTAAAATAAGACAGGAAAATGAAGGCTGGGTAGAGTGTATTTTTCGTGACTGTCAAAAAGTATATGACATTGTTTCCCCTGAAAGACTGTTGTATAAGATGGAGAAGCAGCAGGCTGGAATAACTGAAGGAAACTATCAGGAGAATGCGCCAAGCCATTATGAATATATATGGCACTTAGAAGGGATCAGGATAAGGATTTGAGATGGGACGGGAAGTTACCTTGAGGTTACCTTGAGGTGATTCCGAATGGACTCGGAATGTGATTCCGAATGGAAGGAATGGTATCTAATTACATAAACGGTCGGGGGATTGAACGCCGACCTGCATGAAGCGAGACCGTCGCTCTACCGTCCAGCCCAAGTGAGAAAACACTGAACTAGGTAAAGGAGTATCTGAAGGACAAAACAAAGAGTCACAGTCAGAGAGGAGCATCATGCTGGAGGAATGTAACAACTGGGGTCCCACAAGGCTCTGTCCTGGAACCACTGCTGCTCCTAATTTATATGACATGACCTACGCTTGAAGTGAGCTCAGACATGTTATTTTTTGCAGATGCTGCAAAGCTGATGAAGAACGTGAAAACATATGAGGACTTCTGAAAGCTACAGGAGGTCCTTGACAAACTCCTGGAGTGGTCAAACAATTGGCTGTGGAATTCAGTCCCGACAATTTTGAGGTAATTAAGATGAGAAAATGAGAAACGAGACAGAAGGCTTCTACACCATAAGGGGAAGGCAGCTGCTGGAATCAGAAAGAAAGAAAGATCTGGGAGTGGATATTATTCCGACACTCACACTGGAGGCACACATAAACAGGATAACATCGGTAGCATATGGGACGCTGGCAAAAATAAGAACATCGGTTAGAAACCGGAATCAGGAATCCTTGAAGGCAATCTAAACTACATTTCTTAAGGTAAATACCGAAATACGCATCACCGGCGTGGAATTCGCGCCTTATGAAGCATAAAGCCAAAATTGAAGTAGTAAGTTTGCAATAAAACTGGTGCCAGAGCTAAGGGGGTTAAGATACGAGGATAGGCTAATGGAACTAAACCTCACAACCCCTAGAAGATAGAAGGAATATGATCACAACATACAAGATAGTGAGGGGGGGAATAGATAAGGCGGACAAGGATAGCCTCTCCAGATTGAGAGACATGAGGACTCAGGTGGAAGCTGGAAATGCCAATTCACTAAAGGGACATAAAGAAGTACTCGTACTCTGTACGGGTAGTTGACAAGTGGAATGGTGTACAAGACGTCCTGGAAGCCACCTCCACCCACAGTTTTGCGGCCCGAGTCGACACATAGTTTAAAAGTCGGAGTAGTTAAGTTGAAACGCAGCAGGTACAAGACTGGTGTAGGGGGGACATAAAGAGCAGACCTCACTCCCCCGTAGACACCGATAGGTAAGTAAACCCCCCCCCCAACTTTACCACCATCAACCCCCCCCCCCTCACTGTTACCACCAACATATCCCTCACCTATGTCATCACCTCATCAACCCCCCCCCCCCCCACACACACACACCACCACCATTACTATCACCACATACGGGGACACAGTACGGGCTCACCATAGCCCGTGCTACATGGACACTTCCGTTCTGAGTAGCTAAATCTAAAACACAACAACAGCAACAGGGACACAGCCCCGCTCCTGTGCCAGGTAAGCTACGGGCTCACCATAGCCCGTGCTACTTGGAACTTGTTCCGAGTAACTGAATCTATAACAACAACATATCACCACATCATATCCCCACCATTACCACCATCACATCATCCCTCCACCATCCAGCATCTCCTATCCACCCACCATTAAGAGCACCTCACCCCCACCTCATCACCTCCCCCACCAGTGTACTGCAGCATAGGCTCACACCTGGTAACGTGTGGTTGTTAGTATAACGTGTAATCATAATGTAATCATGGCGGCACTCGGCTCCCAGCCTGAGGTACGCCAGGCTGGAGATAACCTGCCTCACCCACCACCATCCCACACACAGACGGTAGAAAGATTTTTTTCAGTGTCAGAGTAGTTAACAAATGGAATGCATTAAGTAGTGTTGTGGAGGCTGACTCCATACACAGTTTCAATGTAGATATGATAGAGCCCAATAAGCTCTATCATATCTACATTGTACACCTGTACACCACATTGTACACTACATTGTTGGAATCTGTACACCAGTTGATTGACAGTTGAGAGGCGTGATCAAAGAGCCAGAGCTCAACCCCCGCAAACACAACTAGGTGAGTCCAGGCTACCTGGCCTACCATCCGCCAATCATTCACGTGTCCACCGACGAAACCAGAACATCTTTCCTGTCACGGCGGCTTACAGTTGACGTCTGTTATATAGCTTGAGCCCAGAAGCGCCACGAGGTTGTCTGTACAAATATTAACCTTGGCTTGTCTATGTTTAGCAGCTGGTAATAAACACAAAATATGTCGCCATAATGGAGGACAGATATACAGGTTTCGTACGAGGACAGGTAAATGGTCGGTGGTATCTGGGCCCTGGTTTTTGCCCTTTCACCTGACTTAATTAAGGAGTGTCGGGTAGTAGAGATGCGCGCTTGATCCTGATTGAGAGGATGTAAACAAGTTGAGGCCCTTGAGTACCAGGTTTAAAATACCCCGGGATCTTGTTACAGGGACCGTGGCCCCGCCGCTTTGTCATGGTTGCATTGGTTGGTTGACGTTGTGGCCACTCACGTGTGGGTGTTCCCAGACCATTAACCTGTGTTTCTCTAGCTTGGTTAATGACTGTGTGTGTCTGTACTGACCTAGATGTGCTTGCGGGGCTCTTTGGTCCCGCCTCTCAACCGTTAAATCAACTCGTGTACAATTCCTGAGCCTACTGGGCTCTATCATATCTACATTTGAAACTGTGTACAGAGTCTGCCTTTATGGAGTCTCATAATTTTAGCATCCTTAGCAAACATTGAGAGGAATGAGTCTATACCTTCTAGAAGATCATTTACGTATATCAGAAACAGGATAGGGCCGAGTACAGAGCCCTGTAGGACTCCGTTGGTGACATCACGCCAGTCTAAGATTTCACCCCTCGCAGTAACTCTCTGCATTCTGTTGTTTAGGTACTCCCTTATCCAATGGAGCACTTTACCACTAAGTCCAGCTTGTTTCTTCTGCTTGCTTGATACCTGCTTTATGGGGTTCTGGGAGTTCTTCTACTCCCCAAGTTCTCCAACTTATCCAACAGTCTCTTATGGGGTACTGTGTTAAAAGCTTTCAGACAGTCCATGAAAATGCAGTCTGATCATCCTTCTCTTTCTTGCTTAATGCTTCGTGCTTGATCATAGAATTAGAGTAGGTGAAGTAGTAGTGGTAGTGCTAGTAGTAGTTGTAGTGGTGGTTGTAGTTGTGATGGTAGGATTGAGGATTGGGTTCATGATGAGAGGAGTGTTGATGAGCAAGTCCAGCCACACCCAACAACCTGGTTGGCCAGACCACCAGCCACACCCAATAACCTGGTTGGCCAGACCACCAGCCACACCCAACAACCTGGTTGACCAGACCACCAGCCACACCCAATAACCTGGTTGGCCAGACTGTAACACCCATGACCCCCCACCCCCTCGAGAGCTCAACCAGGGAAGTCTGCTCCAAGAGGTCAGCCCAGATGCCCTCCGGTTCCTTGTATGTTGATTAAAAATTCCTGGGTTAGTCTTATTCAGCACAAGTTTCAAGTAGGTAATATTTCATGATACTCTTGTCAAGAGGGTAAGGGAGCAGACTCCAGATCCTCATGTGTAAACATGCTTGGATTTCCCCCTTTTACCAGGTCAAGGGTCAGCCATACACGTAATTAATAAGTCCTCTCTTGAAACAGCTTATGGTTTATGTCAAACAAGTCTAAGGATAAATTCTTGAGTGTTTGTACACGTGTGGCCGCCTCTTCTTGCTTGGTGTAGGTTTCACAAAAAAATCTTCCCCCCCCCCCTTTTGTAATGGTGTATATAGGGGCCTGTAGAGCGAGGGGTGAGATATAGAGAGTGTAGGACCGGACGGACAGAGAGAGTACGGTGCTCCCGGATCGAGGCCGGTTCTGTGACACCATCCACAGGCCGGGAGAGACAGTGTGTCCACCAGACGGGGAGACAGAGGTCTTGTTTAAGGTAATGTGTGTGATCTCTGTAATTTTGTTCCATGTCTAAATTTCTTAACTTGTTGCCAGTGTTAGAGTAAGAATTATCGTGGTGTTAGTATAATTTGGTATCTCAATAAACTCATGTTAAATTTCCCGTCTGTGTCAATTGTTGAATCCTCTTAGAATCTTTTGATATCGTGGCTGACAACCGTCTCATATTTAATGAAAGTTATAGAAAGTACTCTCCAAGCCAAGCAATGTTTCTTGCCTCGTTGCTTGATTAGTCTCAGTGGTCAAAGGCAGGATGGTGGCAGCGTATTTAATCCTGTGTAGCATTTCCTTGTTGACAGTGTACCTTTGATCCGGTGTAACCATCATATGTCAGCTCATATTACAAGTGTTCAATAACAAGTGTTACCAAGTGCAACTGATAGGAAGTGTTACTCAGGATAAGAAGTGTGTACATTATTAGTTTAGTATTCATTATAGAAGGTCACAGTGGTGACTATTTCACCAAGTTTTACATTGGGTAGTCATAGCCAATGTTACAATGGCAGCAGTAGTGGTTGTCTATGTGACAATGGTAGCAGCGGTGTTCCAATAAAATTGTGGGTGTGTTCACAATTTATTGGGGGTCCCGCGCGCCTGCTGCTCGGGTTCGTTGCTGTATGTATGTTTAGGCGGCTCGCGATTTCGTTGCTCGGAGCCATACGTATTAAGTGTTATGATTTAGTGTGTCATACGGGAAACTGAGAGAGTTTGGGGTATGCACGTCGCTCTGAAATCTATGGACAGAAATTAGTTCTCGTTTCTCTGCATAGCTTTCAGGGGTGTACAACTCAGTTATATGTTGTACAGCAATCTGTTTGGCAGGTTGTCTGGGGAATTATCAGGGAAGGACGCTTACTGATAATTTCGGAGGTTACTACGAGGTGCCTCGAGTTTAGNCAGAAGCAACAACAACAGCAACAACAACAACAGCAACAACAACAACAGCAACAACAGAAGCAACAACAACAACAACACACGCCAGGAATACTAACCAAACACAATAAGATAGCGAGCAACACCTCCACGTGGGTCCACCCTCTCCACCCCTTCCTCCGCCCCCCCCTCCCATCCTCCCTCACCCCCCCCCCAATCCTCCCCCCCCCATCCTCCCTCACCCTCCGCCCCCCCCCCTCCGCCCATCCTCCCTCACCCCCCCGCCCACCCTCCCCCCCCCATCCTCCCTCACCTCCCTCCCGCTTGTTTTCTTTCTAGTTTCAAATAATTAATTTACTGACCGATCATGAGGACGATAGACTTTCTCACGAATTAAGATTACATTAATATCTTATATCAGCTGGAAGATTTGGCGTAATGTAACCTTGAAGATTCACTGCCAAGTTACGCGCGCTTTTTGTGTAGCGTCCTTGAGGTTATCTTGAGATTATTCGGGGCTTAGCGTCCCTGCGGCCCGGTCCTCGACCCGGCCTCCTTTTTGTTACACACCCCCAGGAAGCAGCCCGTAGCAGCTGTCTAACTTCCAGGTGCCTATTTACTGCTAGGTAACAGGGGGCATGAGGGTTTAAAAGAAACATTTTGCCATTTGTCTCCGCCTCCACCGGGGATCGAACCCGGAACCTCAGGACTACGAATCCGAGGCGCGTCCACCCAGCTGTCAAGACGCCCCTCTACTCGGGGCGTCTTGACGTGTACAGACGTCCTGCCATATCTACTCCCACAGACACTAAGAACCACCCAGAGGCGTCACCACCACTTAAGACACTCTATATCTTCCCTCAATCATGAACGCTTGTGGTTCTTAAGTGGCTCCTTAGTTCCTAAAATATTTTACGTTCTCCAGAACACTGCCGGGATTATTCTTTGAGTGGGTTCTGCGAGTTCTTCTCCCGGTGATAACTTGGTCCAACAGGCTGTGCTTGAAACGCCAATTCCCCCCCCCCCTTCCCTACATATCAGACAATTCCTGCAATTACTCGACTATTAGCAGTCTCCGTGGTGTAGTGGTAAGACACTCGCCTGGCGTTCCGCGAGCGCAATGTCATGGGTTCGTATCCTGGCCGGGGAGGATTTACTGGGCGCAAATCCTTAACTGTAGCCTCTGTTTAACGCAACAGTAAAATGTGTACTTGGATGAAAAACGATTCTTCGCGGCAGGGGATCGTATTCCAGGGACCTGCCCGAAACGCTACGCGTAATAGTGGCTGTACAAGAATGTAACAACTCTTGTATATATCTCAAAAAAAAAAAAAAAAAAAAAAAAAAATTTTCTTGAACACCTTGGGTCGTGAACGACCTCGCAGCGTTCCAAGCTCTTAAACTGTTAAATAAATGCAAACAAAGCTCACATAGCTGAGAAATGATGCACAGGTTTCGTAACTGGACACGTAAAAGGTTGATTAAACGTTAACTATGAGGTACCTCATAAGCATTACACCCTCGGGTTGGGGACAACCTCGTAGCGCTTCAGATCTCGTAAACTGTATAATATATACATACTATGCCGCCGTTATCACCATACAGACATCGTAAGTGTTCTGCGAGCCCTGACCCAGGTCTAAGATAACGTTTCCCAGCTGATAACCTTATCAATGACACTCCTGGTGTGGTCCATGAGGCACTTCCTGCACGAGTTGTCTACTTCCCCCCTTCAGTACAGGAGCCGTGTACTTCCTTCATGACGTCTAACTTAAAGCCCACAATATTACTCTTATTTACAGGTAAGTGTCGGACGTGTGGGCGTGGTGTCTTCACCAGACCGGCTGCACCCTGAGGGCGACCCCAGTGGGTGTCCTCACCACGCACCACCTCAGGAGGCTCAAGTGTGCTCTAGTGAGTACAGTGTACCTGAATGTGGTGCAGTGTAATCAGCACAGAGGGGCGTAGAGGTGGACTGTACCTTCCTAAAATGTAAAAAATACAAAATTGATACTGTACTTCATAAACGGCCATTATACAAGATGGAGCAATTAGATGGAGTACATGAGTACTCCATCAAAGAGTACTCAGTGACTGTGTACTGTGACTCAGTACGGGGTCACAGTTAGAGGAGGTGTGGGGCTGGAGGGATGTAGCCAGTGAGGTCCACCAAGGCTCGGCCTGAAAACCACTAAAACACCGATTATGAGAAAGACCAACCCGAGGTAGTGGGCTCCTACACGTCACTGCTGATGAAGCCAAACTGAAAAGGAATGTAACATACGAGGACTGCAAAATAACTAAATATATGTATATATATATATATATATATATATATATATATATATATATATATATATATATATATATATATATATATATACCTGCTTGATGGGGTTCTGGGAGTTCTTCTACTCCCCAAGCTCGGCCCGAGGCCAGGCTTGACGTGTGAGAGTTTGGTCCACCAGGTTATTGCTTGGAGCGGCCCGCAGCCCCACATATCCACCACAGCCCGGTTGGTTACGGAAAAATTGAAAATATAAAAACGGAAACCACGTACAAAACTCAGGCAAATCATAACATAGAACGAAAAGGCAATGTAAAGGATCTGGGTGTACTCATGTCGGAAGACCTTACCATTAAAGAACACAATAAAGTAGCCGTCACAACTGCAAGAAAAATGACAGGTTGGATAACAAGAACTTTTCACACTAGAGATGCTATACCGATGATGATACTTTTCAAAACGCTTGTGCTCTCTAGAGTGGAGTACTGCTGCACAATGACAGCCCCTTTCAAAGCTGGAGAAATTGCTGACCTGGAGAGCGTGCAGAGATCCTTCACTGCTAGAATCCACTCAATAAAACATCTAAATTACTGGGACCGACTAAAGAGCCTAAATCTGTACTCCCTTGAGCGCAGGCGGGAGAGATACACAATAATTTACACGTGGAAAATAATTGAGGGGCTGGTCCCAAACCTGCACACGGAAATAACATCACATGAGACCAGAAGACATGGCAGGATGTGCAGAATACCCCCGTTGAAAAGCAGAGGTGCAACAGGTACTCTGAGAGAGAACTCTTTCAACATCAGAGGCCCGAAATGGTTCAACACGCTTCCACTACACATAAGGGGCATAACCGGCAGACCCCTCACAGTGTTCAAGAGAGAACTGGATAAGCACCTCCAAAGGATACCTGATCAACCAGGCTGTGACTCATACGTCAGGCTGCGAGCAGCCGCGTCTAACAGCCTGGTTGATCAGTCCAGCAACCAGGAGGCCTGGTCGACGACCGGGCCGCGGGGACGCTGAGCCCCGGAAGCACCTCAAGGTAACCTCAAGGGTGGTCCGGCACTCCTTGAAGAAAACAGTCCAGTTTTCTCTTGAAGATGTCCACGGTTGTTCCGGCAATATTTCTTATAGTCGCTGGGAGGATGTTGAACAACCGCGGACCTCTGATGTTTATACAGTGTTCTCTGATTGTGCCTATGGCACCCCTGTTCTTCACTGGTTCTATTCTACATTTTCCTCCATATCGTTCACTCCAAAACGATGTTATCTTACTGTGCAAATTTGGGACCTGTCCCTCTAATATTTTCCATGTGTATATTATTTGATATCTCTCTCGTCTCCTTTCTAGTGAGTACATTTGGAGAGTTTTGAGACGATCCCAATAATTTAAGTGCTTTATCTCGTCTATGCGTGCCGTATATGTTCTCTGTATTCCCTCTATTTCAGCAATCTCTCCTGCTCTGAAGGGGGAAGTGAGTACCGAGCAGTACTCAAGACGGGACAACACAAGTGATTTGAAGAGTACAACCATTGTGATGGGATCTCTGGACTTGAAAGCTCTCGTAATCCATCCTATAATTTTTCTGGCTGACGCAATACTTGCTTGGTTATGCTCCCTAAACGTTAGGTCGTCGGACATCATTATTCCCAAATCCTTGACATGCTGTTTTCCTAATATGTGCAGATTCGATTGTGTTTTGTACCCTGTATTATGTCTCAGATCCTCTTTTTTGCCGTATCTGAGTACCTGGAATTTATCACCGTTAAACATCATGTTATTTTCTGCTGCCCAATCGAAAACTTTATTAATGTCTGTTTGTAGTTTTTCAATGTCTTCAGCAAAGGAAATTTTCATGTTGATTTTTGTATCATCTGCAAA
Organism: Procambarus virginalis; assembly: GCA_020271785.1. NCBI lineage: Eukaryota > Metazoa > Arthropoda > Malacostraca > Decapoda > Cambaridae > Procambarus > Procambarus virginalis. The sequence goes on from WNGS01009202.1 coordinate 18,645,209, forward strand.
GGATGACACGAAGCTGTGACTTGTATTTTTGTCTATATCTGATATGAGAATAAGGAACAGCAGTGGTGCAAGGACTGTACCTTGAGGTACAGAGCTTTTAACTGCGCTCGGACTCGATTTTACTTGATTGACTGTTACTCTTTGTGTTCTGTTCGACAGGAAATTGAGTATCAAGCGTCCTACTTTACTAGTTATACCCATTGTATATATATATATATATATATATATATATATATATATATATATATATATATATATATATATATATATATATATATATATATATATATATATACATAATACATACATACATACATACATACATACATACATACATACATACATACATACATACATACATACATACATACATACATAGATACATACATACATACATACAAACCTCGACCAACTCCGTGAGTGGGCAAATAAAAAGCTGCTAGAATTCAATCCCAAAAAGTGTAAAACATTGAAGGAAGGGGAATAGGAAAATTAAGTACGTATTTACATCACAGGGTAACTACAGGATGGGGAAAAAGAACAAGATTTGGGATTAGATATAATCCCAAAACGAGTAGCAAACATAAGCAGGATAACATCAGCAGCATATGGGAAGCTGGCAAACATTTGACCGTCATTTAAAAATCTAAATAGCGACTCATTCAAGGCAATTCAACAGACCAATAACGCCGTAAGCAGCACCTACCTGCAAACCACATCTCGTAAAGGGCAAAACAAAAATGCAGAAAGGTGGAGAGATTTGCCAATGAAACTTGTGTCAGGACAAGATAGAGGAACTGAGTCTCACAACTCTAGAGAAGAGAAGAAGCAAGACCACAACACACAAAATAAAGAACAGAATAAACATGGTGGACAAGGATAGACTTTTCAGTTGAGAGAAAGTTGGACAAGAAGAGGACCTATCTTGAGGTTATCTTGGTTATCTTGAGATGATTTCGGGGCTTTTTAGTGTCCCCGCGGCCCGGTCCTCGACCAGGCCTCCACCCCAAGGAAGCAGCCCGTGACAGCTGGCTAACACCCAGGTACCTATTTTACTGCTAGGTAACAGGGGCATAGGGTGAAAGAAACTCTGCCCATTGTTCCTCGCCGGCGCCTGGGATCGAACCCAGGACCACAGGATCACAAGTCCAGCGTGCTGTCCGCTCGGCTGACCGGCTCCCATACCTAACTGAAGCTGGATACGTAAACCAGTTGAAGAACTGTCAAGAAAACTAGACTATAACGCAACGCATACAACAAACACAGCAGAACTACGCTGTTTGCAGCATGTATAAATCCTTCCCAATGTCCCAATGTTGAAACTCATAATGAGTTGCTATTTAATTGTTCCACTTTCAACTTATGTTTAAAATAACTGCTATGTAATTAAAGCCTAAATTTAGTGCAATATAAATAAAAAGTTCATCGGTTTGTTGTATATAATTGATGGGTACAGTTCTGGTTAGAGAAAAAACTGTTTTATATTTTTGTAAGGCATCCGGCCCTCAATGTCAGCATATCTCCAATACAAACAATATTAAGATATATTCAGAAAATTCACGAGACTCCGTTTGGGATGATCGACGGTCTCGCTTCTTGCATGGTTTGGGTTCGATCCCCAATGGTCCAGGTGGTTGGGCACACCGTCCTCATGTATCAGTGACTTGTCCTCGAGGCCTTCCAAGTGCTATATTCATACTGGCTTAGCGTTTTCTCCTGGTAATTTGTTTCCACTCCCTCTGGAGCATACCTGGAGACGGTTCTGGGAGTTCTTCCACTCCCCGAGCCCGGCCTGAAGTCAGACTCGACTTGTGATAACTTGGTCCGACAGACTGTTGCGTGCAGCAGGCCCACATCCACTTGGTCTCAAACAATGCACAATACTGACATGAGTATTGTCTATTTGCTATCAACAGACTATTGTGTGCAGCAGGCCCACATCCACTTGGTCTCAAACAATGCACAATACTGACATGAGTATTGTCTATTTGCTATTCCCCTCTCCAGGGGAATAGCACCTATTGCCAGCTATTTGCTCTTCACCTCTATATATAAGGGAAGAGCAAATAGCTGGTGTGGATGGGTGATAGATGAATGGATATCAACAACTTTTGAAACAAGAGATGCCAAAGTAATTATGGTATTTACAAACCATTAGTTCCCTCTAGGGCGTAATAATGTTGCATACTTTCAGCCCTATTCAAAGCCGGAGACGTTGCTGACCTGAAGAACGTGCAGGGAACCTTTTACTACTGGAACCCGTGCCAGGTGTTGTACACACGGGGGAATAATTCACCCTTCTAACGTGTTAATCCTCATGGACCTATCACGTGTATTGGTGTTAGTTGGAACTTGAATGATATTGTGGCCTTGGTAGCATTATCTGAGATGGTAATGTCTCTGATTATGTCTTCATTGTTTGTGAAGATTAGGTCAAGTGTGTTTTCGTTCCTAATTGGCTGTTATCTACTGGTTGAGCGAAAACTTGTCACAGAATGGCAGTAGTTCACTGACCTGGTTGGTTACTTCCAGGTCAGAAGGGCAAACACGTTGTTTACCATTCTCCATCTGAAACTGGGTAGACTGAAGTCTTCAGGATAATATCTAGTACTAATATAATATTAGTACTAGATATTATCTTGATTCAGATAGATAAAGTGTCTCCACCACCAACACTACCACCACCATTACCAATACAACGCTTCTCTCCACCACCAACACTACCACCACCATTACCAATACAACGCTTCTCTCCACCACCAACACTACCACCACCATTACCAATACAACGCTTCTCTCCACCACCAACACTACCACCACCATTATCAATACAACGCTTCTCCCCACCACCATCACCGCCTCCACATCACCCCACGTATGATCAAGGTACTCCCTCACCCTCACCACCACTCCACATCGCCCACCTTCACCACTTCCATAACACAGAGTCTATCACATTAAGAAAGTAATTAGAAACAAAGCAATGCAAGAGATGTACAGTGACCACAACACAACAACTGCAATATCAGGATCTGCGGATTGGTACAAGAATTCAACCAACTCCACATGGCCCGCACCTTGCTGTTACCTTGCTGTTACCTTGAGGTTACCTTGTGGTTACCTTGCTGTTACCTTGCTGTTACCTTGTGGTTACCTTGCTGTTACCTTGAGGTTACCTTGCAGTTACCTTGCTGTTACCTTGAGGTTACCTTGCTGTTACCTTGTGGTTACCTTGTGGTTACCTTGCTGTTACCTTGTGGTTACCTTGCTGTTACCTTGTGGTTACCTTGCTGTTACCTTGTGGTTACCTTGCTGTTACCTTGAGGTTACCTTGCTGTTACCTTGTGGTTACCTTGCTGTTACCTTGTGGTTACCTTGCTGTTACCTTGTGGTTACCTTGCTGTTACCTTGAGGTTACCTTGCTGTTACCTTGTGGTTACCTTGTGGTTACCTTGCTGTTACCTTGTGGTTACCTTGCTGTTACCTTGTGGTTACCTTGTGGTTACCTTGCTGTTACCTTGTGGTTACCTTGCTGTTACCTTGAGGTTACCTTGCAGTTACCTTGTGGTTACCTTGAGGTTACCTTGTGGTTACCTTGAGGTTACCTTGCAGTTACCTTGTGGTTACCTTGAGGTTACCTTGAGGTTACCTTGCTGTTACCTTGCGGTTACCTTGCTGTTACCTTGAGGTTACCTTGAGGTTACCTTGCAGTTACCTTGTGGTTACCTTGAGGTTACCTTGTGGTTACCTTGAGGTTACCTTGCAGTTACCTTGTGGTTACCTTGAGGTTACCTTGCAGTTACCTTGTGGTTACCTTGAGGTTACCTTGCAGTTACCTTGAGGTTACCTTGTGGTTACCTTGCTGTTACCTTGCTGTTACCTTGAGGTTACCTTGAGGTTACCTTGCAGTTACCTTGCAGTTACCTTGCAGTTACCTTGTGGTTACCTTGTGGTTACCTTGTGGTTACCTTGAGGTTACCTTGTGGTTACCTTGAGGTTACCTTGTGGTTACCTTGAGGTTACCTTGTGGTTAGCTTGTGGTTACCTTGAGGTTACCTTGAGGTTACCTTGAGGTTACCTTGAGGTTACCTTGTGGTTACCTTGAGGTTACCTTGTGGTTACCTTGTGGTCACCTTGTGGTTACCTTGTGGTCACCTTGTGGTCACCTTGTGGTTACCTTGAGGTTACCTTGAGGTTACCTTGTGGTTACCTTGTGGTCACCTTGTGGTTACCTTGTGGTCACCTTGTGGTCACCTTGTGGTTACCTTGAGGTTACCTTGAGGTTACCTTGTGGTTACCTTGTGGTTACCTTGAGGTTACCTTGAGGTTACCTTGTGGTTACCTTGCAGCAATTAAGGCGATAAACGTCCCCGTAGCTTGGTTGCTGACCAGTCCTCTTGTCGTCTGTTGGTTGGTTGGTCGTCTGGTCAACCAGGCTGTTGAACGCGGCTGCTCGCAGCCTGACGTGTGAATCATAGCCTGGTTGATCTGGTATCCTTTGGAGGTGTTTATCGAATTGTATCTGATTGTCAACGGGGAGGAGTCTGCACATGCTGCCATGCTTCCTGATCTCATGTGGTGTTGTTTCTGAGTGCAGGTTTGGGACCAGTCACTGCAGTGTGTGCCAGTCAATCAAATCAAATCAAGCCCAAGTGCAATGAAAAGCTCTGTTAAATGTTTCTTCTAGAGTCTCCTTAGAGCCCAGGTACATGGAATGAAAAGCTCTGTACCCCAGGGCACAGTCCTTGCACCACTGCTCTTTCTCATCTCGGATATAGACAAAAATATTAGCAACAGCTTCGTGTCATCCTTTGCAGATGATACAAAACTCAACAAGAAAATTTCCGTTGTAGAAGACAATGAAAAACTGCAGGCAGATATTAATAAGGTCTTCGATTGGGCAACTGAAAATAACATGATGTTTAACGGTGACAAGTTCCAGGTACTTAGGTATGGTGGAAACGAGGAACTTAAACAAAACACAGGGTACAGGACACAATCATAGAAGGAACGCAACTGTAAAAGATCTGGGAATTATGATGTCTGACGACCTGACGTTCAGTGAATATAACCGAGCAAATATAGCGGCGGCCAGGAAAATGATAGGATGGATTATGAGAACGTTTAAATCCAGAGACCCAACAACAATGATAATACTATTTAAATCACTGTTGCTGTCCCGTCTTGAGTATTGCTCGGTACTCACTTCCCCTTTCAGAGCTGGAGAGATCTCTGAATTATACGGAATACAGGGAACATATACGGCACGCATAGATAAGATAAAACATCTAAATTATTGGGACCGTCTCACAGCTTTCAAAATGTCCTCTTTGGAAAGGAGACGAGAAGGGTATCAAATAACATTTACATGGAAGATGCTGGAAGACCAGGCCCCAAATTTGCACAGTAGAATAACAACATACTGGAGCGAAAGATACGAAAGGAAATGCAGAAGAGAACCAGTGAGGAGTAGAGGTGCCAGAGGCACAATCAGAGAATACTGTCTGAACATCAGAGGTTCACAGCTGTTCAACACCCGCCAGTAAACATTAGAAATATTGCCGGAACAGAGGTGGATNCCGAGTACAGAGCCCTGTGGGACTCCACTGTGACTTCACGCCATAGGAGGTTTCACCCCTCACCGAACTCTCTGCTTCCTATTGCTTAGGAAGCAATAGGAAGCCACTGGAGAAGCCCTTCCTTATCCTCCAGAGATAAGGAAGCCCCTTATCCACTGGAGCACCTTACCAGCTATACCTGCCTGTCTCTCCAGCTTATGTACCAGCCTCTTATGGGGTACTGTGTCAAGGCTTTCCGACAATCCAAGAAAATGCAGTCCGCCCAGCCCTCTCTTTCTTGCTTAATCTTTGTCACCTGATCGTAGAATTCTATCAAGCCTGTAAGCAAGATTTACCCTCCCTGAACCCATGTTGGCGATTTGTCACGAAGATAAGATACCAGGTTTTTTCTCACGATCTTCTCCGTCACCTTGCATGGTATACAAGTCAAGGACACTGGCCTGTAGTTCAGTGCCTCTTGCCTGTCGCCCTTTTTGTATATTGGGACCACATTCGCCGTCTTCCATATTTCTGGTAGGTCTCCCGTCTCCAGTGACTTACTATACACTATGGAGAGTGGCAAGCAAAGTGCCTCTGCACACTCTTTCAGTATCCAAGGTGAGATCCCGTCTGGCCCAACAGCCTTTCTAACATCCAGATCCAGCAGGTGTCTCTTGACCTCCTCTCTCGTAATTTCGAACTCTTCCAAGGACGCCTGGTTTACTGCCCCCTCTCCTAGCGCAGTGACCTCACCTTGTTCTATTGTGAAGACCTCCTGGAACCTCTTGTTGAGTTCTTCACACACCTCTTTGTCATTCTCTGTATACCTGTCCTCGCCTGTTTTAAGTTTCAATACCTGTTCTTTCACTGTTGTTTTCCTTCTGATGTGACTGTGGAGTAGCTTTGGTTCGGTCTTGGCTTTGTTTGCTATATCATTTTCAAAACTTTTCTCTGCTTCTCTTCTCACCCTGACGTACTCATTCCTGGTTCTCTGGTATCTCTCTGTGAGTGGTATGTGTGTGTGTAGATGTTTGTACGTTGACGTGTACGTACGCGTCCGTATATGTACTCACCTAAATATGCTTGCTGGGTGGAGCAGCGGCTGCTTGCTCGATTTTCCAAATGTTCTTAGTTTATTGCAAAGAATCATTCCCCACATTCTCCTTGTCGAATTTACATTTTAAATTTGTTCATTGAGTTAACTTCTCTTACACATTCCAATGACTCTAACACCAAGTTCCTTTTGACATCTCTCTCATTTGTCTCTCGGCTTCCATGTCCCTTCGTTCCGCTCATCCCAGCTTTGAAGAATGCTTCTTTGTTTACTTTGTCTCGCGCGCATGCGTTCATGCGCGCGTGCGTGCGTGTGTGTGTGTGTGTGTGTGTGTGTGTGTGTAGCAAGAAGGCATTCTAAAGATACACACCGCGTACGTCAACAATGGCCAGAATGGGTGAGGTTCCCATCTGAAACTCTCGCAAAACACCCACGTATTAACTCCCCTTTTCCATCTTCAAATACACACGCGCACACAAACAACCCATCTACACATACACACATGCATATGCATATATATACACACCCACTCGCAGCTCACATATGCATACAGGCGCACCTACTGCCTCCATTATCTTGCCCCCACACTGAGGAGGTCCAGACTGCCGTCTTACACCAACCACCCAGCCTGTTGTCCTCTACGTAACAGTCAGTGTATCTTTAATTGGTTTTCGGGCTATTCATGCCCGTGCCACCGCTTGGGTAGCTTAATCTTTATCAATCAATCTTTAATTGGTGTAGTGCAGTGAGAATAGCCTACAGAAGATAGCTTATTGATAGAAATATATTTGAATCGAGCCTAATTGGATCATTGGAAAATACTTTAAATGCAAGATCTAACTTGTATAAAATTGATCAATATTTTGTTTAAAATTGATTCAAGGACAAGCGAAATTATTGAAAATGTCTTTTTGATGTCCTGCAACCAGGAGGCCTGGTCGGAGACCGGACCGCGGGGACGTTAAACCCCGAAATCATCTCAAAGTAGCTTCAAGGTAACCGCAAGGTAACCCATGTGTTATCTTGAGAAGTTGGGCGAGATAAGACAAACTATTGTATACATATAGATTGTTGACAACTACTTTTGTGTTTTGACTGTGAACAGACTGTTAGTACATACATGTTGACCAACTATATTATTACTTCATCAGTGCTGTAACTTGCTTAGCTAAATGAACTTTGGGGTTCAGTTCCCGACCCCATTATGTGCCTCTATAACCTTTACAACTACCACACACACGTTCATTTATTATGAACAAAGTTCATAATAAATGAACTAAGCTAACTTCAGCGTTGATAAAACTCTGCAGCAACTTGAGTTGATTTGTAACAAAAAATTCTTGAGTGGGTCCTTTACAGTCATTGAACTGCCGCCTTAGTCTAGTGTTAAGACTCATTTTCAGTCCAACTGTTCTGCCCATACTACCGAGCCTGGCCTGAGTCGAGCCTGGCCTGAGTCGAGCCTGGCCTGGGTCGAGCCTGGCCTGGGTCGAGCCTGGCCTGGGTCGAGCCTGGCCTGAGTCGAGCCTGGCCTGAGTCGAGCCTGGCCTGGGTCGAGCCTGGCCTGGGTCGAGCCTGGCCTGGGTCGAGCCTGACCTGGGTCGAGCCTGGCCTGGGTCGAGCCTGGCCTGGGTCGAGCCTGACCTGGGTCGAGCCTGACCTGGGTCGAGCCTGGCCTGAGTCGAGCCTGGCCTATCTTGAGGTTATCTTGAGATGATTTCGAGGCTTTAGTGTCCCCGAGGCCCGGTCCTCGACCAGGCCTCCACCCCCAGGAAGCAGTAAAGGACCCAGCTGGCCTGGGTCGAGCCTGGTCTCCGGCCGGGCTCGGGGAGTAGAACAACTCCCAGAACCCTCTCCAGGTATACCATCACTTTTATTACAAGAAACTCTTGTAGTGTTCCTTCACTCCGTCCTCAGCTCCTTGTTCTCGTATCCTTTTCAGGTCCCATTGGTTATGTTTGGTGCTTCTCCTCATAATTATCACAAGATAAACAACTTTAACGTGACTTTTCCTGACTACAATTGGAAACTAAATGCGATTTAGTTCGTAAAAAATGTGAAACGGGAGAGCGGAGATGTGATGCCCCTCCCACGACAAGGCCGCCATCAGCCTACTGCTGGTTGGTCGGAGTGGGTGATGGGACACATCCAGCACTAGGCACACCCACCTGCTGCCACCCTGTTGACCATCCACCACAGGTGCTGGCAGTAAACAAACACCACAAGAGCTGGCAGTAAACAACCACCACAAGAGCTGGCAGTAAACAACCACCACAAGAGCTGGCAGTAAACAACCACCACAAGAGCTGGCAGTAAACAACCACCATAAGAGCTGGCAGTAAAAAACACCACAAGAGCTGGCAGTAAACAACCACCACAAGAGCTGGCAGTAAACAACCACCACAAGAGCTGGCAGTAAACAACCACCACAAGAGCTGGCAGTAAACAACCACCACAAGAGCTGGCAGTAAACAACCACCACAAGAGCTGGCAGTAAACAACCACCACAAGAGCTGGCAGTAAACAACCACCACAAGAGCTGGCAGTAAACAACCACCACAAGAGCTGGCAGTAAACAACCACCACAAGAGCTGGCAGTAAACAACCACACAAGAGCTGGCAGTAAACAACCACCACAAGAGTGGCAGTAACAACCACCACAAGAGCTGGCAGTAAACAACCACCAAAGAGCTGGCAGTAAACAACCACACAAGAGCTGGCAGTAAACAACCACCACAAGAGCTGGCAGTAAAACAACCACCACAAGAGCTGGCAGTAAACAACCACCACAAGAGCTGGCAGTAAAAACCACCACAAGAGCTGGCAGTAAACAACCCCAAAGAGCTGGCAGTAAACAACCACCACAAGAGCTGGCAGTAAACAACCACCACAAGAGCTGGCAGTACACACCACCACAAGAGCTGGCAGTAAACAACCACCACAAGAGCTGGCAGTAAACAACCACC
>WNGS01009202.1:18665115-18683825 GCA_020271785.1 Procambarus virginalis
CATATCGTTCACAAAATCCATTACGTTAGTTTATTTTACTGTTCAGGGTGGATATAAATATGACCTACCTCGTATGGGCCAATTACGAGCTGCCTCGTATGGACCAATTAGTCAGCCCGTCCTCGACTCAAGTCCATTACATTCAGCGGTCGACCCCACTAGACCGCATTCCATAAATTTTAACATGCTGTTCATTCAAACGGGAATTTTCTGCAAGCATAAATTAATATTATAATATATAGCATATTGTGTATATATAGGCATAGGATAGGTTAGGTCAGGTGTTTAGGTTCTGTTGGCGATTATTTGTATTTGTAGTACGTGGTGAAGCATTTAAGCGTTGGATTCGAACAAAATTCGTCAGTGAAGCACTTGTTCCGGAAGTGTTCGAACGCCAGCAGTTGTGAGTCGTGTGTAAACCGCTTTTCATTCATAAACAGGGGTTTGGCGGGTGCATGGAATCACTTTTGGATCTTTGTTTGGAGGACGGGCTGAATTAGTAGCGGTCTCGTATGGACCAATTCGGAGCTGTCTCGTATGGACCAATTAGGAGCTGTCTCGTAGGAACTTCCTGAAGGCACTATTTACACCCCTTGTAATAGAGATGAGAAATACATCACAATATACACACCTAAAATCCTGTTAGGTCAGATTCCAAACCTGCACAATAATACAATATACAACATAGAAGGTAAGCGATACTGAAGGAGTAAAATAAATTAAATGAAGATCTGAGTGCCACAAACACATATAGAGAACACAAAGTGTAAACATGAGACGCCCGCGACTCTTCAGTCTCCCGCCAGCAAACATGACAAATGTCGCGGAACACAGTGGAAGCTTTTAAGAGAAGTGGACAAGTTTCTGCTGGAGTTACTAGCTCGGTCTGGCCGTGATGGCCATGTTGTCCTGCGGGGTATACAACACAGCCTTACAGCCCAGACAATCCCCCAAGGCAAGTTGGCCCCCAGGCCAAGCGCGACAAGAGAACTGTCGAAATTGTCTGCAGGTTATGACAGCTCCTCCACCCACCCGGGTACCGCGAGTGCGAGACCGCCAGGTCCACACCGCCAGTCCACGCCGTAGGACCGTCGCAGGTACGCCGGCCGCCAGGTACCAGCAGGACCGCAGGTACCGCCAGGACCGCAGTACCGCGAGGGCGGCCAGGTACCGCTAGGTACCGCCGAGCCGCCAGGTAGCCAGGACCGCCAGGTACCCCAGGTACCGCCAAGGACCACCAGGTATCGCCGAGGACCGCCAGGTACCGCCGAGGACCCGCCAGGTACCGCCGAGGACCGCCAGGTACCCCAAGACCGCCAGGTACCACCAGGACGCCAGTACCACCAAGGACCCCAGTACCACCAGGTACCACCAAGGACCACCAGGTACCACCAGGTACCACCAAGAACCGCCAGGTACCACCAGGACCGCCAGTACCACCAGGTACCACCAAGGACCGCCAGGTACCACCCAGGTACCACCACCAGGTACCGATCCAGGTCACCGACCAGGTACCCCAAGGACCCCAGGTACCACCAAGGACCGCCAGGTACCACCAAGGACCTCCAGGTACCACCAAGGACCGCCAGGTACCACCAAGGACCGCCAGGTACCACCAAGGACCGCCAGGTACCACCAAGGACCGCCAGGTACCACCAGGTACCACCAGGACCGCCAGGTACCGCCAGGTACCACCAGGTGCCACCAAGGACCGCCAGGTACCACCAAGGACCGCCAGGTACCACCAAGGACCGCCAGGTACCACCAAGGACCGCCAGGTACCACCAGGTACCCCAGGACCGCCAGGTACCACCAGGTACCGCCAAGAACCGCCAGGTACCGCCAAGGACCGCCAGGTACCCCAAGGACCGCCAGGTACCACCAGGTACCACCAAGGACCGCCAGGTACCACCAAGGACCGTCAGGTACCACCAAGGACCGCCAGGTACCACCAAGGACGCCAGTCCCAGGTACGACCCACCAGGTACCACCAAGACCGCCAGGTCACACCCCAGGTACCACCAAGGACCGCCAGGTACCACCAAGGACCGCCAGGTACCACCAGGACCGCCAGGTACCACCAGGTACCACCAAGGACCGCCAGGTACCACCAGGTACCGCCAGACGCAAGGGTCCACACTGATGGGTTTACCTGTGGCCGCACTGCCACTCTCAGCTGCACTCCTCCTGGCAAGGTACACCACTCAACACCTCCAACACTTTCCATTACTCTCCACCCAACACACACGTTAGGGTGCCGTTATAACGCACCCAGTGGATAAGATAGTTGCCACTTGGTCGCCACACACAGGTTACAGCCAGGGTGTCTGAGATTCACTAAGTGTTTAAGAGTGTGAAAGTTGCGTATAAATCCCAGTAGTGTGTCGTGCGCCAATAATATATTATTATGACATAACAAAAGTTTCAAGGACACAAGTGTATAACGTAATAATTCTAATCAATGTGTCAGGGGACAGGAAGCCAGAGTGTATTCATACACGTTAGGCTTATATATCGAGGTCTCCCCCCCCCCTGTTTGATACCTGCTTAATGGGGTTCTGGGAGTTGTTCTACTCCCCAAGCCCGGCCCGAGGCCAGGCTCGACTTGTGGGAGCCCTTGACGAGTCGAAATCCAACCCGACTGTACTACCTGTACCCCTCACTATGACCCTGAATATGTGTGACCTTCGCTTGAAACAACCCTGTAGTTCCAAGCCTATTATGTTACCCGTAGAGGTTCCTGAGCCTATTGGGCTCCATCATGTTTCATCTAAAACTGTGTATGGAGTCAGCCTCCATCACATCACTGTCCTGTGCATTCCATTTGTTAACTACTGTGACACTGAACAAAAATTATTTCTCGTGTGGGTGTAGGCAGGTGTGTTGATGAACCCTGTAGGCAGGTGTGTGATGAACATGTGGGTGTAGGCAGGTGTGTGATGAACATGTGGGTGTAGGCAGGTGTGTGATGAACATGTGGGTGTAGGCAGGTGTGTGATGAACATGTGGGTGTAGGCAGGTGTGTTGATGAACCCTGTAGGCAGTGTGTGATGAACATGTGGGTGTAGGCAGGTGTGTGATGAACATGTGGGTGTAGGCAGGTGTGTGATGAACATGTGGGTGTAGGCAGGTGTGTGATGAACATGTGGGTGTAGGCAGGTGTGTGATGAACATGTGGGTGTAGGCAGGTGTGTGATGAACATGTGGGTGTAGGCAGGTGTGTGATGAACATGTGGGTGTAGGCAGGTGTGTGATGAACATGTGGGTGTAGGCAGGTGTGTGATGAACATGTGGGTGTAGGCAGGTGTGTGATGAACATGTGGGTGTAGGCAGGTGTGTGATGAGCATGTGGGTGTAGGTAGGTGTGTGGTGAACATGTGGGGTGTAGGCAGGTGTGTGATGAACATGTGGGTGTAGGCAGGTGTGTAATATGTATGATTCAATAGTAATCATATATGGTTACACAAGAAACACAGTAAAGGTCAAGTCATTATACAGAGGAACACAACAACACACAAACCCTCACATTAAGTCAAAAGATGAGCTCAAGAGGCACCTCGCCCGGCGGGATACAAAATTAAACACAACAACACCATCCATGAAACTTGAATTTAAATAACATATCACTATATATATTTAGTGATGTAAGGAAAATCTCTGCCTGGAAGACAAGTATGAAAACTTGAGCACTATATAACTAGCATATATTGACAGAAACAATTATAGACAGGGAAGACAAAATATATATATATAATATATATGGATGAAAGTTAATTATAAACGAAATATTAAAAAAAATTAAATATTGTTAATCACAGGTCTAAAGGAACCCTGGACCAGAATCACTCTCCTTAACATTCATAAACTATTTACGTGTCCACTTACGAAGTGTGCACACCTTTCCTCGCTCACGGGCGCTCAGTTTACATTTATTAAACAGTTTAAAAGGTTGGAAACTTGGCCACCCAAGGTTACTATTGTCATGGAGAGCCTCGCAGCGTTCCAGAGCGCAAAGTGATCCAACCTCCACAATTCTCTTCCCCCAAAGAGACAATGCAGAGAATTCTTACTAGAAATTAGACTCGTCTGCGGTAAACAATCCTCATGTAAATAATCATTTGATTACGAATCCAGGAGAATTTTAGTCTATCGAAGCGAAGTGTAAATGTATGATAGATATGCGTTCATGGGGACGTGCGAACAAGTTCAAGTATGTTTATTGAGACAAGAAAGAAATACATCTCAAAGGGATAGAGTAGCTATCCCCCCCCCCTGTCGTGCGAACAATGTATCCGAACAGTGTTCGGATACACGATAAACAATTAAACAATTACTGCACTCTTTCTACCATTAAGGTTACGCCCTGTAGGTCTCGAACCTAGAGGCTGGTTCAGAGAATCAATGTCCTCGCGTCTCTGGCCATACCACGGTAGTCTGGCCTACGGACGCAGGTTCGAGTCCTCGTCACGGCCCTTGTGGATTTGTTCATCTGGCCTTGTTGAGTTGTAGACGAGGACGGACCTCTGGGGTTCTGTGGGGTGTGAGAGCGTTCGATTTCACTCCACTGCGCCAAAATAAAATTATCATAGATATATCAGGCTATTGTGATTTCATTGTGAAAGATATGGTAATTATGAAGATAAAGGGCAAAGTACTGTATACCTGGAGCATACCTAGAGAGGGTTCTGAGAGTTATCCTACTCCCGGAGCCCGGCCCGAGGCCAGGTTTTTATAGGCTGTTGCTTAGAGCGGCCCACACACCCACTACAGTCCGGTTGTTCCGGCACTTCTTACAGGAACTGTGCAATGGAATGGAATGGAACTATCAGAGGAAAAGCGCCAAGCCATTACTACTATATAGCACTGGGAAGGGGTCAGGATATGGATTTGGGATGGGACGGGGGGAGGAATGGTGCCCAACAACTTGGACGGTCGGGGATTGAACGCCAAGCTTAATGAAGCGAAACCGTCGCTCTACCGTCCAACCCAAGTGGTTGGACGGGAAGTCTACAGATACACGTACACAGCGCAGCACCCACACAACACTGTGCTAAAGACGAGACCAACTGTCTAAATGGTCCCAAGGTCTTTCGCCTAATCTGACCTGATCATCAGCAAGAGTTCTCCCATTCCCAGCTCTCTCCTTCCACCTCGCCATGGTTATGGTAGGGTTAGGGAAGGTTAGAGTAGGATCAGGGACGGTTAGGGTAGGAAAAGGAAGGTTATGGTTAGGGTAGGGTAGGGAAGGTTATGGTTATACATTATGGTTATAATTAGGGTAAGGAAGATTACGGTTTGGGAGGAAACAAGTTATGGGTAGAGTAGGGTATGGGGAAGGTCGGCTGGGGTTACCTTACGTTTCCAAGACTCCGAGGATCAACGTCCCGCGGCCCGGTCGCGGTCACGTTAACCAGGTTGTTTGACGCGGCTGCTCGCAGCCTGACGAATAAGTCACAACAGCCTGGTTGAGCACGCATCTTTTGAACGTGTTTATCAAGTTCTCTTTTGAACACCGTGAGAGGGCGGCCAGTTGTGCCCCTTATTTGAATAGGGAGAGTTTTGAGAAGCCTTGGGGGCCCTTGATGTTGAGTAGTCTCTCTCTCTCTCTCTCTCTCTCTCTCTCTCTCTCTCTCTCTCTCTCTCTCTCTCTCTCTCTCTCTGCGTACCTATTCATTTCAACGGATCTATTTTGCACATCTTGCCATGTCTTCAGGTCTCATTTATGTATTTTGATAATTACTTACTTACTCATTTATGTATACAGAACTGGAACTAGTCCATTTCCAAAGTTTAAATTATTATGTCTCTCCCTCTTCTGTGCTCTGGGAATAAATTTTAAGCTGTTCCAATAATTTACATGATTTATAGAGTGGATTCTAGCAGTAAAAGATGGTTTGTACGTTCTCCAGGTCAGCAATTTCTCCAACTTTTAATGGGAATGAGGGAATTATAGAGTGGAATATTGTTGCACAATGACAGCCCCTTTCAGTTAGTTTAGTTCATATATTATGCACCCCATACCCATCTTGTGGGGCGGTAGTGGAAAGGGTTACAGAGGCACATAATGGGCTCAGGGACTGAACCCCACAATTCATTTAGCTAAGCAAGTTACAATCTTGATGAGCTAGTTACAAAATTCAATATAAGTCGTCACATCAACAATGGGTTCGAGATCGACCACAAGTACAGTTTATAAATTAAGCAACTGACATATGTGGAGAGCTAGTGTCATAATTGATATGTTTGTCCTGCACACCGCCCCCCATCCAGTGGGCAGCGCTGGATAGGTTAGTCACTTAGTTACTACCTTCAGTTAGCAAACTGGGGATATTTGGCTAAAATTTCTGGTAGCAGATCATTTTGAATGAAATATTTACACATTTCCAGGAGGTAAGACCAGGAGGCATGGCAGGATGTGCAGAATATCCCCGTTGAAGAGCAGAGGTGCAACAGGTATTCTAAGAGAGAACTCTATCAACATCAGAGGCCCGAGACTGTTCAACACGCTTCCACTACACATTAGGGGCATAACTGGCCGACCCCTCACAGTGTTCAAGAGAGAACTTGACAAACATCTCCAAAGAATACGTGATCAACCAGGCTGTGATTCATACGTCAGGCTGTGAGCAACCGCGTCCAACAGCCTAGTTGACCAGTCCAGCAACGAGGAGGCCTGGTCGAGGACCGGGCCGCATGAACATTGAGCCCCGAAATCATCGCAAGGTTATCTTGAGGTTTCTTGAGATGATTTCGCGGCTTAGCGACCCCGAGGCCCGGTCCTCGACCAGGCCTCCTTTTTGTTACACATCCCCAGGAAGCAGCCCGTACCAGCTGTCCAACTCCCAGGTACCTATTTACTCCTAGATGAACAGAGGGCATCAGGGTAGAAGAAACTCTACCCATTTAGTTCCGCTTCCCTGGGAATCGAACCCGGAGCCTCAGGACTACGAATCCGAAGCGCTGTCCACTCAGCTGTCAGGCCCCTAGGTAACTAGAGTCGTAGCGTTTTGAAAAGTATCATCATAATTATAGCATCTCTTGTGTGAAAGGTTCAGGTTACCCAACCTGCCATTTTTCTTGCCGTTGTGGCATCTGTTTTATTGTGTTCTCGAAAGAACAGTAAATCTTCCGACAATCCAATTGGTTGGGCACCATTCCTTTCCCCCGTCCCATCCCAAATCCTTAATCCTGACCCCTTCCAAGTGCTATATGGTCCTAATGGCTTTTCGCTTTCCCTGATAATTACCTTCCCTTCCGACATGATCACTCATAAATCTTTTATATAGCATTTTCTTTCAACAGTGCAGGGTAGGGTAGGAAAGGTTATGGTTTGGGTAGGGTACGTAGGCTATGGGTAACGGCTTGATACTTGATTGATGGGGTTCTGGGAGTTCTATTTCCCAAGCCCGGCCCGAGGCCAGGCTTGACTTGTGAGAGTTTGGTCCACCAGGCTGTTGCTTGGAGCGGCCCGCAGGCCCACATACCCGCCACGGCCCGGTTGGTCCGGCACGTTTTTAAGAACATAAGAACAAAGGTAACTGCAGAAGGCCTATTGGCCCATACGAGGCAGCTCCTATTTATAACCACCCAATCCCACTCATATACATGTCCAACCCGCGCTTGAAACAATCGAGGGACCCCACCTCCGCCACGTTACGCGGTAATTGGTTCCACAAATCAACAACCCTGTTACCGAACCAGTATTTACCCAAGTCTCCTAAATATAAACTTATCCAATTTATACCCATTATTTCGTGTTCTGTCATGTGTTGATACTTTTAATACTCTATTAATATCCCCTTTGTTATGTCCATTCATCCACTTGTAAACCTTTATCGTGTCACCCCTAACTCTTCGCCTTTCCAGTGAATGCAATTTAAGCTTTGTTAATCTTTCTTCATATGAAAGATTACTAATTTTGGAATTAACTTAGTCATCCTACGCTGGACACCTTCAAGTGACTTTATATCCATTCTATAGTACGGCGACCAAAACTGAACTGCACAATCTAAATGGGGTCTAACCAGAGCAAGATATAGCTAAAGAACCACACCAGGTGTCTTTGTCACTAACGCTTCGATTTATAAATCCCAGTGTCCTATTTGCCTTATTACGAACATTCATGCATTGATCCTTTTGTTTTAAATTCTTACTAATCATAACTCCCAGATCCCTTTCGCAATCCGACTTCGCAATCTCAACACCATCTAGCTCGTATCTTGTAACTTTATCATCATTACCTAGCCTCAAAACTTTACATTTATCAGCATTAAACTGCATCTGCCAGTCTTTTGACCATTTTAAAACCCTATTTAGATCAACTTGAAGTGATAGCGAGGCTTCTTTCGTGTTAATTTCCCTACCGATTTTTGTATCATCTGCAAATTTGCAGATGTTGCTACCCAAACCTGAATCTAAATAATTTATATATATTATAAACAACAGAGGTCCCAGGACAGAGCCTTGAGGCACTCCACTAACAACATTATCCCACTCTGACTTATCCCCATTTATACTAACTCTGTTTCCTTTGGAATAGCCATGCCCTAATCCAACTTAATATAGCTTCCCCAATACCATGAGCCTCTATTTTTTTAATTAGTCTTTCATGTGGCACTGCATCAATAGCTTTGCTAAAGTCAAGGTACACAACATCACAATCCTTACCACTATCAACTGCCTCAACTATGCTGGAATAAAAAGATAGCAAATTTGTTAAACATGAACGGCCATTTGTAAAACCATGTTGCGACTCATTTATTAATTTATGTTTTTCAAGATGAAGACGAATTGTATTTGCAATTATCGGTTCAAGTAACTTTCCCACAATAGACGTTAGGCTAATTGGCCGATAGTTTGACTCAAGTGATCTATCTCCTTTCTTAAAAATTGGTACCACATTAGCTACCTTCCATGACTCTGGCACTGCCTAATTCTATTGATTTATTAAATATGGTAGACAGTGGCTCGGAAAGCTCCTCTTTGCATTCTTTAAGCACCCTGGCAAACACTTCATCCGGCCCTGGGGATTTGTTTGGTTTTAGTTTTACAAATTGTTTAATTACATCCTCCCTGGTAACTGCTAAACTAGTCAACCTGTCCTCGTCCCCACCCACATAGACTTGTAGCTGAAGGCATATTGTTAAGTTTTTCTTTAGTAAATACAGATACAAAATATTTGTTAAAAATACTACTCATCTCTTCATCACTATCTGTTATTTGACCTGTCTCAGTTTTTAATGGACCTATCCTTTCCCTAGTCTTAGTTCGATATAACTGAAAAAACCCTTTAGGATTTGTCTTTGCTTGCCCTGCTATGCGAACTTCATAGTTTCTTTTTGCTTTCCTTATCTCTTTTTTAACATTTCTAGCCAGTTGTACGAATTCCTGTTCTAAAGTGTCCTCCCCATTTTTAATCCTTTTGTACCACACTCTTTTTACCTATAAGGTTCTTCAAATTCTTTGTTATTTTCATAGTTTCTTTTTGCTTTCCTTATCTCTTTTTTAACATTTCTAACCAGTTATACGAATTCCTGTTCTAAAGTGATCTCCCCATTTTTAATCCTTTTGTACCACGCTCTCTTTTTACCTATAAGGTTCTTCAAATTCTTTGTTATCCACTTTGGGTCATTAGTATTCGATCCATTCAATTTGTGTGGTATACTACGTTCCTGTGCTTTGTTTAGAATATTCTTAAGTAAGTTATATATTGAATCCACATCGAAATCCCCATTTACATCACCTATCGCTGGGTTCATGTCTCGCTCCAAGACCGGCCCACACCCCATACCCAAGACTTTCCAATCTATTTGACCCAAAAAATTCTTAGGCTATTAAAATCAGCTTTTCGAAAATCTGACACTAACAGAATTTTCTCCTACAGGTCTATTCCATTCTATGCTAAATCTGATTTCTTTGTGATCACTGTTCCCTAGCTCACTCCCTATTTCGATGTCATTAATTTGTGTTTCCCTGTTAGTTAACACTAAATCTAAAATATTTTCCCGCGTTGGTTCCTTAATGTGTTGCGTAAGAAAGTAATCGTCAATTAATTCTAGAAAATCTTCTGCTTCACTATTCCCTGTTTTGTTCAACCAGTTTATTCCACTAAAATTAAAGTCACCCATGACATAAATACTGTTAGATCGATGCTCTAGATATTTCATCCCATAGATGCTTTGCTTCCATTCTGTCTAAATTTGGTGGCCTATATATAACTCCTATTATAATATTATTTGCTTTTTCGTTTAATTCTATCCAAATAGTTTCTGTGTGTGGCTCAGTTTTGATTCCCTCTTTGAGACTACATTTCAAATTGTCCCTAACATATATGGCTACTCCCCCTCCTTGTCTAATATATCGATCTGTGTGAAATAGTTTAAATCCATTTATTTGATATTCATCTATTTTCTATATTCATCCACGTTTCGGTAAGTGCAATAATATCTATTTTTTCTGTGCAGACAAGAGCATTTAATTCGTTAATAATATTTCTTAGACTTCTACTGTTAATGTAATATACCATAAGTGAATTGTTATTTTGAGGCCCTTCTCTTTCCCTGATCATTTTGCCAATTCCTTTCTCCCACAAACACATACTTTTATTACCTCCTTCCTCCAAATCATATACCACTATCCACTATCATATATCCACTATCATATACCCCATACCACTATCTACTAACAGTTTAAACCCAAACACCTCTAACCACTGGTTCCAACGAGTTCGCAACAGCAACAACCCCAGCCCTCGATAGATGCACCCCATCACGAGCATACATTTCATTTCTTCCATGGAAGTGTTCCCAATTGTCTATGAAAGATATTGCATTTGATTTGCAATATCTTTCCAGCCGGCAATTGACACCAAGTGCCCTCGACATCCATTCATTTCCCACTCTCTTTCTTGGAAGAATGCCACATATGATCGGGATTCCTCCCTTGCTCCTAACTAATTCAATGGCTGTCCTGAATCTCTGTATTAGCTCCTCACTCCTAACTCGTCCAACATCATTACCCCCTACACTAATACAAATTATGGGTTTGTTCCCATTTCCCGTCATAATATCATTCATGTTTCCAACAATATCACCAATTCCAGCTCCAGGATAGCAAAGCCTTAATCTGTTCCCCCTATCTCTGGCACAAAACGTTCTGTACACCAGTTAGTGTACACAATAGTTAGTGTATACCAGTTAGTGTACACCATAGTGTACACCATGCAGGGAGCCGGTCGGCCGAGCGGACAGCACGCTGGACTTGTGATCCTGTGGTCCTGGGTTCGATCCCGGGCGCCGGCGAGAAATAATGGGCAGAGTTTCTTTCACCCTATGCCCCTGTTACCTAGCAGTAAAATAGGTACCTGGGTGTTAGTCAGCTGTCACGGGCTGCTTCCTGGGGGTGGAGGCCTGGTCGAGGACCGGGCCGCGGGGACACTAAAAAGCCCAGAAATCATCTCAAGATAACCCAAGATAACCACCATGGTTAGTGTACACCATAGTGTACACCAGTTAGT
Organism: Procambarus virginalis; assembly: GCA_020271785.1. Classification (NCBI taxonomy): domain Eukaryota; kingdom Metazoa; phylum Arthropoda; class Malacostraca; order Decapoda; family Cambaridae; genus Procambarus; species Procambarus virginalis. Next base: position 18,676,631 of record WNGS01009202.1, read on the forward strand.
GTACACAATAGTTAGTGTACACCATAGTTAGTGTACACCATAGTTAGTGTACACCAGTTAATGTACACCAGATAGTGTACACCAGTTAATGTACACCAGTTAGTGTACACCAGTTAATGTACACCAGTTAGTGTACACCAGTTAATGTACACCAGTTAGTGTACACCAGTTAATGTACACCTGTTAGTGTACACCATAGTGTACACCAGTTAATGTACACCAGTTAGTGTACACCAGTTAATGTACACCTGTTAGTGTACACCATAGTGTACACCAGTTAATGTACACCAGTTAGTGTACACTATAGTTAGTGTACGCTAGTTAGTGTACACTATAGTTAGTGTACACCAGTTAGTGTACACCAGTTAGTGTACACCATAGTTAGTGTACACCAGTTAGTGTACACTATAGTTAGTGTACACTATAGTTAGTGTACACTATAGTTAGTGTACACCAGTTAGTGTACACCATAGTTAGTGTACACCAGTTAGTGTACACCAGTTAGTGTACACTATAGTTAGTGTACACCAGTTAGTGTACACTATAGTTAGTGTACACCAGTTAGTGTACACCATAGTTAGTGTACACCAGTTAGTGTACACTATAGTTAGTGTACACTATAGCTAGTGTACACCAGTTAGTGTACACCATAGTTAGTGTACACCAGTTAGTGTACACTATAGTTAGTGTACACTATAGTTAGTGTACACCAGTTAGTGTACACCATAGTTAGTGTACACCAGTTAGTGTACACCAGTTAGTGTACACTATAGTTAGTGTACACCAGTTAGTGTACACCATAGTTAGTGTACACCAGTTAGTGTACACTATAGTTAGTGTACACTATAGTTAGTGTACACCAGTTAGTGTACACCATAGTTAGTGTACACCAGTTAGTGTACACTATAGTTAGTGTACACCAGTTAGTGTACACTATAGTTAGTGTACACCAGTTAGTGTACACTATAGTTAGTGTACACTATAGTTAGTGTACACCATAGTTAGTGTACACCAGTTAGTGTACACTATAGTTAGTGTACACCATAGTTAGTGTACACCATAGTGTACACCATAGTTAGTGTACACCAGTTAGTGTACACTATAGTTAGTGTACACCAGTTAGTGTACACTATAGTTAGTGTACACCAGTTAGTGTACACCATAGTGTACACCAGTAAGTGTACACTATAGTTAGTGTACACCAGTTAGTGTACACTATAGTTAGTGTACACCAGTTAGTGTACACCATAGTTAGTGTACACCAGTTAGTGTACACCAGTTTGTGTACACCACAGTTAGTGTACACCAGTTAGTGTACACCAGTTAGTGTACACCATAGTTAGTGTACACCAGTTAGTGTACACCACAGTTAGTGTACACCAGTAAGTGTACATCATAGCTAGTGTACACCATAATTAGTGTACACCATAGTGTACACCACAGTTAGTGTACACCAGTAAGTGTACATCATAGCTAGTGTACACCATAGTGTACACCATAGTTAGTGTACACCACAGCTAGTGTACACCATAGTGTACACCATAGTTAGTGTACACCATAGCTAGTGTACACCATAACTAGTGTAAACCATAGTTAGTGTACACCATAGCTAGTGTACACCATAGTTAGTGTACACCATAACTAGTGTACACCATAACTAGTGTATACCTAGTGTGCAAAATAGAACCAGTGAAGAGCAGAGCTGTTCCAAGCAACAGCCTGGTGGACCAAACTCTCACAAGTCTGGCCTCGGGCCAGGCTTGGGGAGTAGAAGAACTCCCAGAACCCCATCAACCAGGAATCAACCAGGTATCATGGATAGGGTACACCCGGGATAGGGTACACCCGGGATAGGGTACACCCGGGATAGGGTACACCCGGGATAGGGTACACCCGGGATAGGGTACACCCGGGATAGGGTACACCAGGGATAGGGTACACCGATCAGTTGGGATGAAGGTTTGGGAGTTGTACTCCCGCAGCCGGATCCCGCCCGGTAGATCTCTTAAGATTATAGCTACCTTGAGGATACTTGAGGTGCTTCCGGGGCTTATCGTCCCCGCGGCCCGGTCATAGCTAGGCTAGTTTACCACTAGGTCACCGAAACAAGTGAGCTGCAAGGGTCGCCGAAAGTTGCAATTGTTTCAGCGTTAAACAACCTGCAAACATCTAAATGCCAGTTAACAAAATTCGCCAATGGCCTACCTGTGTTAAGTAAGAGAGGTAGCTCTTGTAGCGGTGCTTGCCGTGCGCCCACAGGCACTACACGACTCCATCTTCACCACGTGCTCATGTTCTCTCCCCGCTCAGCAAACAACAAGTGTTTTCCCTTCTCCCCTCAACAGTTACGACGTCACGCTATCTCCATTGGCGTTGGTACATGTCCTTACACTGAGAGTTGTGATCAATATTCCTTATCTTGGAATTAGGGCTGGAGCCCGGCGGGGGAGGAGGAGACGAGGAGCGCGGTGGACGACTTGGCAACCATGATGGACTAACGGTCTACTTCACATGGAGGGAGCGGCCAGCCCCTCACTCTCACGCTTGCAAGCACCATCAACACTTACACTCTCCCTCTCCTCGACACTCATCCCAACAACTGCACTCACAAAACAATAACGCATCCACTATGCTATCTTCACCAGCTTATACACATTCCGGCACCACTCGATGTATGGATTTATAGAGCACAAACGCCACAGCAAGAATAGAAACTGATAACTTGCTACGTTTTAAGGGTTGCTTGAGCGAGAAGGTGCGGTGGATGACACAGTCACCCCGGGGAGCCTGGAGCTGGGGGGAGGCGGGTGAGTGCTCCTGGGGACCCTGGCGGCCCACAGTAAGGACGACCAAGTATCACGGGCTGAGCAAGACAACTGGGCAAGTGTGTGGTCCGCTGACCACTCTGGCGGCGGCCACACCGCCCAGGCCACCTGGTCAAGGGGGGGGGGGGCCGGTCCGCTGGGACCCTCCCTACACACCACACCTCACACCGGCTTATAATTACAGCTTTGTTTTATAGTTCATTNCGTAAGTGTCCACCTACGAAACCCGTATATCTTTCCTCGGATCATGGTGGTGTAGTCTGTATTTATTAAACAGTTTACGAGACGGGAGACGCTGCGATCTCGTTCTCAATCCAAAGGTTATTAGTCTTATAAACAACCTCCTAGCCCTTCGGGACAGTCCCGAAGTCTGAAACTTAAACCCAGTCAGTCATTAAACGTCAAGTCCTTAAACTTAAACGTCAAGTCCTTAAACTTAAACTGTTTAAGAAGTACCAAGCCGCCATGACCGGGTTAAGATGTACGGACCTCTTATGTGGATGCGTAAATGCGTGATGAATCAGTCAGCAGGGAAGGCTGGCCACCTGCCAGGCTGCAGGAGGACAACTGGTGATTGTCAATGTGTACACCAAGATGTTTGGCGCAGCTGCACGCAGCTTCACCAAGTCCTCACATTACACTATATGTATTGAGGCATTTGACACACGCTGTTAAATTCAAGGAATATGAATAAAACAAAAACACACATACAGACTGGCGCAACAGACGCAGGCTAGCGCAACAGACGCAGGCTGGTGCAACAGACGCAGGCTGGTGCAACAGACACAGACTGGCGCAACAGACGCAGGCTAGCGCAACAGACGCAGGCTGGTGCAACAGACACAGACTGGCGCAACAGACGCAGGCTGGCGCAACAGACACAGGTTGGCGCAACAGACACAGGCTGGCGCAACAGACACAGGTTGGCGCAACAGACGCTGGCTGGCGCAACAGACACAGGTTGGCGCAACAGACACAGGCTGGCGCAACAGACACAGGTTGGCGCAACAGACACAGGTTGGCGCAACAGACACAGGTTGGCGCAACAGACACAGACTGACGCAACAGACGCAGGCTGGCGCAACAGACGCTGGTTGGCGCAACAGACACAGACTGGTGCAACAGACGCAGGCTGGCGCAACAGACGCTGGTTGGCGCAACAGACCAATGCAGAAGGGTAGGCAGTAAGCCCACAGCCACAAGAGTGTCCCCGACCCCCGCCATAGTGTACCACGCCCGTCGTGAACAATGACCCCGGCCTGAGAGCCCCATCTGGCCTTGGCCACGACCTCACCAAGTTTTTGGTGTCATAATATACCAGCCTCACACAGTCCCTTGCCAACCCTTGCTGCCAACCCCCAGGCCACACCCGCCACTTTCTTTGTACTCAATTTTGTCCTAATGTTTATTGTTGGGAGCGTCACCAGCGCTGTGAGTGAACACTATGTGGCAGAGTGGTATTTCCCCAGTACGAAGTACATTCTTCCTCCTGTCACCCGAACCTAAACACAGCAATACAGTGTATGACCCTCTGTCCTGCGTGACAGTGAATACCAGCATTATCCTCACTTTAAGACTTAATCGAAATCCTCAGATTAGGCAAAACTGTAATTGGTTTTGTCAATAAAGATGTTAATAATAAATAAGTAGATTCGGGTCAAAGTGAAATTCCCGCCAATTCCTTCGTCTGCTAAACACAGCTGGGACATCATTCCCTGGATTGTACCACCCGGAACCTTCCCTTGTGACTGACAGGGTCCAGGATCCCTCACGAATTTACGAATTGATATTATTATTGATAATATTGATATTATTATTGATTTTATTATTGATAATATTGATATTATTATTGATATTATTGATAATATTGATATTATTATTGATATTATTAGTATAGTAGAAACTGTAGAGGAGGCAGCAAACCTTTACATTGACGTAAACAAGTTCCCGCACAAAGCACAGAAAACAACACTAAGTTCAATCAATACTTGAACAATCAAGTTGCAGCTCTGGTAAATACATAACTAGGAAGTACAGGCTGGAGACCCCTGTACGAGGCACTCACACCATCAACACGCCTCTCACCATATACCTCTCACCAAACCTAACCAAACTGTTAACAATTGCCACGTATTAGTAAACATGAAAAGTCCCGTCATCTTAACGTTTTCTATGCCTCGGCCTCGAGAGGTTAGGTGGGTTGCTAGAGTTCCTATATTTCCGTTTAGGCAAAACAGTTGCCCTTCTTACGGAGAGGTAGATGCTGAAAACGGGTTGACCACAGAAAACGGGGTGACCACAGATCAGAAGAATATAATTATTCTTATTCTTTCTTAATTAATAATATAAGAATATAATTATTCTTATTCTTATATTCTTGAAGAATATAATTATTGACCACAGATCAGAAGAATATAAAACACCTCAGAATATAGTCATAACAGGAACACTGCCGTTTACAGAACACAATAAAGCAACTGTCACAACTGCAAGACAACTGGTCGACTGGAAATAAAATTAACTGTCTATCAAATGCCAGACACAATGATGGAACATTTTAAAACACTAGTGCTCACTAGGGGGGGGGGGACGAACTTTGGTACAGAGTTTTTTTTTACTAATATTTTCAGTCATTGTGGACTTAGATTTGTGATAAAGAGTTTGTCCTACTCTGTCATTTGCCAATCCAGTTGGGACTTAGTATTTCTGAAGGCAAAGTGATAGTTCACTGACTTGTGTTTATTGATCTTTATGCTCAGACATCCTCCCCCCTCCTCCCGAATGTCAAGGGCGCCTGACAGCTGGGTGGACAGGGCTTCGGATTCGTAGTCCTGAGGTTCCGGGTTCGATTCCCGGTGGAGGCGGAGACAAATGGGCAAAATGTTTCTTTCACCCTGATGCCCCCCTGTTACCAAGCAGTAAATAGGTACCTGGGAGTTCGACAGTTTCTACGGGCTGCTTCCTGGGGAAGGGGGGGGGGTAACAAAAAGGAGACCTGGTCGAGGACCGGGCCGTGGGGACGCTAAGCCCCGAAATCATCTCAAGATACCCCCCCCCCTTTCCTCCCACTCTGGGGATGTAGCGTCACCATCTCCACACCTCAGCAGCCAGTCTTAAGCTGTCTCGTGTACCCATGTTGGTAAGTGATCTTTGCCTAGTGACATCTAGCCACTGTGACTTGTGCTTTGAGTTACCTTACTTGAATGTTACCCGGTTGTGGGTATGTATATATATATTGTAAAATATCTGTGTCGTGTAGACAAGTTCACCCCAGTAAACTGGTGGGTTTTACTTCGACTTTCACCCAACGCGAGACATTTTGAACTTGCATATTTGAAGTCAGGAGGTTCACTAATTTATGAGGCAAAGTTCTACTCCACGAGACTTGCTCGGCATCGTGACGTAACAGGAACCACCTCCATCCATAACTAAGATCAAATTCGACAAAGAATTCGAACATCAATAAAGTTCGATTACTCGGACTCGCAAGAGGTGCAGCGAGGCCAGTAGGCCGGGCACAAGAAGCTAGGCCTCCCTCCCCCCTTGGTGGTGGTCACCAACGGTAAACACCATTTAGCAAGCACATTCCCACACTGCAAATGTCTCGCGAACTTAAAAGTATCTTTATGTAGAAACAGATATTTAAACTACCGCTAAGAAATGAGCGTGGGTTAAGTGGGAGCAGAAACCTCTACACTCACGACAAATAAATGGGCGAAATCCCTAGAAGAGCGAGTCACATTTGTTCTACTGAAGAATGTGAATCCTGGCAACTTGTTTATCGAAGATAAGCCTAACATGCCTCCTATACTGATTTGTAAACACGGTTGTTGATTTAACGAAAGAAACTACACGTGAACATAATAAACGAGACATCGCTTGATTATTTCAACTGCAGGGTAGATATATCTGAACGAGTTTGGGTACCTGGTTGATGGGGTTCTGGGAGTTCTGGGAGTCCACATACCCACCACAGCCAGGTTGGTCCGGCACTCCTTGTAGAAAACAGTCCAGTTTTCTCTTGAAGATGTCCACGGTTGTTCCGGCAATATTTCTTATGCTCGCTGGGAGGACGTTGAACAACCGTAGACCTCTGATGTTTATAGTGTGTTCTCTGATTGTGCCTATGGCACCTCTGCTCTTCACTGGTTCTATTCTGCATTTTCTTCCATATCGTGCACTCCAGTACGTTGTTATTTTACTGTTCAGGGTGGATATAAATATGACCTACCTCGTATGGGCCAATTACGAGCTGCCTCGTATGGACCAATTACGAGCTGCCTCGTATGGACCAATTAGAAATTGTTTCGTATGGACCAATTAGTCAACCCGTCTTCGACTCAAGTCCATTACATTCAGCGGTCGACCCC
>WNGS01009202.1:18687474-18700833 GCA_020271785.1 Procambarus virginalis
ACAGACGCATTCATAAATTTTACATGAGGTTATGGATCTCTGAAGCTCCTCCGCTTCCGGACAGGAACCGAGGACGCAGCAAGCATTTCCCCTCTGGATCGCCACACTGAGGCGCTGAAACAAAACTGCAAGCCCTTGGGTCTCTGGTGACGTCAATGAGCTTGGAACCCAATTCCTTGAGAAATCCCAAGGCACTCTTGCCCCAGGGGCCATGCGTCTCAGACGCTATGGGAACAAAGAGGTATTGACCTGCCAGTCGCCTGTATTTGAGAGATTTTGCTGTTTCCCTGTGGTTGGCTGCCCCACCTGCTTGATCAGCTCCGAAGTGTACATAGGTGTCAGCCAGGGTGGATACACATGTGTAGTCCCACACCAACTGTCTACCCTCCTTCCATGAGTATATGGTGATGCCATCAGGGCGAAGTGCGGGGAAATCCGGGTTTTGGACCCCTAGGATGCGAGGTTCTCTCTCCGCTGGGCACTTAGCTGAGACGAGGCTTCTCTTGATGATGTCATTGACCTCGTTGTGTCTTGCATGCCAGCCCTTTGTGCTTCCGCAATGCAACCCATGCAGTCCGTATTGGTCTGCTTCCACCCTGTTGCAAATACACTTGTATTCAGTGTGAATTGGGGCACCAAGGCGGAGGGCCACTGCTACACGAAGGGATTCTGGATCTAGGCGCGTGCCCATTGTTGACATGGGTACTGCCAGGAGGAAGTCTCCTGCATGGGGGGCACGCACTGCTCTGAGGCGGGCTTTCTCCTTGTCTGATGTTGCAGCGCTGAGCATAGCATCAGCTACTTTTTCCACTAGAGGGTGGTCCCAGCCGGACTGTTTGTGTTGTTTTGTTGGCTCTATAATGGTTGCTGGGGCTGCGAGAACACCCCACTGATTTGAACATTCAGTGAAAGCAGGATCGTGTATTCCTGCTGAGTCTCTCAGGGTTGCAGGTAAGATATCTCTGACGAGGTCGTGCGATGCGTGGGAGGAGGAAAGGAAGGCTGGTAGAGCAATTTGGGAGGCTGTGCGGACACCAAGGCCGCCAAGTCTTACAGGAAGGGTTGCTTGCTCCCACTGAGAGTCGTCCAATGGCAGGTTCAGGACTTTCACCAGCATGGACCTCAGAAGGGTGTCATACAGCATATATATATATATATATATATATATATATACGGTGTCTGTATATGTATATATATATATATATATATATATATATATATATATATATATATATATATATATATATATATATATATTTACAGACACCGTATAGGCGGAGCCGGCGGCTGAGTGGACAGAACACTAGGCGCGTGATCCTGTGGTCCCGGGTTCGATCCCGGGCGCCGGCGAGAAACACTGGAGAGAGTTTCTTTCACCCTGATGCCCCTGTTACCTATCAGTAAATAGGTACCTGGGAGTTAGTTAGTGGATGCCTGGTCGAGGACCGGGCCGCGGGGACACTAAGCCCCGAAATCATCTCAAGATAACCTCAAGATAACCTCAAGATAACCCCGGCGGAGAGGACGGTTTAAGCTGGATGTCGTAGCTGGCGCGGAAGAACGCGGCAAGAGGGAAGCTGTCAAATCACTTTCAATAAATGTATGAAGACACATTATCATTGTTTCTCCACACGAGATCATTGTAGAGGTTCTTGACGGCGTTCTGGGGGGGGGGGGGGTTTGGAGAGTAGAAGTTAGCGTACATTAACAGGCCCGGCTTGAACAATGCATTTTACAGAGGATCCACAAGGCTGTTATGAACTTTGCCAGTTTGGACCAAGTTAACGCTTACGTTATCCTGGTTGCGTGTGCCTCCAGGATAACAATTAGTGGTTATCCAACACGGTGTTTCTGAGATAACACTGTGTTGGCCACTTATCACAGTCACTCCTGCTAACAATGAGTAGACTCCCCCCCCCAACACCCCCCCACTGAAGTAATGGTCCCTTCTATCCCTCTCTGACGCTATTCTCGGAGCTGTTGCTGTTGTTATAGACTCAGCTACTCGGAAAAAGTTCCAAGTAGCACGGGCTATGGTGAGCCCGTAGTGGACTTCCCTGGCACAGGAGCGGGGCAAGTAGCACGGGCTATGGTGAGCCTGTAGTGGATTTACCTGGCACAGGAGCGGGGCTCAATCTCTGATCTCGGAGCGTTCACCGGGGTTTATAAACAACACGAATAAACCACATGTAGCCAGGTTTTCTCCGGTTACCATTAATGACAATGTCAAATTACTGATAAAAATAATAATCAAGTAACCATACGACATGTTTTATATTTATATTACTAAACAACTAAATTTTACTAAAAACTAAATAAATTTACTGAAACCAGAGATGCTATACCGATGATGATACTCTTCAAGACGCTAGTGCTCTCTAGAGTGGAGTACTGCTGCACAATGACAGCCCCTTTCAAAGCTGGAGAAATTGCTGACCTGGAGAGCGTGCAGAGATCCTTTATTGCTAGAATCCACTCAGTAAAACATCTAAACTACTGGGACCGACTACAGAGCTTAAATCTGTATTCTCTTGAGAGCAGGAGGGGGGGGGATATATAACAATTTACACGTGGAAAACAGTAAGAGGGGCTGGTCCCAATCCTGCACACAGAAATAACATCACATGAGACCAGGAGGCATGGCAGGATGTGCAGAATACCCCCGTTGAAGAGCAGAGGTGCAACAGGTACTCTGAGAGAGAACTATCAACATCAGAGGCCCAAGACTGTTCAACCCGCTTCCACTACACATAAGGGACATAACTGGCCGACCCCTCACAGTGTTCAAGAGAGAAATTAACAAACACCTCCAGTGGATACCTGATCAACCAGGCTGTGACTCATACGTCAGGCTGCGAGCAGCCGCGTCCAACAGCCTGGTTGACCAGTCCAGCAACCAGGAGGCCTGGTCGATGACCGGGCCGCGGGGACGCTAAGCCCCGAAACCATCACAAGGTAACCACAAAGTAAGGTTCCCAAAACTATTATATTATTGCATGACTGTGGGTGTTTAGTGGCCTTATAAGATAAGGCAATTATCAGGAGAATTAATCCAGTAGGATTACACAAACAGCCTTATGAACAACATGGCAGCGCTATACCAATATCAATACAATGTAATATAACAAGTGCATATTTTTCTTCTTAATTACTATTATTATTATTATTTAGATATAATTTGGTAGGAAACAGAGACATGGGAGGAAGTGGGGGAATTAGCTGAGTAGCAGCGCTGGCGGGTGAAGACTGGATACGCCACAGAAAACAGCGACGCAGCATGGAAGAGGGGGGAGACGCGCACATATTTATACAACATTTACACTCTCGAAGCTCTATACCTGAATTTACCTGAAGGCGACTCTCTCTAGTGGCCTCGACGGAGACAGGACGCCGGCAGTTTGTCAAAGGTCTTCCCCCCTCAATGTGGTAGTCTGACAACTATATTCTCCCTGCCATATATGCAATATTGGGTTTGATCTCGACTCGAAATCTTGAATCTGGAGCGGGCACGCTTCCTACCGCCCAATGCCTCTGTTCACTTTATATATATATATATATATATATATATATATATATATATATATATATATATATATATATATATATGCGGAAAAACCACAAAGAAATGGAGAAGAGAGATGAACGTTTCGACTCGCGAAAGTCGTTGTCAACATCAGACTCAACCACAACCACAATACAACCACCACTGTGTTCTTTGTGTTTTTTTCCGCATACAAATGAGCAGTATTTAGTGATCGTCAATTGCATATATATATATATATATATATATATATATATATATATATATATATATATATATATATTATATATATATATATATATATATATATAGAGAGAGAGAGAGAGAGAGAGAGAGAGAGAGAGAGAGAGAGGGCGAACACTCATACGTATTCAGAGTTAAATGACAAGTTTTTCTCTGAATGCTCTGTGTTCCCTTCTTTGAGGCTGTGGGTCCCTATTATTGCACCAGAGGTGGTACCCCCTATGTACCAGGCAAGTACCACAGACCCAAATAGGGTCTGAGACCCTAGGCCCATGGGGAGAGAGTGCAAGAAGGTTTCTTAAGGATCTTGGTTCCAAGCTCATTGACACCACAAGAGACCCTAGAGCGGCAAGTTTTCTCTTTCAGCGCCTCAGTGTCGCAATCCAGAGGGGGAATGCCCGCTGCATCCTCGGTTCCTGCCCGACGTCGGAGGAGTTCGAGGAAATCTACAGCCTCTAGGAAGCGCACACTAGAAGGTGAAGGGACGACGACGTTTCGGTCCGTCCTGGACCATTCTCAAGTCGATTGTGTTGCTTCTTATGTTACATGTTGCTTTCCTTCTATAAGTAGGTCTCATTGCGTCCTGTACCCTGTGTGTATCGTACCTGGAACTTGTCACGTTAAACATTATGCTATTTTCAGTTGCCCAATCGAAGACTTTGTCAATATTTGCCTGTAGTTTTTCTGTGTCTTCTACAATAGCAATTTTCATGCTGATTTTTGTATCATTTGCAAAAGACGACGCGAAGGTGTGACTGGGCGTCAATCTCTAGGGTGTCTTGTGTTCTATTAAACACAATCGTGTGCTTCACAATTTGCTTGTTCATCAGAGAATGTTTCATCCCCTTTAAACAAAGCCAGCAATAATAACAGTAATTGTTGCTTTAAACTTGGCATCGGAAAAATATATTTGATTTCATTCAATTTTACTGCTGGCTTTTTGTTCTCCGTTTCTCCAGGACTTATTAAAAGCTTTCGTCTTTAGTTCAGTAATTGTATCTTGTACTCTTCGCGTCATGTACTCTTGTACTCCCACTGTACTCTTGTACTCCCACTGTACTCTTGTACTCCTACTGAGAGAGAGAAGGGGCCGTTCTCGATTCAATTTTCGTCTTGTTATAGTTTTCTCAGTGGAGTGTAACTTAAAGTAATTATAACAATTCACTGTGCCAGGGGACAGGTAGCCAGTGTATATATACGTGCTTGGCACACACACACACACATATATATATATATATATATATATATATATATATATATATATATACACATACACATGCACGCCTCACAGCTGTGCAGGCTCCCCATGCAGGGGACTTCCTTTTGGCAGTCCCTATGTCTGCGACAGGCACACGTCTTGATCCGCAGGAGCTCTGTATTGCAGTCGCTCTCCATCTTGCTGCCCCCATCCACACTGTTCATAGGTGTATTTGCGGCGAGGCAGATGCTGACGAATATGGATTGCATGGCCTGCACTGTGGAAAATCTGGTGGTTGGCACACTAGACACGACGAAGTCAACGACATCATTAAAAGAAGCCTTGCCTCTGCTCAGTGTCCAGCGGAGAGAGAGCCCCGCAACCTACTGAACCGTGACTCTGTTAGCTTTGCCGGCCGACCAGACGGAATCACACTGCGTCCGTGGAAGGGTGGCAGACAGTTGGCATGGGACTATACTTGCGTATCCACCCTGGCAGCCACATACATCAACCTCTCTGCCGGCACAGCAGGAGCCGCGGCGACACACAGAGAAAGAGACAAGTCAGCCAAGTACAGGCAATTAGATCATCAGTACTACTTCGTTCCAATAGGGTCTGAGACCCTAGGCCCATGGGGAGAGAGTGCAAGAAGGTTTCTTGAGGATCTTGGTTCCAAGCTCATTGACACCACAAGAGACCCTAGAGCGGCAAGTTTTCTCTTTCAGCGCCTCAGTGTCGCGATCCAGAGGGGGAATGCTCGCTGCATCCTCGGTTCCTGCCCGACGTCGGAGGAGTTCGAGGAAATCTACAGCCTCTAGGAAGCGAACTTTTTTGTGTGTCCTTTTAATGTTCATTTTTTGTATACAATCAGATATGTAACTGTATAACCTTGCATAATAAAGTGTACACCATAAAAAAAGGGGGTGGTAGAGAAGCGAACACCCTCATGTATTCAGAGTTAAATGGCAAGTTTTTCCCTGAATGCTCTGTGTTCCTTCTCTGAGGCTGTGGGTCCCTATAATTGCACCGGAGGTAGTACCCCCTATATATATATATATATATATATATATATATATATATATATATATATATATATATATATATATATATATCGATCCCCCCCCAAAAAAAATCGAATTACTGACCCTCCCCAGGATGCAACACCCCCCATAAACCTGACTAACTCTTGGGTACCTATTTGCTGCTAGGTGAACAGGTGCATTAGGTCACAGAAAACGCGACAAACCATTTCTGTTCCAGAGAATCCATTGTTAACAACATAAGTCATCCAGCAAGAAATACGACCAGGCATCAAAGCTTCACTGTCCAACTGTAACGTACAACCAACGTCCACGGACTGAACGGAAACTGTTCCCAGAACGAACGTTCCTCCAAGGAGTGCCGGACCAACCGGGCTGTAGTGGGTATGTGGGCCTGCGGGCCGCTCTAAGCAACAGCCTGGTGGACCAAACTCTCACAAGTCAAGCCTGGCCTCGGTCCGGGCTTGGGGAGTAGAAGAACTCCCAGAACCCCATCAACCAGGTATCAACCAGGTATCAACCAGGAAACGAGCCTGTACAACACCAAAATCATCAGGCGATTCATACGTTCAGGCTATGCGATCAGATCACCAACCAGGACGACTGGTCAGAGACCGGGCCGCGGGGACATTGATCCCCGGAAGCAACAACAGGCAGCTATCCGGATGATACCTAACTTGTTTACGTATCAAACCGTTTACCATTCAAGTCCACTGTAGTAACAGCATGCAAGGAGGGAGGGGAGGGGGGGGGGGAAGAGAGACAGAGGAGGTATTTAATCCCTCACAGCATGGGGAAGCAGGCGAGGTCATTCCGATTTTAAAGACGATGGCCTCTTCGACAAGGCGCACCGCTTTATTTAACACACACCTGTAAGCTCATCTACTGTCTCGTTATTGGCCCTAAGCTCGCTCGCTGCAGGGTTATGTCTGACTGTGATTAAGACTGTGGCGTTCAGCCTTGGCTACTACAGCGTTAGATTAATGGCCTCGTTCATCTGCACCTTTCCGGGATTAGTCGCCCTATTAAACATGATGAGACGTTGTGTACATCAACACTGTTGTCCACCTGACCACCTCCACCTGCCTGCTCCACCTGGCCCTCGAGCTATGTCAATAGGCCGTTCTACCTCTTCTATTGACTAAGTCTATTGGCATAGCTCGAGTGCATGGGAGAATTGTGTAAAACCCTAGTTTGTGTCTCAGGGAGGCTGCAGGATCCAAATAAGTTTAGTAGAACTTCTGGTTTGAATTCTTTTGACCATGTCGTATCTCAGTCGATTAAGGCAGCGTCTGGGATGCTCTCGGACGTAGGTTCGAATCCTTGTCACGGCCTTTGTGGATTTGTTCAGTTGATGCATCACGCTATTGTGATTTCTGTGTGCCTATGGCACCCCTGCTCTTCACTGGTTCTATTCTGCATTTTCTTCCATATCGTTCACTCCAGTACGTTGTTATTTTACTGTGTAGATTTGGGACCTGGCCCTCCAGTATCTTCCAGGTGTATATTATTTGGTCTATCTCTCGTCTCCTTTCTAGTGAGTACATTTGGAGAGCTTTGAGACGATCCCAATAATTTAGGTGTTTTATCTCGTCTATGCGTGCCGTATATGTTCTCTGTATTCCCTCTATTTCAGCAATCTCTCCTGCTCTGAAGGGGAAGTGAGTACTGAGCAGTACTCAAGACGGGACAACACAAGTGACTTGAAGAGTACAAGCATTGTGATGGGATCCCTGGATTTGAAAGTTCTCGTAATCCATCCGATCATTTTTCTGGCTGACGCAATATTTGCTTGGTTATGCTCCCTAAACATTAGGTCGTCGGACATCATTATTCCCAAATCCTACTGTTTTCAGTAGGATTTGAATACTTACATTGAACATACTGATTTGGATTTGAACATACTGTTTTCCTACTATGGGTAGATTCGATTGTGTTTTGTACCCTGTATTATGTTTAAGGTCCTCATTTTTACCGTACCTGAGTACCAGTACCGAGATGGGGCCAGAGATGTAAAGATGGGGCCAGGGAGGAAAAGAGGGAAGCAGGGAAGAAAAGAGGGAAGCAGGGAGGAAATGAGGGAGACAGGCTGGGAGATAAAGAGGGACGCAGTAAAGAGGGGGGTGTAGGGAGGTAGAGAGGGGGGGCAGGGAGGAACAGATGAGGGGAGGGGGACACGGGTTCAGCAATTCGTCAACAGTCAACACTTCCAGTCTGGTGTTGTAGTTGCACCAAACAGGTGCCTCTCAGCGCAGATATCGAGCGGTACACTGGGGGTCACCGACCCTTCCCGCCCCCGCCCCCCACCACGCTCCTTCACGCCCCCGTCCCCCCCCCCCCCCCCACCACGCTCCTCCCGCCCCTCCTGGCCCGCCAACACACACTCAACGCTCCTCTGACCCCATAGCTAAAAGTGAATATAAACATCAGAGGTCCCCGACTTTCCCATATGCTTCCAGCAAACTTAAGAATATTACCGGTACAAAAGACGAAAGGAAAAAAAGAAAAAAAGGTAATTACCGAGCAAAGTCAGTAAGTCAGTGCGACTAAATGGTTCTTGGAAGGGATACGAGGGTAACGGTTGTGGACTGGACCCCAGGAGAGTATTTAAGACAACAATCAGACACCTTCCTGCGCACGGGAGACATCTCCCGTCACGCAGGGTGCAGTCGCACCTCCACAGATCTCCAGTATCAGCTCTTGATACTGGAGGGAAGCAGGGAAGAAAAGAGGGAAGCAGGGAAGCTTTCATGCCCGAAACACTTTACGTAATAGTGGCTTTAGGCATTGTATGTACTAGCCCTATCTATAAATCCATCACTCTTTGTAAAATATCTTGTATGTATGTACCTTACCTAAATAAACATTTGATTTTATTTTATTTTATTTGATACTGGTAATGGCTCAAAAGGGCCACCACTTACGGGCTATTCATGCCCGTGCCACCTTTTGGGGTGGCTTAATCTTCATCATCATCATCATCATCACCTTCCTGCAAGCAGTAGAGAAAACAAAGTGCTGAACCAACCGGGTTATAGACCAGGGGCCAGATTCACGAAGCAGTTACGCAAGTACTTACGAACGTGTACATCTTTCCTCAATCTTTGATGGCCTCAGTTACATTTATCACAGTTTACAAGCATGAAAACTTCCCAATCAACTGTTGTTATTGTTATAAACAGCCTCCTGGTGCTTCGGAGCTCATTAACTGTTTAATAATTGTAAACAAAGCTGCCAAAGATTGAGAAAAGATGGACAGGTTCGTAAGTGTTTGAGTAACTTCTTCGTGAATCTAGCCCCAGCCCGTCCGCCTAAGGTTTCCCAACGACAAGCAAACGGTCAATTTAAAGTGGTCTCTCCTAACCTACCAGAGGACCCAAAACAGAAAACGGGACAGTTTGTCACTTTCCGCTTCCATTTTCTAGTACGACAATTTTTGGCTTTATGTAACGCATACGAGAGAAACGCGACGTTCTTTGTAGGAGGACATGATGCATAGTGGACATGCGAGCCTGAGGACGGCCCCTGCAACAGTCTGCTGGATCAAGCTTTCACAAGTCTGGGCTGACCCTAAGCCGGGCTTTGGGAGCAGAAGCACTCCCGGAACACTTTCGAAGTACAATCAACCAGACTGTGGTAACTGGGAGCCGACTGGACGAACACCTTATTACAGTCAAGCACGAGGCCTCGGTCAGAGAACCGGGCCGCGGGGGCACTAACCCCCGGAATCACCAACCCAACTATGCGCGCTCTGATTGATTGATTGATGAAGATTAAGCCACCCAAAAGGTGGCACGGGCATGAATAGCCCCGTAAGTGGTGGCCCTTTTGAGCCATGACCAGTATCAAGAGCTGATACTGGAGATCTGTGGAGGTGCGACTGCACCCTGCGTGACGGGAGATGTCTCCCGTCGCGTTCTGATTGATTGATTGATGAAGATTAAGCCACCCAAGAGGTGGCACGGGCATGAATAGCCCCGTAAATAACTAATAAACTCATCTGCTTTTATACGGAGACCAGTGCTCCATCCACGAACCCCCCCCCCCCTCCCCAGACCTTACCCGTCCCTCCACCTTCCATCACCCCCCCCCCCCCGCCCAACTTTCCATGGCCGCCGTAACAGCACACTACAACGACCTCTAATCCTCTCCTTGGAGACCATATGAAAATGCATATATGATGTGATAAAAGAACAAAAAAAAAACACTTGTTGACTGCGTGCTTGTGTTGGTCGCTCTCACTGTGGGGCCGTCTTGGTTGACGCTCATAATTACTTTGATCTTTGACGTGGGCGGAGTTTACATGTGTTTGTACTGGTGTGTTATTACACAAACACCTGTGAGGACACGGGCGTGAGGTGCGCTCCCTTCACCCTACCTCAACACTCCTCTGTGTTTTGTTTCTTCAAGACGCCTGATCAGTGACGTCACGGGGCCACGTGGTTTTGTTTACATCATACCGAGCCTCAGCTGTACTTACCTAATTGCCTAGTTGTGCTTGCGGGGGTTGAGCTTTGGCTCTTTGGTCCCGCTTCTCAACCGTCAATCAACTGATGTACAGGTTCCTGAGCCTACTGGGCTCTATCATATCTACACCTGAAACTGTGTATGGAGTCAGCCTCCACCACATCACTGCCTAATGCATTTCATCCGTTAACTCCTCTGACACTGAAAAAATTCTTTCTAACGTCTCTGTGGCTCATCTGGGTACTAAGTTTCCACCTGTGTCCCCTTGTTCGTGTCCCACCCGTGCTGAAGAGTTTGTCTTTGTCCACCCTGTCAATTCCCCTGAGAATTTTGTGAGCTGTGAGTGATAAACAATACTGGTGGTTCTGGGAGTCGATCATTGGACTTCTTATAGTGGATCAGTGTTGGCGCGGCCCGGTCTCTGAGCAAACTTGCTAGTTGGCTGTCTAGTCAGCCAGGCTGTATTGTACGCCTCTGCATCAAACCTTACATATAAGAACCACAGCCTAGTTGATCACGCCTTACATTTACAGTGAGGGGTCTTTATGTTTACATAGTTTTCTAAACTAATACTAGGGATTATGACAGCAATGTTATAATTTACCTGTAGCCGGTCGGACAGCACGCTGGACTTGTGATCCTGTGGTCCTGGGTTCGATCCCAGGCGCCGGCGAGAAACAATGGGCAGAGTTTCTTTCACCCTATGCCCCTGTTACCTAGCAGTAAAATAGGTACCTGGGTGTTAGTCAGCTGTCACGGGCTGTTTCCTGGGGGTGGAGGCCTTCTTATCTTGAGGTTATCTTGAGATGATTTCGGGGCTTTTTAGTGTCCCCGCGGCCCTGTCCTCGACCAGGCCTCCACCCCCAGGAAGCAGCCCGTGACAGCTGACTAACACCCAGGTACCTATTTTACTGCTAGGTAACAGGGGCATAGGGTGAAAGAAACTCTGTCCAACGTTTCTCGCCGGCGCCTGGGATCGAACCCAGGACCACAGGATCTCAAGTCCAGCATGCTGTCCGCTCGGCCGACCGGCCTGGTCGAGGACCGGGCCGCGGGGACACTAAAGCCCTGAAATCATCTCAAGAAGATAACCTCAAGAAGATAGCCGGTTTCTAGAGTTCTACTCTCGTTGTCCAGCTGGGGTCATGGTTTACTGTTATTGACCCGCAGGCCGACATGGTCATCACATCCCAGCCGTTCTGATAAAGACTGTGTTGGATTACGGTGTCATTACTCCCAAGTACACACACATGGTTGGCATAGATGGAGTTGAGTGCGAGTGGGGACGCCGTTATAAGTAGCTTGCCCCAGAGCTCTCTCCAGAGGGCTCCCTCTCTTTACTAAACACATAAACTATTTAGACAAGATTGGACAGCAACATCACATTCCGTGAGTTACAGCCCCGCTTCTGTGCCAGGTAAGTCCACTACGGGCTCGCCATAGCCTGTGCTACTTGGAACTTCTTGTTCCCAGTAGCTGAATCTTAAACAACAACAACAACAGGTTTCTATCAGCTCTTCCTCTCAATTTACCGCGCCGTAAAAATGAAATCGTTTCGTCTCGCCAGAAACGTGCGCACCCCAGCAACCCACCCAACCTATCGAGACCGGCAGAAACCCTCAATAAACAGCGAGTCATACAAAGATCCAAGCTCGATGACCAGGCTGCCAATTGTTTATGAATGAAAAGCGAGTTACACACAGCAACCTTATCTTATCTCAGAATGTTCGGTAATATGTTTATTGTTTGCGGTGTGTCTATATATGTATGAATACGTTGTACTGATCGGGGTGATGATAGCTTGAGTTACCTCATCCCTTTGTGTCTAATAATTGCATAGATAGTCCAAAGTCATAATCAATGTTTTCTTTCCTGCAAGCCTCATTGGCCAATCGATCTACAAAGTCATGTTTTCCAACTCCAACATGGGATGGGATCCACACAAATTTTATACAAGAGTTATTATCATTGGCAAAAATTACATTCCATTTAATATTACAAGCTACTTCCGACATACATTGTGATCATTAGAAACATACAAATTAAAGAAATTAATTCAGATTTAGAAGAACTAAGAAATGCCCAGAGACCTGAAAGCTACAGTATTAAAATTTATGACAAGTTTTGTAATAATAGGTATTTGTATGGTCAGCACAGTAACCGGACCAGGCAATGTGATGTAGTCATTGCGCGAATTCGCCTTGGCTATAGACACATCTGGCAGGTTAGTGAGGCTGAGCCACTACCAGAATACTCAGATTGTAAACTCTGTGATAAACCTTTAATGCATTCACTAGAACACTATTGTATTGTTGAATGTGAAACCGTAAAGGACTTAGACCTCCTGGCCTCTTGTACCACCAACTGTGTAACTATTTATTGACTCAGGTGTTCTGGACGACATCCTAACAATTTACCCAAAATTTGCTTGTTATTTTAAAGAATGAAGAACAATTTTTACTTATATTACTTCTAAGCTGCATCACTATGAACCATTCCTGCCCTTGTGTGGCAGTGCACAATATAGAGTTGTTTTCACATATCCATACATTAATACATTGATTGTAACCATGATATATATGTGCTTCAGCCTACAGTTTAAACCTATTGTCTTATGTATGACCCTCTGTCCTGCGTGACAGTGAATACCAGCATTATCCTCACTTTAATTATGAATGCGTCTGTAGGGTGGACCGATGGATGGAATGGACTTGAGTCGAGGACTGTGGTTGCTGTGTTGAAATTGAATTGAAATGAAAATAAGTTTATTGAGGTAAAATACATACAAAGGGATTATTATTATTAACATCTTTATTGACAAAATTAATTACAATTTTGCCTAATCTGAGGATTTTGATAAAGCCTTATTA
>WNGS01009202.1:18701833-18720470 GCA_020271785.1 Procambarus virginalis
TATCCCCTTTCTTGTATATCGGGACTACGTTATGCATGACCTTTCCAATTTTCGGCAGTTCCCCTGTTGCCAGTCGATTCTGTTATGCACTATGGAGAGTGGGAGGCACAGTGCTTCTGCTCCTTCCTTTGACTATCCAAGGGGAGATTCCATCGGGCCTATAGCCCTTTGTCACAGCCAAACTCTAGTAAACACTTCTTACTTCCCCGCTGGTAATCTCAAAGTCTTCCAGTGGTTCCTGGTTAGTAGCTATTCCCTCTCTTATCTGGGGATTTCTCCTTGCTCTAAGGTGAAGACCCTTGGAATTTCGTTATTCGTTTCCTCAACACACTCCTTGTCGTTTGTAGTGTAATCCTTCTGCCCCTATCCTTAATTTCATAACCTGCGTCTTTACTGTTGTTTTTCTCCTGAGTGGCTATTCAGCAATTTAGGCTGAAGTCTTTGCCTTGCTTGCGATGTCATTTTTCGTATTGCTCTTTCTTGCACTCTCTTCTCATTCTGACTATTCGTCCTCCCTGAGCATCGGGTATCGTTTCTCTGTCTCCAGTGTCCTTGTTATTCCTTATAGTTTCTCCATCCCTTTTACTTTGCTGCTTAGCTGGCCTACGTCTCTGGTTAAACCATTGGGTTTCTCGATCTCATTTCACTGTTTTCCGCTTTGGGGGCTGGGGGACAAACTGTTTGCTGCGTCCTCATTTTTTCGTGATGTAGTCCATCATCTTGGGCCTCTTTTTCCTGAGCTCTGGTCCCATGCTATTCTGTAGGAATTTCCTTATCTCCTCATAGTTTCCTTTCGGTATGCTAACCTTTTGGTTGTGTGTGTGTGTGGTTGGTGTGTGTGGTGTGTGTGTGTGTGTGTGTGTGTGTGTGTGTGTGTGTTTGTGTGTGTGTGTACTCACCTAGTTGTGTTTTTTTCTATTTAATTTTTTTTTATTTTATTTAATATAAAAAATTAATATAAAAAAATAAAAAAATAAATAAAAAGTTGTGTTTGCGGGGGTTGACTCTGGCTCTTTGGTCCCGCCT
The DNA here is from genome assembly GCA_020271785.1 of Procambarus virginalis. Lineage (NCBI taxonomy): Eukaryota > Metazoa > Arthropoda > Malacostraca > Decapoda > Cambaridae > Procambarus > Procambarus virginalis. Next base: position 18,702,860 of record WNGS01009202.1, read on the forward strand.
CTCAACCGTCAATCAAAAGGGTACAGATCTCTGAGCCTATGGGCACTTATCATATCTACACTTGACTGTGTATGGAGTCAGCCTCCACCACATCACTCCTAATGCATTCCATTTGTCAACCACTCTGACACTAAAAAAGTTCTTTCTAATATCTCTGTGGCTCATTTGGGCACTCAGTTTCCACCTGTGTCCCCTTGTGCGTGTCTGCCCTTGTGTTAAAAGCCTGTCTTTATCTACCCTATCAATTCCCTTCAGAATCTTAATGTGGTGATCATTTCCCCCTAACTCTTCTGTCTCCAACGAAGTGAGGTTTAATTCCCGTAGTTCTCCCTCGTAGCTCATACCTCTCAACTCGGGTACTAGTCTGGTGGCAAACTTTTGAACCTTTTCCAGTTTAGTCTTATCCTTGACTAGGTATGGACTCCATGCTGGGGCTGCATACTCCAGGATTGGCCTGACATTTTGTAGTATACAAAGTTCTGAATGATTCTTTACACAAGTTCTGAATGCCGTTCGTATGTTGGACCTACCATATGCCGCTGATGTTATCCTCTTGATATGTGCAGGAGACAGGTCTGGCGTGATATCAACCCCCAAGTCTTTTTCTTTCTCTGACTCCTGAAGAATTTTCTCTCCCAGATGGTACCTTGTATCTGGCCTCCTGCTTCCTACACCTATCTTCATACATTACATTGGTGGGTTAAACTCTAACAACCATTTGTTCGACCATTCCTAGCTTGTCCAGGTCTTCTTGAAGCCTCAAAGTCCTCTTGTTTAATCCTTCTCATATATTTGGCATCGTCCCACATGTGTGTACTCACCTAATTTTACTGCATCCATAATGTAGTGCTTGACGGGGGTTGAGTCTTTGGCTCTATTGGTCCCGCTCTGCAGACTTGTCAATCAAACTGGTGTAGACAGATTACCTGACGGCGCGTGTATGTGTGGGTAGTGAAGTCGTGTGATGTGTAGTGGGTGTGTGAGCTGGGTGATGCGTGTGCTGTGTGCTCGTGATGTGTGATGGGTGCTAGGGCCTAGGCATGTGTGGATAGTGTCCCTCATATGTGATGTGTGGGTGTGTTGTAGTGACCTGCACGCTAGTTGTACGATCCCCCAACCCCACCTAGTTTGTGCTGGCTAGGGGGTTAGCTCTGGCTCCTTTGGTCCCGCCTCTCACCGTCAACCAACAGGTGTGACAGTTTCCTGAGCCTAAGGGACTCATATCATAGCTACATTTGAAAATGTGTATGGAGTCAGCCCTCCACCACATCCGCTTGCCTAATATGCAGTTACCAGTTAGTCAAACCACTCTGACCTACTAGAAAAGTTCTTTTCTAACTAGATCTCTGGTGGCTCATGGGACACTCAGAGTCGTACTCCACTCTGGGGTCCCCTGGTGCGTGCGCCCCTTGTGTTTAACAGCCTGTCTTTATCAAACCCTGTCGATTCCCCTGAGATTATTGAATGTGGTGATCATGACCCCACTAACTCTTCTGTCTTCCAACGAAGTGATTTTTAATTCCTGCAGTCGCTCTCGTAGCTCATACCTCTCAGCTCGGGTACTAGTCTGGTGGCAAACCTTTGATCCCTTTCCAGTTTATCTTATGCTTGACTAGATAGGGACTCCATGCTGGAGCCGCATACTCCCAGGATTGGTCTGACATGTGGTAGATAATGTTCTGAAAGATTCCTTTACACAAGTTTATAAAGGCCGTTCTTATGTAGCCAACCTGGCATATGCTAGTGATGGTTACTCCTCTTGATATGAGCATCAGGGGGACAGGTCTGGCGATGATATCAACCCACAGGTCTTTCTCTCTCTCTGACTCCTTGAAGTATTTCATCTCACCCAAACGTGGATACAATGTATCTGGTCTCCTGCTTACTACCCCTATCTTCATTACAATACATTTGGCTTGGTTAAACTCTAACAGCCATTGTTCGACCATTCCTGCAGCTTGTCCAGGTCTTCTTGAAGTCTCAAAGCTGTCCTCCTCTGTTTTTACATCTCTCAAATACTTATTGGACGAGTCGTCAGCAAACATTGGAGAGGAATGAGTCCTATACCCTCTGGGAGAGCGTTTACATATACCAGAAACACGATAGGTCCAAGTACAGAGCCCTGTGGGACTCCCCTGGTGACGTTACAGCCAGTCTGAGGTCTCACCCCTCACTGTACACTCTCTGTGTTCCTATTGACTTAGGTACATCCCTTATCCACTGGAGCGCCCTTACCAGTGTACTCCTTGCCTGTTTCTCCTGCTTATGCATCCACCTTTTATCGGGGATACTGTGGTCAAAGGCGCTTTCCGTGACAGTTCCGCAAAAAATGCAGTCCGCCGTAACCCCTGCTCTTTCCTTTCGCTCTATATTCTTGTCACGATGATCGTAGGAATTCTATCAAGCCTTTAAGGTAAGATTTACCCTCCCCTGAACCAATGCTGGTGGGTCTGTCACGATAAAAGTTCCTCTCTCTCTCCGACTTTTGTTTACTAGGTTTTTTCTCACAATCTGCTCCTCCATCCACCCGTCTGCATGGGCTATACAAGTTTCATGGGCCACTGGCCTGTAGTTGATTGCCTCTTGTCTGTCACCATGTTTGTATATTGGAACTACATTAATTGTCTTCCAAATTTCTGGTAGGGCCCCCGTTTCCCGTGACTTACTAGACACTATGCAGAGTGGTAAGCAAACTGCTCCTGCACACCCTTTCAATACACATGTGAGCAGAATGATTCCCATCCTGACCCCCAACAGCTATTTCTCACCTCCAGCTCCATTAGGTGCTTTTTGTCCTCATCTTTTGTAATTTCTAACCTATCCAATGTCACCTGTTTTGCTGCCACTTCTCCTAGCGCTGTGACTTCTTCCTGTTTTATTGTAAAGACCGCCTGGAAGCTTTTGTTGAGTTAGTCTTCACAACCCTCTTTGTCATTCTCTGTTTACCCGGTCCTCGCCCACACTAAGTTTAATCACCTGATCATTCACTGTTGTCCATGCACCTAACCCACTGAGGTGACCACCAGCCTGGTAGCAGCTTGGTTCAGTCTTGCTTCTTGTTAGCTATATCATTTTCATACTTTTCTCAGCTGCTCTTCTCACACTGACATACTCGTTCCTGGTTCTCTGGTATCTCTCTCTACTTTCTGGTGTTCTTTATTACGAAAGTTCCTCCATGCCCTTTTGTTCAGCTCTTTTGCTTTCAACATTCCCTATTAAACCACGGATTCTTCCTTTGCTCTCTGTTTTTTCTGTTGGGCTGGGACAAACCTGCTTACAGCCTCCTGACAATTTTTGGGTGGACATAGTCCATCATGTTCTGTACGGACTTGGTTCCGAGTTTCTGTGTCCCAATGTATATCCCATAGGAATTTTATTCATCTCCTCATAGTTTTCCCCTTTCTGTACGCCAGCCCTTTGGTTCCCAGTTCTTTTTTGGGGTGATAATTCCTAGCTTCACCAGGTACTCAAAGCTCAATACCACTGTGATCGCTCATTCCCAATTGGGCTTCCAACTTAACTTCCTATATATCCGACTCATTTAGGGTAAATATCAAATCCAGCAAGGCTGGTTCATCCCCTCCTCTCATTCTTGTCGGTCCCTTATTGTAACACATATTGTACACCACACACACAAGAGGTGTGTGTGTGTGTGGTGTGTGTTCGTTCCAACAATCTCACGTCGGTTTAGGTTATCCGTTAACTTGTTCAATACATGGACAACCATGTCTCCAAACCTGTCTCTACCTTCAGGTCTTTTCTGAATCTAAACTTATACAATTTATATATCAGTCGTTTCGTGTTCTATTTTATATTGACATGGAGGATACTAGTAGATGTTACCCTTATATATATTTTAATCTATTTGATTAAAATGGCGCCCACCAGGAGCAAATTACAGCTAAATAACAACATTAGATCTCTTATTCTAACCTTATAGAAATTTGATCTCATTATTATATTTATCTTATTTCGTACATTTATGCATTTAATTTGGCATAAGATCCGCACTAATAATGACTTCCATATCTTTGTCGCATTCCGATATCGCAATTTAAGCAATAGTTTAAATTGCTATATCGGAAAATTGATAGCTACCAGGTGATATCTGGTAACTATCCTAATTACCCAGCCACAGAATCTTAAAAGCTTTATCTTGTCGCACTTCTTCTGAGTCTTCTGAATTTATTTCCCCGCTCAATAGTCTGCAAATTTGCAAATTTTCTATATATATATATATATATAATAATTATATTTAGACACCGTATAGCCGGAGCCGGCGGCTGAGTGGACAGAACACTGGCGCGTGATCCTGTGGTCCCGGGTTCGATCCCGGGCGCCGGCGAGAAACACTGGGCAGAGTTTCTTTCACCCTGATGCCCCTGTTACCTATCAGTAATAGGTACCTGGGAGTTAGTCAGTTAGTGGATGCCTGGTCGAGGACCGGGCCGCGGGGACACTAAGCCCGAAATCATCTCAAGATAACCTCAAGATAACCCGGCGGAGAGGACGGTTTAAGCTCGATGTCGTAGCTGGCGCGGAAGAACGCGGCAAGAGGGAAGCTGTCAAATCACTTTCAATAAATGTATGAAGACACATTATCATTGTTTCTCCACACGAGATCATTGTAGAGGTTCTTGACGGCGTTCTGGGGGGGGGGGGTTTGGAGAGTAGAAGTTAGCGTACATTAACAGGCCCGGCTTGAACAATGCATTTTACAGAGGATCCACAAGGCTGTTATGAACTTTGCCAGTTTGGACCAAGTTAACGCTTACGTTATCCTGGTTGCGTGTGCCTCCAGGATAACAATTAGTGGTTATCCAACACGGTGTTTCTGAGATAACACTGTGTTGGCCACTTATCACAGTCACTCCTGCTAACAATGAGTAGACTCCCCCCCCCCCCAACACCCCCCACTGAAGTAATGGTCCCTTCTATCCCTCTCTAATGCTATTCTCGGAGCTGTTGTTTTGTTATAGACTCAGCTACTCGGAAAAGTTCCAAGTAGCACGGGCTATGGTGAGCCCGTAGTGGACTTACCTGGCACAGGAGCGGGCTCAATCTCTGATCTCGGAGCGTTCACCGGGTTTATAAACAACACGAATAAACCACATGTAGCCAGGTTTTCTCCGGTTACCATTAATGACAATGTCAAATTACTGATAAATATAATCAAGTAACCATACAACATGTTTTTATTTATATTACTAAACAACTAAATTTTACTAAAAAGTAATAAATTTACTGAAACCAGAGATGCTATACCGATGATGATACTCTTCAAGACGCTAGTGCTCTCTAGAGTGGAGTACTGCTGCACAATGACAGCCCCTTTCAAAGCTGGAGAAATTGCTGACCTGGAGAGCGTGCAGAGATCCTTTACTGCTAGAATCCACTCAGTAAAACATCTAAACTACTGGGACCGACTACAGAGCTTAAATCTGTATTCTCTTGAGAGCAGGAGGGGGGGGATATATAACAATTTACACGTGGAAAATAGTAAGAGGGGCTGGTCCCAATCCTGCACACAGAAATAACATCACGTGAGACCAGGAGGCATGGCAGGATGTGCAGAATATCCCCGTTGAAGAGCAAAGGTGCAACAGGTACTCTGAGAGAGAACTATCAACATCAGAGGCCCGAGACTGTTCAACCCGCTTCCACTACACATAAGGGACATAACTGGCCGACCCCTCAGTGTTCAAGAGAGAAATTAACAAACACCTCCAGTGGATACCTGATCAACCAGGCTGTGACTCATACGTCAGGCTGCGAGCAGCCGCGTCCAACAGCCTGGTTGACCAGTCCAGCAACCAGAGGCCTGGTCGATGACCGGGCCGCGGGGACGCTAACCCCGAAACCATCACAAGGTAACCACAAAGTAAGGTTCCCAAAACTATTATATTATTGCATGACTGTGGGTGTTTAGTGGCCTTATAAGATAAGGCAATTATCAGGAGAATTAATCCAGTAGGATTACACAAACAGCCTTATGAACAACATGACAGCGCTATACCAAATATCAATACAATGTAATATAACAAGTGCATATTTTTCTTCTTAAATTACTATTATTATTATTATTATTATATTATTATTATTATTTAGATATAATTTGGTAGGGAAACAGAGACATGGGAGGAAGTGGGGGAATTAGCTGAGTAGCAGCGCTGGCGGGTGAAGACTGGATACGCCACAGAAACAGCGACGCAGCATGGAAGAGGGGGGAGACGCGTACATATTTATACAACATTTACACTCTCGAAGCTCTATACCTGAATTTACCTGAAGGCGACTCTCTCTAGTGGACTCGACGGAGACAGGACGCCGGCAGTTTGTCAAAGGTCTTCCCCCTCAATGTGGTAGTCTGACAACTATATTCTCCTGCCATATATGCAATATTGGGTTTGATCTCGACTCGAAATCTTGAATCTGGAGCGGGCACGCTTCCTACCGCCCAAGCCTCTGTTCACTTTTTATATATATATATATATAATATATATATATATATATATATATATATATATTATATATATATATATATATTATATATATATATATGCGGAAAAAACACAAAGAAATGGAGAAGAGAGATGAACGTTTCGACTCGCGAAAGTCGTTGTCAACATCAGACTCAACCACAACCACAATACAACCACCACTGTGTTCTTTGTGTTTTTTTCCGCATACAAATGAGCAGTATTAGTGATCGTCAATTGCATATATATATATATATATATATATATATTATATATATATAATAATATATATATATATATATATATATATATAGATATAGAGAGAGAGAGAGAGAGAGAGAGAGAGAGAGAGAGAGAGAGAGAGAGAGAGAGAGAGAGAGAGGCGAACACTCATACGTATTCAGAGTTAAATGACACGTTTTTCTCTGAATGCTCTGTGTTCCCTTCTTTGAGGCTGTGGGTCCCTATTATTGCACCAGAGGTGGTACCCCCTATGTACCAGGCAAGTACCACAGACCCAAATAGGGTCTGAGACCCTAGGCCCATGGGGAGAGAGTGCAAGAAGGTTTCTTAAGGATCTTGGTTCCAAGCTCATTGACACCACAAGAGACCCTAGAGCGGCAAGTTTTCTCTTTCAGCGCCTCAGTGTCGCAATCCAGAGGGGGAATGCCCGCTGCATCCTCGGTTCCTGCCCGACGTCGGAGGAGTTCGAGGAAATCTACAGCCTCTAGGAAGCGCACACTAGAAGGTGAAGGGACGACGACGTTTCGGTCCGTCCTGGACCATTCTCAAGTCGACTGTGTTGCTTCTTATGTTACATGTTGCTTTCCTTCTATAAGTAGGTCTCATTGCGTCCTGTACCCTGTGTGTATCGTACCTGGAACTTGTCACGTTAAACATTATGCTATTTTCAGTTGCCCAATCGAAGACTTTATCAATATTTGCCTGTAGTTTTTCTGTCTTCTACAATAGCAATTTTCATGCTGATTATTGTATCATTTGCAAAAGACGACGCGAAGGTGTGACTGGGCGTCAATCTCTAGGGTGTCTTGTGTTCTATTAAACACAGTCGTGTGCTTCACAATTTGCTTGTTCATCAGAGAATGTTTCATCCCCTTTAAACAAAGCCAGCAATAATAACAGTAATTGTTGCTTTAAACTTGGCATCGGAAAAATATATTTGATTTCATTAAATTTTACTGCTGGCTTTTTGTTCTCCGTTTCTCCAGGACTTATTAAAAGCTTTCGTCTTTAGTTCAGTAATTGTATCTTGTACTCTTCGCGTCATGTACTCTTGTACTCCCACTGTACTCTTGTACTCCCACTGTACTCTTGTACTCCCACTGTACTCTTGTACTCCCATTGTACTCTTGTACTCCCACTGTACTCTTGTACTCCTACTGAGAGAGAGAAGGGGCCGTTCTCGATTCAATTTTCGTCTTGTTATAGTTTTCTCAGTGGAGTGTAACTTAAAGTAATTATAACAATTCACTGTGCCAGGGGACAGGTAGCCAGTGTATATATACGTGCTTGGCACACACACACACACACACACATATATATATATATATATATATATATATACACATGCACGCCTCACAGCTGTGCAGGCTCCCCATGCAGGGGACTTCCTTTTGGCAGTCCCTATGTCTGCGACAGGCACACGTCTTGATCCGCAGGAGCTCTGTATTGCAGTCGCTCTCCATCTTGCTGCCCCCATCCACACTGTTCATAGGTGTATTTGCGGCGAGGCAGATGCTGACGAATATGGATTGCATGGCCTGCACTGTGGAAAATCTGGTGGTTGGCACACTAGACACGACGAAGTCAACGACATCATTAAAAGAAGCCTTGCCTCTGCTCAGTGTCCAGCGGAGAGAGAGCCCCGCAACCTACTGAACCGTGACTCTGTTAGCTTTGCCGGCCGACCAGACGGAATCACACTGCGTCCGTGGAAGGGTGGCAGACAGTTGGCATGGGACTATACTTGCGTATCCACCCTGGCAGCCACATACATCAACCTCTCTGCCGGCACAGCAGGAGCCGCGGCGACACACAGAGAAAGAGACAAGTCAGCCAAGTACAGGCAATTAGATCATCAGTACTACTTCGTTCCAATAGGGTCTGAGACCCTAGGCCCATGGGGAGAGAGTGCAAGAAGGTTTCTTGAGGATCTTGGTTCCAAGCTCATTGACACCACAAGAGACCCTAGAGCGGCAAGTTTTCTCTTTCAGCGCCTCAGTGTCGCGATCCAGAGGGGGAATGCTCGCTGCATCCTCGGTTCCTGCCCGACGTCGGAGGAGTTCGAGGAAATCTACAGCCTCTAGGAAGCGAACTTTTTTGTGTGTGTCCTTTTAATGTTCATTTTTTGTATACAATCAGATATGTAACTGTATAACCTTGCATAATAAAGTGTACACCATAAAAAAAGGGGGGTGGTAGAAGCGAACACTCTTATGTATTCAGAGTTAAATGGCAAGTTTTTCCCTGAATGCTCTGTGTTCCTTCTCTGAGGCTGTGGGTCCCTATAATTGCACCGGAGGTAGTACCCCCTATATTATATATATATATATATATATATATATATATATATATATATATATATATATATATATATATATATATATATATATATCGATCCCCCCCCCAAAAAAAATCGAATTACTGACCTTCCCCAGGATGCAACACCCCCCATAAACCTGACTAACTCTTGGGTACCTATTTGCTGCTAGGTGAACAGGTGCATTAGGTCACAGAAAACGCGACAAACCATTTCTGTTCCAGAGAATCCATTGTTAACAACATAAGTCATCCAGCAAGAAATACGACCAGGCATCAAAGCTTCACTGTCCAACTGTAACGTACAACCAACGGCCACGGACTGAACGGAAACTGTTCCCAGAACGAACGTTCCTCCAAGGAGTGCCGGACCAACCGGGCTGTAGTGGGTATGTGGGCCTGCGGGCCGCTCTAAGCAACAGCCTGGTGGACCAAACTCTCACAAGTCAAGCCTGGCCTCGGTCCGGGCTTGGGGAGTAGAAGAACTCCCAGAACCCCATCAACCAGGTATCAACCAGGTATCAACCAGGAAACGAGCCTGTACAACACCAAAATCATCAGGCGATTCATACGTTCAGGCTATGCGATCAGATCACCAACCAGGACGACTGGTCAGAGACCGGGCCGCGGGGACATTGATCCCCGGAAGCAACAACAGGCAGCTATCCGGATGATACCTAACTTGTTTACGTATCAAACCGTTTACCATTCAAGTCCACTGTAGTAACAGCATGCAAGGAGGGAGGGGAGGGAGGGGGGGGGGGGAAAGAGAGACAGAGGAGGTATTTAATCCCTCACAGCATGGGGAAGCAGGCGAGGTCATTCCGATTTTAAAGACGATGGCCTCTTCGACAAGGCGCACCGCTTTATTTAACACACACCTGTAAGCTCATCTACTGTCTCGTTATTGGCCCTAAGCTCGCTCGCTGCAGGGTTATGTCTGACTGTGATTAAGACTGTGGCGTTCAGCCTTGGCTACTACAGCGTTAGATTAATGGCCTCGTTCATCTGCACCTTTCCGGGATTAGTCGCCCTATTAAACATGATGAGACGTTGTGTACATCAACACTGTTGTCCACCTGACCACCTCCACCTGCCTGCTCCACCTGGCCCTCGAGCTATGTCAATAGGCCGTTCTACCTCTTCTATTGACTAAGTCTATTGGCATAGCTCGAGTGCATGGGAGAATTGTGTAAAACCCTAGTTTGTGTCTCAGGGAGGCTGCAGGATCCAAATAAGTTTAGTAGAACTTCTGGTTTGAATTCTTTTGACCATGTCGTAGCTCAGTCGATTAAGGCAGCGTCTGGGATGCTCTCGGACGTAGGTTCGAATCCTTGTCACGGCCTTTGTGGATTTGTTCAGTTGATGCATCCTATTGTGTTTGATGTCTATGTGATTTCTGGTCACGCTTTTTGTGGATTTCTGTGTGCCTATGGCACCCCTGCTCTTCACTGGTTCTATTCTGCATTTTCTTCCATATCGTTCACTCCAGTACGTTGTTATTTTACTGTGTAGATTTGGGACCTGGCCCTCCAGTATCTTCCAGGTGTATATTATTGGTCTATCTCTCGTCTCCTTTCTAGTGAGTACATTTGGAGAGCTTTGAGACGATCCCAATAATTTAGGTGCTTTATCTCGTCTATGCGTGCCGTATATGTTCTCTGTATTCCCTCTATTTCAGCAATCTCTCCTGCTCTGAAGGGGGAAGTGAGTACTGAGCAGTACTCAAGACGGGACAACACAAGTGACTTGAAGAGTACAAGCATTGTGATGGGATCCCTGGATTTGAAAGTTCTCGTAATCCATCCGATCATTTTTCTGGCTGACGCAATATTTGCTTGGTTATGCTCCCTAAACATTAGGTCGTCGGACATCATTATTCCCAAATCCTACTGTTTTCAGTAGGATTTGAATACTTACATTGAACATACTGATTTGATTTGGATTTAAATACTGTTTTCCTACTATGGGTAGATTCGATTGGTTTTGTACCCTGTATTATGTTTAAGGTCCTCATTTTTACCGTACCTGAGTACACAGTACCGAGATGGGGCCAGAGATGTAAAGATGGGGCCAGGGAGGAAAAGAGGGAAGCAGGGAAGAAAAGAGGGAAGCAGGGAGGAAATGAGGGAGACAGGCTGGGAGATAAGAGGGACGCAGTAAAGAGGGGGGTGTAGGGAGGTAGAGAGGGGGGGCAGGGAGGAACAGATGAGGGGAGGGGGACACGGGTTCAGCAATTCGTCAACAGTCACACTTCCAGTCTGGTGTTGTAGTTGCACCAAACAGGGCCTCTCAGCGCAGATATCGAGCGGTACACTGGGGGTCACCGACCCTTCCCGCCCCCCGCCCCCCACCACGCTCCTTCACGCCCGTCCCCCCCCCCCCCCCACCACGCTCCTCCCGCCCCTCCTGGCCCGCCAACACACACTCAACGCTCCTCTGACCCATAGCTAAAAGTGAATATAAACATCAGAGGTCCCGACTTTCCCATATGCTTCCAGCAAACTTAAGAAAATTACCGGTACAAAAGACGAAAGAAAAAAAAAAAAAAAAAAAGGTAATTACCGAGCAAAGTCAGTAAGTCAGTGCGACTAAATGGTTCTTGGAAGGGATACGAGGGTAACGGTTGTGGACTGGACCCCAGGAGAGTATTAAGACGGACCAATCAGACACCTTCCTGCGCACGGGAGACATCTCCCGTCACGCAGGGTGCAGTCGCACCTCCACAGATCTCCAGTATCAGCTCTTGATACTGGAGGGAAGCAGGGAAGAAAAGAGGGAAGCAGGGAAGCTTTCATGCCCGAAACACTTTACGTAAAGTGGCTTTAGGCATTGTATGTACTAGCCCTATCTATAAATCCATCACTCTTTGTAAAATATCTTGTATGTATGTACCTTACCTAAATAAACATTTTATTTATTTTATTTTATTTGATACTGGTAATGGCTCAAAAGGGCCACCACTACGGGCTATTCATGCCCGTGCCACCTTTTGGGGTGGCTTAATCTCTTCATCATCATCATCATCACCTTCCTGCAAGCAGTAGAGAAAACAAAGTGCTGAACAAACCGGGTTATAGCCAGGGGCCAGATTCACGAAGCAGTTACGCAAGTACTTACGAACGTGTACATCTTTCNCTGATTTTGTGGAGTGAGGAATAGTAAATGATGAATGTTGTGTGTGGCCTGACCGTTGTTGCTGATGCCTCTGTTGCTGGGCTTGCGTATATGGATGCTGATAAGACTGTGTGACACATGTAGTAACGGGGGACTGAGAACAGTGCCCACTACTGTGTGCTGATGAAGCCTGTAGCATTCTGCTCTGGGTATATGTCTGATGCATTTTGCCATGTGGTGACTGTTCCACGCTCACTTGCGAGTGCTGCACGGGAGCAACAGTATGTGTCGACTGGGAATAGGGTGTCTGAGGTAGCCTTGTGTCTGGAGGACGTCCATAAGTTGAGTAAGGATGGGAAGGTTGAGCAGAAGAAACCCTTGAACCTTGATGAGGTAAAGTGGAGGGGACGGAAGCTGGTATAGGGTACTGTCCTGGTAAATACTTGCCATTTCACTGTTAGGGTTGGACTGCTCAGAAGTATTTACCCAGACTCTATAAGGATCAAAAGCATCTGAATGCTTGTTATGCATATACTTTTGATCCATAACAGAGTTAAGATTCCATTTTTCTAAGCTTAATTCTTTCAGTTCAAGACTTCTTTCAAGGCTTGTATCTCTTCTTTCAAGCTTGTATCTCTTCTTTCCAGGCTTGTATCTCTCTTTCTAGGCCGGATCTCTTCTTTTCTAACCGGGATCTCTTCTTTCTAAGCCGGGATCTCTTCTTTCTAAGCCGGGATCTCCTTCTTTCAAGGCTCGGATCTCTTCTTTCTAGGCCGGATCTCTTCTTTCTAGGCCGGGATCTCTTCTTTCTAGGCCGGGATCTCTTCTTTCTAGGCCGGGATCTCTTCTTTCTAGGCCGGGATCTCTTCTTTCAAGGCTCGGATCTCTTCTTTCTAGGCCGGGATCTCTTCTTTCTAGGCTCGGATCCCTTCTTTTTAAGCTTGGATCCCTTCTTTCTAAACTTGGATCTCTTCTCTCTAAACCTGGATCTCTTCTCTCTAAACATGGATCTCTTCTTTCTAAACTGGATCTCTTCTTTCGATGCTAAAGTCTCTCCTCTCTAAACTGGAATTTCTATTCATTCTTTCTAAACTAATATCTCTCCATTGATTTACATCTCTGCTATTGATGTTGGGTTGTCTTCTACCAGTGACAGGTTCTCTGCCAACCGGATATCATGTTCAGTTTTCAGCGTTGCAGCTGCCAGGAGATGGAGGCCACGATTCTGATCTGATAAGGAGTCTTTGTGCCCACTATATAAAGATTTATTATGTTGATGAATGGGTAAACTAACATCAGCTATCTGCCGGGATGGGATGGCCGACTTCATAGCGGTGTATGACTTCTTCGAGGAAGTTTGGCGTAGTTTTCAAAATAGGCCGGGTCGCCCGCCCGCTTGGCGGAGGGCACCACGTGGGACGTCCGCACCAGTGAGCTGGATGATGACAGAGGACTAGGGGAACCATTTATCCCATACTGTAAGGCTATTTGACTTGGAGGTGTTGCCCTCGGAGTCCCTGAAATGCTTGGAGCAGCAACCCTGGAAAGATCTCTAGGACTTGATATTGAATTACTATTAGCCTTATCTGGCGAAGTGACAGAGAGGGAGCCTGACGTGCACGCGAGAAGATCACTTTGGGATATTTTCTGAATAGTCACTTCACCCATAAGAGAAGCACTAAAACTTTTTTCAGGATCTGGAGCAGTTGAATCAGGAATTTGCCTTACAGTTTTTACAGACAGATCTAGGGCAGAATCTTCCTTTAGTTCGTGAATCAGCTTGTTTTTCTCTTGAAGAATCTCTCTGTTGTCGGAGGAATAGGAGCTATGAGAACCATTTGGATACAATGAATCCCGTGACCCATTGACTTGCAAGGTTTCTACATTTCTAATATATTGATCTTCTGACCGTCTTAAACTTATATCATCAGTTTTCTTTCCTAAATAAAGAGCATCTTGGAGCCGTTCACACTGATAGGGGTTACAGAGATGTGGACGGAAGGCGCCAATTTCTCCAAGGGCTTGGCTTCAGAGCCCTATACAGCTGACCCCACTGTTCATGCCTGAAGTCTGCTCTTGGATCAGAGCGAGTCTCAAGTGCCCGAAGTCTGACCTAGACTCGCTTTTAGGGGGGTATTTACTTTCCAAATGACTTCGGCAATCTGTAGCAAGGGACTGAGGGATAAATGGATGAGAATACGTCCTCATGTCACTGGAAGGAGCAGACTGAGTGCTATACGGCCGTGCAGGAATTTTAGAGTCTCCCTTTACGCCAGAATGTGTGCTGTATGGTCGAGTTGGCCGTAATTCTGCTGCACTGGGAGCTTGTGTGGTGTATAGACGAGGAAGTGTGCGGCTTTCTGGGGATAGAGTTGACTGGGCAATATATGGTCGAGTTGGCATGCGAGGATCTGTTACAAGAGATGGTTGGTTGTTATACGGACGCACTGGCATCCGCGAATCATGTAGGGTATTAGAAGATCTTGATGGAGTTGCTGCCGTTGCCGCTGCAGCTGCCTGGCGTAATTGCTCAAGGTGAGCCAGATAGCGTGCCTCATTAGTGGAAGCTTTGGTGGTATGTGGTTGTAAGAAAGACACTACACTGTACGGCGAGGCAGCTTGTGTATGGTCTGGAAGCTTGTGTGAGGGAGTAGCAGGTGTAATGGGTCGGCTAGGAGGCAGCAGACCAGGTAGACTAGTGGCCGTCGCAGCACCTGGGACACTTGATGGGTGCTGGTAGGGATGGTAGACGTGGGCAGGTGGCAGTGTGGGCGTGGCCGGGGGGTGGGTGTGGGCGGAGCATGGGTTTGGTCCTCCAGTGTGGATCCATCATATCCACGAGTGGAAGTCGGCAACCCTTGGAAGAATGGCCGCGTGTTGCCCAGGAAGGAGTCCATCTGCAAGAACACAACTGTCATACACTATGGCTATAACACACAAATTATAGGCAAATGCACATCCATAATTATCATACAAGCCAATAAAACTAATCTTTAATATATATATAATATATTATATTATATATATATATATATATACTACTATATATATACTCCCTATATATATATATATATATATGCAAACAAGCCTGAATGGTCCCCAGGACTAGATACAACTGAAAACTCACACCCCAGAAGTGACTCGAACCCATACTGCCAGGAGCAACGCAACTGGTATGTACAGGGACGCCTTAATCCGCTTGACCATCACGACCAGACATAAGGAAGTGATAGCCGAAGCTATATGAACCACTTCCCCGCCGGCACTCGGATGGTAATCTTGGGCATAGCATTTTATCAAATCACCTCATTTTTTTGGGGCAACACGTGAGGAACACAAATGCAAACAAGCCTGAATGGTCCCCAGGACTAGATACAACTGAAAACTCACACCCCAGAAGTGACTCGAACCCATACTGCCAGGAGCAACGCAACTGGTATGTACAGGGACGCCTTAATCCGCTTGACCATCACGACCGGACATAAGGAAGTGATAGCCGAAGCTATATGAACCACTTCCCCGCCGGCACTCGGATGGTAATCTTGGGCATAGCATTTTATCAAATCACCTCATTTTTTTGGGGGCAACACGTGAGGAACACAAATGCAAACAAGCCTGAATGGTCCCCAGGACTAGATACAACTGAAAACTCACACCCCAGAAGTGACTCGAACCCATACTGCCAGGAGCAACGCAACTGGTATGTACAGGGACGCCTTAATCCGCTTGACCATCACGACCAGACATAAGGAAGTGATAGCCGAAGCTATATGAACCACTTCCCCGCCGGCACTCGGATGGTAATCTTGGGCATAGCATTTTATCAAATCACCTCATTTTTTGGGGCAACACGTGAGGAACACAAATGCAAACAAGCCTGAATGGTCCCCAGGACTAGATACAACTGAAAACTCACACCCCAGAAGTGACTCGAACCCATACTGCCAGGAGCAACGCAACTGGTATGTACAGGGACGCCTTAATCCGCTTGACCATCACGACCAGACATAAGGAAGTGATAGCCGAAGCTATATGAACCACTTCCCCGCCGGCACTCGGATGGTAATCTTGGGCATAGCATTTTATCAAATCACCTCATTTTTTGGGGCAACACGTGAGGAACACAATATATATATATATATATATATAATATATATATATATATATATATATATATATATATATATATATATATATATATTATAATGTGTGTGTGGTCGTACCTGATAGCCAAACGCACTACTCGGCCCTAGTATGCTAGGCCCGATTTGCCTAACAGGCAGAGTGATTTTCGTTAATTTCAAAAATTTGTTTCCAATTGGTCTATTTGAATTATTATTATATTAGGAACAAAAATGTCTGACCTAGTTATGTTAATTTACTTTAAGACAGGTTGGGTCATATTTCTACGTTGTCTTTAACTCAAATTAAACAAAATGAAATCATATATAATGTAATGGAAAGCTTCATCATTTCACAAGAAAAAAATGAAAAAACATATAACAATAGAAAAACTTGGCTTACTATGCAAATCGGGTCGTGCATAGTAGGACAAGTGCTATAAGAACAGTGGCACCAGCCCGAGCCTAACAACATAATCAAGGAAACTGCAGAAGGCCTATTAGCCCTCGCGAAGCGTACCCTATCTACCCAAACTCGGCCGTGTGTGTGTGTGTGTGTGTGTGTGTGTGTGTGTGTGTGTGTGGTGTGTGTGTGTGTGTGTGTGTGTGTGTGTGTGTGTGTGTGTACTCACCTATTTGTGCTTGCGGGGGTTGAGCCCTGGCTCTTTGGTCCCGCCTCTCAACTGTCAATCAACTGGTGTACAGATTCCTGAGCCTACTGGGCTCTATCATATCTACATTTAAAACTGTGTATGGAGTCAGCCTCCACCACATCACTGCCTAATGCATTCCATTCGTTAACTACTCTGACACTGAAAAAGTTCCTTCTAACGTCTCTGTGGCTCATGTGGGTACTCAGTTTCCACCTGTGTCCCTTCGACCTAGGTAATTACATGAGTGTTTGTGCTACTGGCACTCTGCATTTCGTTATAAATATAGAATTCCAAGATGTCTGGAGCTGGGGCCAAGGCATGGGCATGTTGGAAATTCTTTTCAAAGTCAGCCGAGTTCATGTTGATATTAATATAGGTACAGTACTGTATAACTTCATATCTGTTCCAAAGAAAATAGGATATTTTCTCTGTAGATTATTTGAGCTACATTTCATAACCTGGCTGCTCTATGCTCCCGAAACTTTGCGCTAAACAGTAATATTCCAATCCCAACAGACCATGCACTTCCACGAAAAACTTACTGTGTGCCTGTAGGATGTTGAATTAAAAAGCCTGACCCTTGGTGAGTTCTCAGGTCATGGATTTCAGTGTTGCATAGAGTCCTTGAAAATACTATACTGACCTGGCTGGCTGTCATGTTACATAGTAATCAGCTATGGAT
>WNGS01009202.1:18726872-18766331 GCA_020271785.1 Procambarus virginalis
GACCAGTTATTGAACCGCAAGCCTAGCAAGAATGAACCGAACAAAAAATCTGAAGCACAACCATGCATGAACCGAAGCCCGACCATGCACAACCCATGGCCAAGTGACACCCCCGGAGCCCGACCAGTTATGTAACCGGAGCCCGACCAGTTATTTAACCGGAGCCCGGACCAGTTATTTAACCGGAGCCCGACCAGTTGTGTAACCTAAGCCCCACCAGTTGTGTAACCGGACCCCGGCCAGTTGTGTAACAAACCCCACCAGTTGTGTAACACAAGCCTAGCAGAGTACACATCTCATCCAACCCCCACCAAGCTAAACAGCCCAGAGCCCAACCAAACTCCATACCTAGTTCGACCAAACAAAAGTCTCATTAACCCTACCTAAACCGTCCACTTGTCCTAGAAACCAACCATGGAGGCTAGCAAACAAACCTGCAGCACTAGTACACAAACACCACCTGGAGCACACCCATGCACAATCTGGAGCCCAACCATGCACAACCTGGAGCCCGACATGCACAACCCAAAGCCCAAGAAATCACACCCCTGGAGTTATGTAGCCGGAGCCCGAACCAGCTGTATAACCAGACCCCGACCAGTTGTGTAACCGCAAGCCTGGCATGAACGAACCAAACAAACAATTCAAAACAAACATCAAACAAACAACATCTGATGCACAACCATGCACGAACCGAAGCCCGACCATGCACAACCCATGGCCCAAGTGACACCCCCGGAGCCCGACCAGTATTTAACCGGAGCCCGACCAGTTATTTAACCAGAGCCCGACCAGTTATTTAACCGGAGCCCGACCAGTTGTGTAACCGAAGCCGACCAGTTGTGTAACCGGACCCCGACCAGTTGTGCAACTGGACCCCGACCAGTTGAGTAACTGCAAGCCTAGCATTTAAGAACCAAACAACCTCTGAAGAACAACCATGCATGAACCGAAGCCCGACCATGCACAACACGAAGCCCAATTGACACCCTCGGGGCCCGACCAGTTATTTAACCGGAGCCCGACCAGTTGTGTAACCGGAGCCCAACCAATTGTGTAACCCGAGCCTGAACAGTTATGTAACCGGAGCCCGACCAGTTATTGAACCGCAAGCCTAGCAAGAATGAACCGAACAAAAAATCTGAAGCACAACCATGCATGAACCGAAGCCCGACCATGCACAACCCATGGCCCAAGTGACACCCCCGGAGCCCGACCAGTTATGTAACCGGAGCCCGACCAGTTATTTAACCGGAGCCCGACCAGTTATTTACCCGGAGCCCGACCAGTTGTGTAACCTAAGCCCCACCAGTTGTGTAACCGGACCCCGGCCAGTTGTGTAACAAACCCCACCAGTTGTGTAACCACAAGCCTAGCAAGTACACATCTCATCCAACCCCACCAAGCTAAACAGCCCAGAGCCCAACCAAACTCCATACCTAGTTCGACCAAACAAAAATCTCCTTAACCCTACCTAAAACCCTCCACTTGTCCTAGAAACCAACCGTGGAGGCCTAGCAAACAAAGCTGCAGCACTAGTACACAAACACCACCTGGAGCACACCCATGCACAACCTGGAGCCCGACCATGCACAACCCAAAGCCCAAGAAATCACACCCCTGGAGTTATGTAACCGGAGCCCGAACCAGTGGGACCGCAAGTCTAGCATGAACGAACCAAACAAACAATTCAACACAAACATCAAACAAACAGCATCTGATGCACAAACATGCACGAACCGAAGCCCGACCATGCACAACCCATGGCCCAAGTGACACCCCGGAGCCCGACCAGTTATTTAACCGGAGCCCGACCAGTTATTTAACCGGAGCCCGACCAGTTATTTAACCGGAGCCCGACCAGTTGTGTAACCGAAGCCCGACCAGTTGTGTAACCGGACCCCGACCAGTTGTGTAACCGGACCCTGACCAGTTTTGTAACTGCAAGCCTAGCATTTAAGAACCAAACAACCTCTGAAGAACAACCATGCATGAACCGAAGCCCGACCATGCACAACACGAAGCCCTATTGACACCCTCGGGGCCCGACTAGTTATTTAACCGGAGCCCGACCAGTTGTGTAACGGAGCCCAACCAATTGTGTAACCGGAGCCCAACCAATTGTGTAACCGGAGCCCGACCAGTTGTGTAACCAGAGCCCGACCAGTTGTGTAACCAGAGCCCGACCAGTTGTGTAACCAGAGCCCGACCAGTTGTGTAACCAGAGCCCGACCAGTTGTGTAACCGAAGCCCGACCAGTTGTGTAATCGGAGCCCGACCAGTTATTGAAACGCAAGCCTAGCAAGAATGAACCGAACAAAAAAATCTGAAGCACAACCATGCATGAACCGAAGCCCGACCATGCACAACCCATGGCCCAAGTGACACCCCGGAGCCCGACCAGTTATGTAACCGGAGCCCGACCAGTTATTTAACCGGAGCCCGACCAGTTATTTAACCGGAGCCCGACCAGTTGTGTAACCTAAGCCCCACAAGTTGTGTAACCGGACCCCGGCCAGTTGTGTAACAAACCCCACCAGTTGTGTAACCACAAGCCTAGCAAGTACACATCTCATCCAACCCCCACCAAGCTAAACAGCCTCAGAGCCCAACCAAACTCCATACCTAGCTCGACCAAACAAAAATCTCCTTAACCCTACCTAAAACCCTCCACTTGTCCTAGAAACCAACCATGGAGGCCTAGCAAACAAAGCTGCAGCACTAGTACACAAACACCACCTGGAGCACACCCATGCACAACCTGGAGCCCGACCATGCACAACCCAAAGCCCAAGAAATCACACCCCCGGAGTTATGCAACCGGAGCCCGAACCAGTGGACCGCAAGTCTAGCATGAACGAACCAAACAAACAATTCAAAATAAACATCAAACAAACAACATCTGATGCACAACCATGCACGAACCGAAGCCCGACCATGCACAACCCATGGCCCAAGTAACACCCCCGGAGCCCGACCAGTTATTTAACCGGAGCCCGACCAGTTATTTAACCGGAGCCCGACCAGTTATTTAACCGGAGCCCGACCAGTTGTGTAACCAAAGCCCGACCAGTTGTGTAACCGGACCCCGACCAGTTGTGCAACTGGACCCCGACCAGTTGAGTAGCTGCAAGCCTAGCATTTAAGAACCAAACAACCTCTGAAGAACAACCATGCATGAACCGAAGCCCGACCATGCACAACCCGAAGCCCGACCATGCACAACCCGAAGCCCAATTGACACCCTCGGGGCCCGACCAGTTGTGTAACCGGAGCCCAACCGGTTGTGTAACAGAAGCCCGACCAGTTGTGTAACCGAAGCCCGACCAGTTGTGTTATAGCAAGCCTAACAAGCAAATATCTCATCCAACCCCCCACCTGTGTGCTAAGTGGGGTGGCATAGGGCCCATTTTGAAGTCAACCCTTTTTGTCATATACATAGATGAGAATATTACAAACCACATCATCAAATTTGTAGATGACACTAAGATCTGTGGTAAAGTTCGAAGTGAAAGCCATATTGAAACCTTACAAAGAGATCTACATGAACTCCACAAATGGACAGATGACTTTTTAATGTCGATAAATGCAAGACCTTGCATGTGGGGCATAACACTCCACGTCACAATTACCAAGTTGACAGCACTACCTTTCAACAGATAGATGAAGAAAAGGACCTTGGAGTTAGAATCCATCGCGTGAGGCATAACACAACTAAGAATCATCAACATTATCTTGGAGTGAGAATCCATCAATCACTGACAGTTGTACAACAAGTGGGAGCGGCAGCAAAAAAGCAAACCAAACCCTGGGAATAATCATGCGTACCTTTACCTTCAAGGAAAAGAAAGTAGACCTTCAATTGTATAAGTTTCTGGTGCGCGCCCACATGAATTAATGCATCCAGGCATGGAGACCTTATATTCAGAAAGGCATAGCTGCTCTGGAGCCATGTCTTACCAGAGCTATGGAGCTATGTCTTGCGACAAAAGTCATATCAGAGCTTAGTCATCTGTTGTATCAGGAACGGTTGAGGGCCACAGGGCTAACACCACCACAAACCAGGCATGACAGGGCGGACTTCATAGAACCCTTTAAAATGCTAAACAATTTGGAGGATGTCGATCAGGACATCGTCTTCGAAAGGTCAGATGTTACACGAACAAGGAGCAACGGGTTCAAACTCGACAAGCCAGAATGTTGGACAGGAAACAAGAGATGCTTTTTCAACCATAGGGTTGTAAACCCGTGGAACCGCCTACCCGCTGAAGCCGTAAACGCCGAAACCCTGCTGGGTTTTAAAATACAGCTGGAAAAGATCAGGGCAAATGGGGGGGACCTTTGACAAGCCGCCGGCTTATAGTCCCCATCGAGGCCACTAGTATTAGTGGCCCTCAGGTAAATTCAGTTCCTGGAGGGGTGTTCCCGCTCCATCCCGTTGGGAAGTTGTTCATATATTACATTATTTGTACACTGGACTGTCGCTTGTCACTAAACTTAGTTTTAAAACTATTAACTTGATGAAATAATATTACCTAATAATAGAATAATTCTGAATACACAGTGCCATAAAATTAACGAATGCGGCTTTGGGTCGGGAAGCCGCGTAGGCGAGCCTGGCCTGAGGACAGGCAACTGTAAATGCTTCACCCTCCATACACTTCAAGTACAAATAATTGCCAACAGAACCTAAATACCGAACCTACTATACGCCTAATTAAACATATAATATAAAATTAATTTATACGCGACAAAAACTATTTTTAATACACAGTACGTTTAAGTCTATAATAAATGCGTCTTGGGAGGTGGAGGCGGAGGTCGACCGCCGCGTTAACGAGCCTAACCTGACGACAGGGTGGTTTAACACTGGGGCAGTGTATTCTACATAATATCCTACCCATATAATGTTGGCAAATCATGATCCTCAAAATCTTCCACAATATCCGAGAGAGGACAGAACTATTTAGCATTAATGTAATACAAACATTTGAATACTAGAGAACCCGGATGGAAAAAATATACGGAAATAATGACCCTAGGAGACATTACAAAAACTCAGTTATAATAGCGAACAAATGTATAATGCATTTAGCATTGTAGGTGGAGGTAGACTATATATTCATGTGTACCTCCCAACTATTCAGATAGCAAAAATAATTGATCAGCCTTACCTACACGGGAGCGACATGCTCACGCCGCCGCTGCTTCCTGACGACTGACGGGGTCGTCGTCGATGACCCGTAGCGACCAGCCGACCCCATGCAGAGACCACCTGCCTAAAATTATTTGAATGCCATATTGAAATTCCTAGCGTATAGCGCCAAGAGTGTGTAAATTAATATTTATATGCATTATAGGCCTTTCTAAAGTAATTTATAAATCTGAATATCATATATTATCTAACAAACGAATTAGTTAAGTTAATATTGTAATTATGCCAGATACAAGTCTCATCGCACAATTCAATTTCTTTCATCGCACACAATAAGATTCGTCAGCGGATTTTTTTTATTTTTGTTTTTATTTATATATAAAAAGAGTTCTTAAATTCTTGTAAAGCCACTAGCATGCATAGCATTTCGGGCAGGTCCTTAATCCTACTTTTCCCCCGGAATGCGACCCGCCAAACAGGTCAAACAACCTATTCTCTGCTGGGTGAACAGTTAAGGATTGTCACAGTCAATCCTTCACGGCCAGCAGGTCAAAGCGCTGGCGAAGAGCCGAACGCGCGCTTTTTACCACTACGCCACAGAGACTGCTCCGTGGCGTAGTGGAATTTTGAATTTTGAAACCTGACTAACCTAACTCAACCCAAATCAAACCAATCTAATCCAATCGAGGATATACTGCGTGCTGTGCTCGCATTTAAATCGTCAGTCTGTGGCTGCTATCGCGGGGTTCTTGTTTGTGTTGCATCTGACCATAAATAATCATCATTGAGTTTCTTAACATTAATAGCCCAAATTAGCCCCATCTTGCTTTTAAATTAGCCAAAAAGTAGCAAGTAGCAAAATTGAAAATTTGGGAGCGCGGGGCTCTCAGAAGTAGCCCAATTCGCTACTTCGGCCACCCAAAGGACCCCGAGTGTAAGGTTACCTCAGAGACCCCAAGTGTAAGGTCACCTCAGGGACCATGAGTGTTAGGCCACCTCAGGGACCTTAATATGTATTAAAAATAAACACCGAATATGTAATATTAATCATTAATATTAAATATTAGTATACATAAAAGCTTCTGATTAATAATATTAATCAGAAGCAACACACCATTGTTGGTGCTACATATAGCCTTCCCGATTTGGTGCCTTCTTTTGATAATTACTTACTTAACATACTGTTGTACTTGCGCTCTAGCAGAAAGTTAATCAAGTCTCAGCGGAGTCTGGGTACAAATAACAGGGTGAATAACCCAACGGGTTTTCTTCCTATTGGGGAGTGTTGTACAGGCTGCTATGGCAGCCTGTACAACCCTGTTTTTCCTGTTAATGTTATGATATTGATCTATTAGGAAACATTTGGAGCATTTACCATGTAGATTATGCACAAAAAAATTTAAAATGTTTTGAGGAAGGTTGAGAAATTGAGTACCCGGCCCCTTAAATATGAATTTCACTCTTCCTCATTCTAATTTTAAGAAATTTTCCTTCATAAATATTTAGCAAATCCTCAATTATTAACCTGCCAAGAAAACCCTCTTTCCACAGTGAAGTCTTTGAAATCGTCATCTGTTGTGTTGTCCTTTCCTTTGGCAGTTGCCATCTGTTGTTATTGACACGGCTTTGGTTTTGAAATATCAGCTTTACCTATCCAAATTTTTCACTCACATTTGTATATTTGTTTAAAATTCTCTATAGTTATCAAATTCTCAGTTATAAAAATTTTTATACATCCATGTTTCCTGGGATATCACTCAATCAACCTTTTTTTTACAATACTTATGCAACAGGATTTTCCTGGGAGTTCCTGGGCTGGCTAGCTGGCTACTCCTGTGTCTGTGAATTGATATGGTGGCCCAGGCCAGGGTGCAGGCTAGAAAAGGACATTTTCACTAGTGTAGGCAAATGCTTGAGTCCATGGTCTTCCCTGTTGAAAAGGTGGAATGGTGATTGCAACAAAAAAATCTATCTGCACCAGTCTGCACTCGGTGACCCTTCCTGACCTGCTATGTGGTATCCCATGACACTTGGGGGTCATCCTCATTCTTTTAAGCATTTTGATGGATTTCCATCCTTCTCCAAGATCAGTTTTCCTTTCCCTGATTTAAAACTTCCTGCGTGCTCCACAGCTCCTGCTAAGTTTACCTATCACTGACCATGGGAGAGTGAGATATATCTTTTGCCCTGCCGTTTATTCCTAATGTGCTGATTACCCCTCTCAATATTAACGTTGTTATCATACTTCTTTTTAAAGTTGTGAATGGAATTGACTTCAGCAACCTGTGTTGAGTCCTGGCTTGAAACAGTCCCCGGTTCACTCTCAATCATCTCCCTTCCCTTGCCACCTCCATGGCAGTAGCTCAACTGATGGTAGTGATGATTAGCTCATCTCTTACATCTTACATCCTCAATGTCAACAGTGACATCATATTCTCCCCATACTATTGGGGGGGACAGGAAAGGGGGCCTACAATGTCATAATTGCACTTTGCTCAGTTCCAATGTCTTGTAAGACCCCGTGTTCTATAATGTGCACAGGTCACCATAATGGATAAAATATTTTGATCTTGTGCTAACATAGTTTTACACACATTTCCCCTTACCCATGCATTCCTGTCACGACAAGGGACTACAGCCAACTCCCAAAAGCACCTGCTTCCCCTGGCCCTTCGCTCATCTTGGAACAGGTTATTGATTCCTCCACTAATGAGATTGGGGTAGTCAGACTGGTGCCTCAGTGCCCATAATTTCACATTAACACACCTCCAGTGACAGTGTGTCTCCCTTGTTTGCCGTCATCTAAATGTGAAGATAAGGCTACATACCCCTACAACAACTTACCACTATGGGTGGCAGTACTTACTGTATTCTTTGTGGACGTATTCTGTGGGTATTCCATTTTACATGCATCTGGACTTACTCTGGTCTGACATTCTGTGTATTAACATATGATCAGGTTCTTCACCATCCTTGCAAAGCCTCACCCTTGACATAGAACAATCGGCTTCTCCCACACACAATGAAATTATTTATTTATTTATATACAAAAAGCTACATTGGGTTTGCGAGAGTACATAACACTGGAGTTTTATTTTATACTGGTGTTCTTACAGTTTTGCAAAGACACAGATAAGGTAACTTTATTAATAAGTACATTGTATCAAAATTTGAGTTCAACATAATAACTACAATATATATTGATAAAAATTATTACACTGGTGAAGTTGCATGTCTTAAGTACTAATATTGGGGAAGTGGATATCACATGATACAGTGTGAGTTTGAAGACTCTCTTGAAGAAGAAGTTTGATTAGACTCTCTTTCCCCCTGCAGAAGCAAAATGGCAATAAATTCAAAAGCCTGGCTTCTTTGCTAGACATAAATATAGTAAAATAAATCTTGGGTGCTTTATAAATATTTACAGGTAAGAGTATGACTTAATAAATAGGAAAGGCGTGTAAACTGTCGGTACACGTAGCACCTCCAAACAGTTACTGATGATCTGCAGCTGTATCTAAACTCGATGTAGTCTCTTGACCCATGTTTTGGGAGGGGGCAGTTATAAAAACCTGAATAGCAGCCCCCAACATTGTACTGAACATTGAGTGCAGTACTGTACTTTCAATATAAGTCCTTCACTGTTTATTTAATGGCAAGTGTGTTTATTGGAAACCACATACAGCAATGCTCATAAAACTGACCCTTATTTCCAGTGAGTCACTATATTTGCAGCCATAAAAAGCCTTCCTGAGCATTCTGTGACATTTTGTTAGTTTTCATTCCTTTCAGGGCCTCCATTTGGTCAAGTTGTTTCCAAGTTTTCATCCAACTGGTTTTATATTTCTACCATTTCACTTGTTGCATCATCATTTTCTATTCCTCAATTTGATTTCTGTTTACCCATTTTTTTCATCACTTGTGCATTATTTTTTAGCTATTTTTGGTATTTTGTATCTCTCTGTACATATTATCTTGAGGTTATCTTGAGATGATTTTGGGGCTTAGCGTCCCTGCGGCCTGGTCCTCGACCAGGCCTCCTTTTTGTTACATACCCCAGGAAGCAGCCTGTGTCTAACGCCCAGGTACCTGTTTACTACTAGGTGAACAGACGCATCAGGGTGAAGGAAACTTTGCCCATTTGTTTCCGCCTCCGCCGGGGATCAAACCCAGAACTTTAGGACCATGAATCCCGAGCGTTGTCCACTCAGCCGTCAGGCACCCCTGACGTTGTAGTAGATGAAGTCATAATAACATGGCTGAAGATACAATGACCAAACCACACATTAGAAAATTAAGAAACAACAATGTTTCAGTCCATATTGGACCATTATCAAGACATGACTTGATAATGGTCCAGGATGAACCAAAACATTGTTGTTTCTTCATTTTATGATGCGTGATTGGTCATCTTTGTGCATATTGGTTTTTCCCATTATACTGTACTTAAATTGTTGATAAGAAAGTTCTCAAAGAAATTAAATTCATGACTGAGGAATAGTTTCTAAAAGACTTGTCAGTTTATCCCTCCCCATTTGCCCCTCCTGTAAATTCAGTGAAAATGTTCCTAACACCATTGGTAAATACTAATTTGTGCACTGGAAGGCAGAACACATGTTTACAAATAAAATATATGTGACACCCTGTGTATGACTTGAAGAATATA
Source organism: Procambarus virginalis (assembly GCA_020271785.1). NCBI lineage: Eukaryota > Metazoa > Arthropoda > Malacostraca > Decapoda > Cambaridae > Procambarus > Procambarus virginalis. The sequence goes on from WNGS01009202.1 coordinate 18,736,694, forward strand.
TTATATTCAGCAGTAATTTCCATGTCTCTTGTTTACACACGTTTACCTGTTTAGATAGGGTGGGAGTGCTACTTTCCCTATTTTGTTATTTAAACTCTTGAGGTTATTTTGAGATGATTTCGGGGCTTTAGTGTCCCCGCGGCCCGGTCTTCGACCAGGCCTCCACCCCTAGGAAGCAGCCCGTGACAGCTGACTAACACCCAGGTACCTATTTTACTGCTAGGTAACAGGGGCATAGGGTGAAAGAAACTCTGCCCATTGTTTCTCGCCGGCGCCCGGGATCAAACCCGGGACCACAGGATCACAAGTCCAGCGTGCTGTCCGCTCGGCCGACCGGCTCCGCGTATGATGTCCTATCTCAGCTTTTTCCTTATAGCTTCTGTGTAAAAAATTATTTATTACAATATTAGCCTATAGGCCTAGTGTGGATCACGCAATATGTGCTCCTGGAAAAGCAAACATATGTCAACTTGTGTTACAACATGCAAAACAATTTTTTTTAATGGAGGGAGAGGGGGGGGGGGGAGGATGGAGTATTTTCATTTATTTGAACTCTTACTACTTAGTTTAGTTTAAATTTGTTGAACACTAAATATTCTTTGTATTTAAAGATAATTTATGTCATGCAAGCAAGAACTTTCTTTTGTTTTTAGTTTGTTTTTTATCTTTATTGCAACATATCCCTTCCCAGTCACTGGAAGGAAGAAATGAAGCAGAAATAAATGATCCCAAAACAAGTAATGAAAGGTAGAAAATGTTTTATCAGAAGAACACAATGCACAGAATCCTGGTTGAAAGCAGCATTATGTACATATCGCCATCTTTTGTGATATGAAACAATACACTACATAGTGACTAAGAGTGTGATGGTATTTCTATCAGCGTCCTTCCTCCAACTTGTGGTTTCCTCGTTTAACCAATGAACCCACCAACGTTATTTTGTTGTTTATAAGCTCAAGATCATTTTATTTATAAATTTCCCTATGTTAGGTTATGGCTATGTTCCTGAAATTTAGAAAATTGCTTAGCATCTCATATACCTTAGAGTATTACATCCTGCAACATGTAATCATATCTGCATGATAAACTCAACTAAATCCAACAAGTTTTAAAAGGAAAACAAACATGGGTGTTTTGTTAACTCCCATTTTGGCATATTCAAGTGAAAATACCAAGAAGCCTTGGGCTCTTAAGGGTTCATCGAGTTATCTCCATATGTTCCAGAGGCTTCCAGGCACCTTCCCCATCAAATATAAGGAAAGTTGCCATCTGCCTTCAAGATACAACTTAATACAGTATAGATAACCCAAACCACACACACACACACACGACAAGAAAGGAAAGTGATGACATTTTGGCTCGTCCTGAATCCTTATCAAGTCAACTGAAAAGAACAAGCTGAAACGACAACACTTTGTTCTTTTCATATGTGCATTAATTTAGCTGCATTGTTTAGGTAATTTATTTTTAGCCACATTATTGCGATATTCTCTGCACAACTCTATATAATTCTACAACATATTTCTGATCATCTTGGCTGTAATAGCTATCTCAGACAATGTATTGCCAACACCAACAACCTCACTAACCAGAATGTCAACCAATAAGACTGGTCTAACACCAGGTCAGGGAAGCAGTGACTCCTGTAACTATTACTAGCTAGGTAGCTGGTGGGTCTTGTTCTCACTCCTCAGTTCCCAAAATCCAAGGGGCTTAGTAAAGGATTAAATTTTAAATGAAGATCCCAGACTGAAGTCTACTATGTTGCAGGCACAGTATGAAATAATATTTATTTAATTATGGTACATACCTAAGCACTTACATGTGATAAGGTAAATTTTATAAATTAATTAAAGCCTTTGCCAAACTTACCTGCTGTAATTTTGTAATTTTTTTTTTAGTGGACCCACTATGGGCAAAATTTGCAATGTGTCCATGCCAATATAGCCAGCTCATACATTTGTGCCTCTGAAGCTCCTGTGCAGAACTGATTTGTAAATATATTGACAAAATATATTTGATGAACCTCTTTCTTCTGGTAATTCCCCCTTATATACACTGTATATTAAGCTTCTCTTAATAATTTTGTCATAGAATGCAAAATGACAAAGAGTTTGTTAAGAGCTAGTCTTTTCCTATCTTATCTTTAACTGCATGCTCTTAAGCAGGGACATCACAAAGGTACTGAGTAGAAATAAATTCAAGATAGTATACCTCTGAATATATATTTACATGGCAATACATTACATAGAAAATATATTTAAGTTAATTGCACAAGACTTCATTTACAAAGATGCACACAGACACACACGCACACACACATACACACAAAATAAGCAGGATAGTTTACCTGTAGTGATGCAACAGCAGCAGCAGCAGTAATCCATCAGTCAAACATTAATTAACAGTAATCTGGTCACAGTTTCTGCTACTGACAGCTGAGGAGAGCTAACATCCAACTTCATCATTATGTACAATACTATCATCATAAGCATCATTTGTACAGAGTAATCTCAAATATAATAACTTTGAGATACTATGAATGTTAAGTGATAACACTAGAATCAATTGCAACAATTCATTGCACACAAATTCCCATTTTAAAATCTTCCTTGAACCATATATACACTACTAATTTAAAGTTTTGTCAGATAAAAAAATTCTTGTGTAAAATTGTTTACCTTCTTCTAGGTGAAACTTTTACAATGTCATCACAAGAGTAACTAAAATCAGTACACACTTACAATAGTAAAAGTAGTTTCCAGCTACCACTGATTATTGTAAAATGGAAAAACCCGTCATTATATTCAAGTGTATTTCTTAGGCCCACTGCAACAGTTCTTGGTTCAAAAATCCTTGTAATTGGAAGATTTCCTGTAGCTGTCTGCATATCACCTTTTGGGCTTTACACAAGACTTATCACAGTTTATGTATATCTTTGATAAACCTTATCACAGAGCAAGTTATCTCTGCACGTACTAATGTTGCTCAGTAACTCATATACTGTGTATGGTACATGGTATATTCATACTATCATAGTTATAAAATCACATCATTGTAGTAGTAGGAAGTGAAGGTATTCATAAAAAATTGGCTAAAACTTGTTGATTTACAATATCAACAGCTTGTTTAAAAAATCTGGACTCCTTCACTACAGCATGATCAATAAAATTGACCATTATTTTTCCACAGTGCTTGTCTTAAAAAAAAAATAACAAAATCAAGATAATATTTCATTCTGACTACTATAGATACAGCACACAAACTCTCTTAAAGTCTTACACTTTCAATACCTAAAAGTTTCTCCACTGTTGGGGTGACTCGTACTAACACCACAAAAGAGCAGGTATCAACAAGAGCACGGCTGCATGACCCCACTATGCAGCTGTGGGCACGACTCTCAAACTCCTCCACGCTCAATTTTAATGTTTCAATAGTTCTTGCAGAAATGATAAGCTCTGCTTGAGTCATTCTGAGGAGGGTCAAGAGTTCTAGCATAAGGTAGTATTTATGAGGCCAACCATCAACCTCAAACACATCCAATAGAGGTAATTCACTTGTCTCAAAAGTCACTTCATTTAATTCCCAATCATCTTCACACCCTGAACTATCGTTGTATAAATCTACTGTGTTTTCACTGTCCTTCGTGGTCTCCATCTCGCTCATTGGTTTCGTTTCTATTTCTTCTTTAGGCAACTCTGTGTCATTCTCTTTTTTTATCTCTTTAACAGTTTCTTCTTCCTTAACTGAGTATTGGAGTTCATTCACTGGAACTACGGATATACCTTTTTCTGGTTTCACGAAATTCTTTTCCTCACTAGTGGAGATATTTTCAAAATTTCTTTGTAAGTTTGATTCACTGACTTTCTGTGCCATATCTTGGTCTGGTACATTCATACAAGTGTCAAACTTTTGTGATTCTAATTTTTGTCTGTGTGTGCCATCTAGACATTTTAATTGCTGACACAATGGAACAGTTCTGCTTTCTGGTATATTGCTAAATAAATCACAGCCTTGCTCATCAAGATCTGAAAAAGAACAAATATTAGGTAATGAAAAAAGAACATTTTCTAACAATTAAATTATCCTTACTCTCATATACACTACTAAGTTTTGATGCCACAATATGTTTTACAATAATGGCTTTTGTTACAATATGGTCATGTTATGATAAAGATACTGTACCACATAATAATGAAGACATAACAAAGAAAATTTAGGTACTGTATTTGTATTCACGTCTAACTAGACATATTGAAATACAATACAGTATGTATATATCGCAAGCATTCGGTGTACTAAGGTAACTATCTCCTGGCCAGAGAAATTTATGTATACAAAAGGAGGGTTCTAAAGTCTGAAATATCACCAGACTCGTATGGTGAACCTGGTGAAAAGTCACCAGACTCTTTGGTGACATTGTCACCAAAGTACTCTCTTGGGCAAAAATGGGGGTCACAGACAACAGCTTTTTTAGTTGAAGACTAAGTGTGTCGGAGACTTGAGTGAAGTGGTTAATTGTGGGATCCACCTAAACAAATCAACATGACTCGGGCAAGTGCATAAGTATGTGAAAGGCTAACCTGTTGATAATATTATTCACCATCCATCTACATTGAGATCATACATAACAGGAAATATAGGCACACTAAAGATGATGTGAACCTGTAGTTAAATATTTATTCTGTGGAGCAACACAGTCAAATTACACTGTATTGATAAAACTTAGAACTTACTCCATGGGAATAATGACAATGGGCAGCTGGGAAACCAGCTCATGGGAAATGCTATAATGAAGATATGTTCATGCTAGAAGAACTGCTATGATAGGCTATGATAAATCAATTAAATATAATACTGTATATATATACCCTGAACATATATAATGAAGATGCAAGTGGGCATAATGATATCAACACAAATATTGAAAAAGATAAATTGACAACATGCCCCATGCACTCAGCCCAAGGTCCAGACTCATGAAACTTCATATTTATAAGAAATATAAGAAATATAAAGGGCCATTAGCACAAGCACTCAAGTGTAGCATGGAGAAAAAGCTTAGATACAGGCAAGACACCAGAAGTACTTACATCAACAGATATAGCTTCCCTTCACGAAGGAGGGAGCAAAGTATTGGCTAAGAACTATACACCAGTTGCACTAACATCACACATAATAAAAGTTTTTGAAAGAGTGTTGAGGAGTCAGATCTCCAGTTTCATGGAAAACATGACCTAGTTAACAAATTTATAGCAGAAAGATTTTTTTTGCAGTTACTTGACTACTATGACCAAATCACAGAAGACTCAGAAGAACAACAAAATGCAGATGTGGTATACACGGACTTTGCAAAGGCATTTGATAAGTGTGACCATAGAGTGATAGCACATAAAGTAAGATCAATTGGAATAAGAGGGTAAAGTAGGGTGATGGATATTAAATTCCCTGTCCAGCACATTTCCATAAATAATGCTTATGTGAGGTGCATACTAAAGCATACTAATGCTTTAGAATTCAGCTCCAGCATGGAACCTTGTGAAACAAACAGGAAACTTGACAAAAATTCAGAGGATTGCAACTAGATTAGTACCAGAACTGAGAGGCCTCAACTATGAAGACAGGTTGAGAGAACTCACCCTCGCAACCTTAGACGAGAGAAAAAACAGAGGGAATATGTATAAGATCTTGAGGGGAACAGATAAAATAGGTAAAGGAGGCTTATTTAATTAAAAAGTGGTTAGAAAAGGGGACATTGTTGGAAGCTGGATATGCAACCGAGTCAGAGAGATGTAAGGAACTTCTCATTCCCTGCACGGATAGGAAAGTGAAATACTGTACATTGAAGAAAGAAGTTGATGAACCCAAATTGACCCACAACTTTTAAAAAGAAATATGATGAAAACATTAATATTGAGAGGGGGTAATTTTAGAAGAATTTCCACCTGGAAATTGTAACATAATATAGTTACATTAACCATTTAGCTTCATAATGAGACTTACCAAGGAACCTGGAAGGGCCACTGAAGTGCCACATCTCACCAGTCCGACCCTTGAGGTCAGCCAGGTAACCTTCAATGAATTTTGTTGTCTGGGCATCAGCAGAAAGAGCAAGGCAATTCTGGCCAGCATAAGTGGTGAGTGCAGGGTCAGCCCCATATGCAAGCAGGAGGCGGGCAAGTTCTCCATGCCCATTTTCAACAGCTTCATGAAGTGGCCTCATTCCTTTGTAGCCCGGAGCATTGACATGAGCACCATGCGCACACAGCACCTACAAATTTTTGTATTGTATTAAATAATGTGTAAAGGGTTTTAACACTTGGTTTTAATAAAATATATTTCCAGGAAAATTCACACAGTTGTTAAATAAAACCACATGAGAGGGATAGACCAAGTTCTGCTTTCAATTTACAATAATTAGTTCTGCACTGATAATTTACATTTACTGATAATTTACTGATAATTTACATTTACAATAATTGACACTGAAAACATATAATTTGTTGTTTAAATTTCAGTACTGTATACCAGGAATACTGAATTTTATGATGAAAGGAAACTTGGAAAACAAATTTATTGTGTACTGTATTTGAGTCTCAGTTCACAGCAAATGAGTTACAGTTAATTCTGTGATTATAAATTATTATCTAAGGCAACAGACACAAATAAATGAACCAAGTTGGTTTATTTGTGACTAATGCAACTGCAGTATACAGAAAAACATCATTAATCATTATGCCAAGATGGTCACCTGTGCAATATCCAAATGGCCTCTGTTGCAGGCCTCATGCAGTGGTGTGTAGCCTGCATTATCACGAACGTTAATGTCGAAGTCTGGACTTTCTGCACAGTAAACAACAACATCCTGAAAAAGTAATAAGGTTTAAAATAATACTTTAAATATTTATTCAATCTAAACATATAATTATCAGTATTTTATTGATCAATTAAGAGTATGCCTTTGAAAACACAAGGTAAATTAAAAACATTGTACAGAGAGCCTATGCTATGCTTTACAGTTTCAGAATTGCTTTTACATATATAGATGGTCAAATACTAAAGAAAGTGTTCACAACCTTTGTGAGACCCCTCACAATGTTCAAGAGAGAACTGGATAAGCACCTCCAAAGGATACCTGATCAACCAGGCTGTGACTCATACATCAGGCTGCGAGCAGCCGTGTCCAACAGCCTGGTTGATCAGTCCAGCAACCAGGAGGCCTGGTCGACGACCGGGCCGCGGGGATGCTAAGCCCCGGAAGCAACTCAAGGTAACCTCAAGGTAAGGTGACCAAAGTTGGAATATGCAGCGGTTTTATGGTGGCCATATCTTAACTCTTTGACAGTGGTTATCAACATTCGTTGATTCACAGGGTAATGCAGTTATCGTCATTCAACGATTTAAACAATTATTATCTGGGTTTTACATGTATGCTACAGAAATGGATATATTGGATGTAATGGTGTTTACCCTGACTCATGAAAAAATCCTGTACCATTTCATGGTTACGTGTACTAGGAGGAGCCTGCTGTCATGTGTGTAATTACCAAAGTGTAGTTACAGGATGAGAACTATGCTTGTGGTATCCCATCTTCCCAGTACTCTGTCGTATAATGCTTTGACACTACTGACGGTTCTGGCCTCCACCACCTTCTCACTTAGCTTGTCTCAACCGTCTACCACTCTGTTTGCAAAAGAAAAACTTTCTAATATTGTTTTAGGCACCTTTGTTTTTTTAGCTTGAATCTGTGTCCTCTTGTTTGTGAAGTTGCTCGTTTCAGGACTACTTCTGTCAATTTGGTTGATTCCCGTTAGTATTTTGTAAGTGGTGATCATATCATCTATCTGGGAGTACTTCTGCTTGACTCTGGCTGGCCTCAGCAATCTTCTCTCTCCTTGTGTGAGCTTGGTGGAAACTAGCCTCTTTGAGTGCCTGGTGCCATCCATTCAGGGGCCTGCTACCTGCTTGATGGGGTTCTGGGAGTTCTTCTACTCCCAAAGCCTGGCCCGAGGCCAGCTTGACTTGTGAGAGTTTGGTCCACCAGGCTGTTGCTTGGAGTGGCCCGCAGGCCCACATACCCATTACAGCTGGTTGGTCCTGCACTTCTTTTAGAAAATCTAGATTTCTCTTGAAGTTGTCCATGGTTATTTCGGCAATAATTCTTATGCTTGCTGGGAGGATGTTGAACAACCATGGATCTCTGATGTTTATAGTGTTTTTTGATTGTACCTATAGCACCCACAGAAGTGGGCGCCTGACAGCTGGGTGGACAGCGCTTCGGATTTGTAGTCCTGAGGTTCTGGGTTCGATCCCTGGTGGAGGCGGAGACAAATAAGCAAAATGTTTCTTTCACCCTGATGCCCCTGTTATCTAGCAGTAAAATAGGTACCTGGGAGTTAGACAGCTGCTACGGGCTGCTTCCTGGGGGGTGTGTAACAAAAAGGAGGCCTGGTCGAGGACTGGGCCACGGGGGCGCTAAGCCCCGAAATCATCTCAACGTAACCTCAAGATAACCCTTACTCTTCACTGGTTCTATTCTGCATTGTCTTCTATATCGTTCAGTCTAGTACATAGTTATTTTACTGTTTAGATCTGGTACCTAGCCCTCCAGTATTTTCCACATGTATATTATTTGATATCGCTCTCATCTCCTTTCTAGTGAGTACATTTGGAGAGCTTTAAGATCCCAATAATTTAGGTGCTTTATCATGTCTATGCGTGCTGTATATATTCTCCGTATTCCCTCTATTTCAGAAATCTCTCCTGCTCTGAAGGGGAAAGCGAGTATTGAGTAGTACTCAAGCAGGACAGCACAAGTGATTTGATGGTGCTTTCTCTAACAAGTGTTTGTATATATTAATGCCCATGATTACCTAAGGGTCAGACCTTCCTGGTGATTGTCTCGTCTGTGAGGCTGTTGGTCTTTATGGTCCACAGGCCCAGAACATAGCCAGGCTGATCTGGTAACTCTAGCAGAAACTTGTAGATTTCCCTCTTGAAAGCTTTGACTTTCCTGGCTAAAGTTCCTTCTAGACAGGCCTGACAGCCAAGTGGATAGCACTTGGGATTCATAGTCCTAAGGTTTCGAGTTCGATTCCCGGTGGAGGCGGAAACAAATGGGCAGTTTCTATCACCCTGATGCCCCAGTTCACCTAGCAGTAAATAGGTACCTGGGAGTTAGACAGCTGTTACGGGCTGTTTCCTGTGGGTGTGTAAGAAAAAGGAGGCCTGGTCGAGGACCGGGCCACGGGGACGCTAAGCCCCGGAAATCATCTCAAGATTTCCCAACCTTATAAATATTTTTCCCCTCCTATGGTCTGGAACCCATTTGATCTCAACTGGTTTCCTTTACCCGGATACTCTGTAACACTCCTATTCCAGGAAATCCTGCAACACCCCCCCCCCCAGATACCCTCTGATCATTGTGTGGATGTGAGAAGCAAAAAAAGTAAAACAAGCATTACAGGTTGTATTATGAAGTATGGAGGGAGTTTTATTGAAATCAAGTGTCTGCAACAGGAATGTTATACTCTACAATTAGAATAGAAAATGTTATACAGTAATTAACTCTCCAGTAACATATAAGGAACAGAACTGGCCAACCTCTCCAAGTGTTCAAAAGAAAACTTGACAAACACCTTCAAAGAATACCTAATCAACCAAGCTGTGATTCATATGACCCTTGGGTTGACCCTTCAGGAAACGTTTTCCAGCTGCAGGTGGAGTGGATAGAACTAATGTTCAACCCATGTCATGCTCCACAAACAACACTGAATTGGTAAGTACAAAAAGTTTTAGATTTTTATATAGTTTATATTGTTGTTTATACTTTATTGTATTGTATTTGCAATATCGTTCTTCAATTTGCCCTTATATATATGTATCTATCTAAAGCATTCTATTAGAAAAAATGTCATACCAAAATGAGTGCTGTAACACGAAAATTGATGTTAGCAACCGGAAAATATACTAAACACTTATGGGTGGGAATTGGGGTGTATCAGGTGGGCTTCTGGCGCTCCCTCCGGGTAACACTTGACCTGTCTTCAACTTGTTGGCGGGTGGAGCATGACCAGGTTTTTTATTTACATATATGCATATACTCCTCTATAGAATTCTATTGCAAACTCATTGATACCAAAATGAAAGACCTAGAACGAAAATTGAGGTGACCAAAGTGAAAAGAGTGTACACATTTTATCGTTCTTGTGTGCCCCCGGGGCACTCGCTCGCACTTGAAGTTGTCCATGGAGTTTCTAGAGAATTTTATTGCGAACACATTGATACCAAATCTTAGGACGAGAATTGAAGTGACAAAGTTGAAAAGAGTATGCACTTTTCAGAATTACCACGCGCTCTCATGGAATGCCCAAACTACCTGGGGTAGTGGGGAGGTCGTGCGCCCAGAGCGCGAAAGCGTTCAGTATTCTTCAGACTATACAAGTTTTATTTACTGCAAATAACGACAGTAATTCCTTACATTGGAAACAGGAAGCCTGTCTACTGTACATACACTTCAGGCTTGAATTGAGGTCCAACCCCCCCTTACCCAAGGTCAAATTACTGACTCTCCCCAGAATGCAACCCTCATAACAATGACCTAAGTCTCAGGAACCTATTTAGTGTTAGGTGAACAGGTGCATTAAGTAAATGAAAACATGTCCATCCATTACAGCCCCAGCTAGGAATTGACCTCAGGGATCCTGCCTCTTCTAGGCATTCCTCCACTCCACCAAACAGTCCTGTCTTAATTATATAATTCTTATCTCTACTGCATAATTTGTCAGAATTAAATTAAATATCCCCACTATGCCAGTTCTATATCTGCTGTTGAACAAGTTTAATTCTCTCAAATGATTCAAAATGAGATCAGAAGAGTAAGAATACTTACGTGATACTGAAGTCTGGCAGCTTTATGCAACACAGTTTCACCCAGACCTTTGTTGACAACCCAACTCCGAACCTCTGAGGCCACATCGCGGCTTTCTTCTGGCCAATTAACGTGTTTGCGAACAGGCTGTTAATAAAATATTTAAAAAATAAATAACAATGCAGCAATATATTCTTCCAAACCAATTCATTTACTTACAATTTATAATGAAGACAATTCAATATCCAATGTTATAATATTTACTTCCCAGTTCAGAATAATATTATGGGAAGTTCACACTTTTTTTGGTACCAATATTGGATAATATGGATTCTTAGGTACATACTCAAGCACATTAATAAAATGCTTCAAAGTGCAAATGAATTTTACAGATACTCTGGTTACGAATGCACCAACACTGATTAACATGAATAATTCATAACACAGTAATTCTCATTGATCACAGTCATGTCTACTGCATGGTAGTAAGTCTCACACACCCTTACATCCTCATTTTTCATGAAATATGTTGCCTATATTTTTACATCATTGTACATTCCATGTATTCTAGATTTCATTATTTGTTGTATTTGTGATAGGAAAGTGGAGGGTGCATTAATAATTTGTGTTGAAACAGGTATTTTGTCAATTAATGGTTGGAAAATGTGGACTTATTTCTCTCTCAGGGTTAGGCTTTGGACCTAACCCTGTTTTTCCAAGTGCCTTAGTTTTATTTGAGTAATTGTTATATGCACCGTTTAGGTAGGAAGAGAACACTGACACAAAGTGGGAGGTGCCTGCACACACATTTCTCTTACCACGATGCACCCACTGCATTCATGAACACCAAGTCTTCACTTGTGCACTTGTATCTCACAATACATATCCCATATTTTATCCTTTATCTGCTGGTATAATTCTTTCCTTTCAATTTTCAAGTACTGTATAACTAAATATTTAATTCTCTTTAGGACCAAAGGTAATTCAGTAGGAGTACTGACAAGATCTATGTACGAGCCTCAGTACTTTAACAGAGGTACTACTTTCCCATATGCAAGTCAATACCAGTATAGAACTAACAAGGACACTGAACTGTCTGTTATACGGATACTACAACTGCTTATTTCAGCTCATCTCGTCTTCTTTGCACATTAAATTAATCAAAATGAGAGGATTTAAGAAAAAACAGAGGTGCCCTGAGGTTCAGAGCTATTCACTGCACTTGGATTTGATTTGATTTGATTACCTATTACTCTTTACATTTTTTTTTGACAAAATTTAGAGTCCATTGCCCTACTTTACCTATTATCTCTATTTGGCCTAATTTATGACCTAGGTAATTACATGAGTGTTTGTGCTACTGGCACTCTGCATTTCGTTATAAAATATAGAATTCCAAGAGTCTGGAGCTGGGGCAAGTGCATGGGCATGTTGTGAAATTCTTTTTCAAAGTCAGCAGAGTTCATGTTGATATTAATAGGTACAGTACTGTATTAACTTCATATCTGTTCCAAAGAAAATAGGAGATTTCTCTGTAGATTATTTGAGCTACATTCATAACCTGGCTGCTCTATGCTCCCGAACTTGCGCTACACAGTAATATTCCAATCCCAACAGACCATGCACTTCCACGAAAAACTTACTGTGTGCCTGTAGGATGTTGAATTAAAAATGCCACCGTGGTGAGTTCTCAGGTCAGGATTTCAAGTGTTGCATAGAGTCCTTGAAAATATNATGGTATACATAACCATGGTATACATAACAGCAGCCGAGTGAAAGCAGTTTGCTAGGAAGCATCATTGAAACTTCACTGGTAACTGACAATGCAGTGTATTAAGCAGCTGGGACAAGTGCAGTTGAGTGACTGGAGTGCAGCAGCAGCAGCTCGTGTTGCTACCAAGTAGTACAAGAGGAGAAGGCATCACTTCATTAGCTTTAAAACCATCTATGCTCTTTTTTCCCCCAAAAAAAATCATACATATTCACATTTATGTGTCTTTAATTGATTCCACCAGTTAGATGTCTGAAATGGTCACCCCTCATACTACATGAGGGCTCTACTACTACAAATCCACATTTAAAATAAAGTTCATTTTGACTGAAAAACAAAAAGGTCCATCACAAAGACTACTAAACACACACACACACACACACACACACACATTACCTCACTACAAGAACATTACAACATACGCCTGCTGCTCTCCAGCCACTGAGATGGCTTTCTTTTCCCCTCCACAGCCATCTTCTGGAAAGATTTTCCATGCCAGGCAGTCCCCAATGCCTTCAATCTTCATATCATTCAACAGCTGCCTACAGAGATTTGATCTGTAGGCTGAATTTTTTTCCCCATTTCCCAAAGTTATGCACTTCGAGTAGTTTTTACCTTGCATTAATTTATTCTAAACAAGAAACTGTGGCGGGACATGAGATTAAATAGCAGCTTTTGGCCATTGCACACCACAATAACAACTTGGTTGAATGAACCTATAGACTGGGTGCCAATCCTTAACAGTGCGCCACCGTTCACCCAGCAGTAAATGGGTACCTGGTGTTAAAACAATTTGGCAGGTCATATTCCAGGGAAAATTAAGAATAAGGACCTGCCCGAAATGCTATGCGTGCTAATGGCTTTACAAGAATGTAAAAACTCTTGTATACATAAATTAAAAAGAAAAAAAATGTAATCACACTGCGAATGCGAATTTGCATTCTCCATGTGCAGGCGATGAGTCACAATAACGTGGCTAAAGTATGTTGACCAGACCACACACCAGAAGGTGAAGGGACGATGACATTTCGGTCCGTCCTGGACTATTCTCAAGTCGACTTGCATTCTCCATGACACTTTCAGAGTGAGCCTCAATCCACTTATCTCTTATTTTATTCCCCCACTTGTCAATATTTTCCCATACTCATCCTGAATATTCTCCTTCACTATTCTCCTAGCGGCACGTATGAATTCCTCTTCAAAAATGCTTCCAACTTTCCACCCAAAAAAACTGGACTCACATTCATTCACTTTTCTTTTTTGTCTCTCCATTTTTATATCTTTCCATAGAGTATCAATTTTACTGTCAACAACATCCCTTTTTCTTATTTCTCGTTTTCCTTTTCCTTTCCATGAAGAAATGTATTACATTTATTTTTGAGTTCCTCTCACCAAGCACGTCCAGTCAGCACACACACTGCCTGACTGATCTCAACTGATTAAGTCGTACTGATCACCACACGCTCCTAGTATTGAGAGGGAGGAGGGGGAGGGGAAAAGATTTGAGAGAAAGGGGGAAGACAGACAGAGAGAGGAGGAAAAAGAGAGGGAAGAGAGATACAGAGAGAGAGGGGGAGCGAGAGGATGGGGGGGATGCCAAGAAAACAAGTGTTTAATAACATACCAGTCACTCATTACACCAAATCTGAAACTGAGATCTGAATAGATATACAAGTAAAAATACATATTCATATTTTATGATGTGCCAGTAAACTGCATATAATTAAATTTGAAACATGACAGCAACAAAATTGTTGCCAGAAGGTTACAGAAGAACACATTTTAGACCAATTTTCAAAAGCATTCTTCATTAAACAACAAAACCCCATGATTATATAATGATCCATACCTAACTTTAAGGTGTTCCAAATATCTGATCTCTCTCTCAGTGTCATAGCTAAACTGGGAGAGGATGCGGTCAGCCAGAATAGTACGGTATTCAGTGATGAACACATCTTTGCTCCCATAAATATTCACCAACATTGAGATGATGTCTGCTGTACGCTGTGATTTTGATTTCACTGTCAAAAAAGAAAACAAATAACTAGGTCAATTAAGAATCATTTCTATTTGCAGGTAATAGGTTTAAATTACAGTACTTTAAATAAAATATAGTAGTATTGAAACAAATAGAAAGTGTACTCCTAAACTTATTAATCTACTGCTCCTTAAATTATGCTCTGCTACATCCATTAGTTAGGGGGCATACAGTCAAGACAACCTGGAGACCTAACACAGAGTGGGTATTAACCCAACCACTCCAGCATCCAACCACCCTACAAAGACAGAGGAGCCGAGAGGGGTAGACTGCTGGCCCTGGACCCCAACACTAAAGGAGGGGTTGAGAACTACCTTCATTTAGTCCTCAGGACACTACCTAGAAAAACCCAAGTATCTTGAGACCAAGAGGTTGCAAATTGGGCAAGACATTCTCCAACAATGCTGTCAATGGGAAAAAGGTGCAGAAAAGTTGACGCGAAGATCCCCTCCGAGACTCGTGACAGTGATGCCTAACAGAAGGAGTGAAAATTAGAGAAGCGCACCCGAGAAGAAGCCCGAGAACCTGACTCCTCCAAAAACTTATCCCTCAACAAACAACAGGTGAGGATCAGCCCTGAATGTCTCTTTCCTGAGCAGCTGGGACAGAATCCTGCTGCAGAAACACACAGCTGGGTGGCTGAAAAGCCCAACGCTGCAGCTAAAAGAACCGAAGAGACTGCAACTTTGGGAAACAGAACAGACAAAAAAGGAAAAGTATAAGGACAAGAATGAAGATAAATCTAAGGCATGGACCAGCATGGCCTGACAGTAAGACAAACAAGCAAAATAGAAGTCTTCCACTGCCTCCTGAAGGAGAGGAGTGAGTAACTTAGACAATGCCTGCATGGTCCCACCTCAGGCATGCAAGACAAGGTAATGCTCCATTGGCACTTTAATATAACAACGACAAAGACAATGTAACCCCACTTAATACATGTGTGAACACATGCACATATTTAGCTATAGGTTTAGCTAAAAGCAAATTTTAACCTTTCTGCTAAAATTAGAATTCTTGATGAAAGATTTTGTAAAGATACATACAACTATGAGCATGTACTGGATCAGGCGTCCATGTCTCCCAGTTGTCTGTGTTATCATCATCACTGTGGGAGTCATCCAAGACTAGTGGTGCTGCAACAAGCAACTCTTCTGATAGTTCCGAGCAACTTTCATCAGTCAAGCTTGTTACGATATAACGCACTGTGTCTTCCCTTCCACGTAGGTATTGTCTGTAATAGAAGTAGTAGCTTTAACAAAATATAAAAATATACTTTATATATATATATGAAAAGTAAGCACGCCCTTTAAAATATACATACTTATCCACCAGTTGACGTTGCCTGGTACAAAGATTAACTCAATGGAAACCTTGGCCAGCACTGCTTCCACCTTATGCTGTGACGTGTATTTTTCACAACTATAGTTTGGTACAACTTGACAGAACATAAATAGAACACAGATCTAAATCATGGATGATAAGGTAGTACTGTACATAGAAAACTAAAGACACTATGGCATAACTTCATTAATTATTAAGAACCAAGTATGAGAACAATGAATATGTATGGTGCCTATTGTATCTGCTTATGGAATTTAAACTCGAACTTCAATACAAGTCACTTTCATTGTATTTCAAAACAAATTTTCCTGATCAACTTTATATGCACAATATACAAAAAATATAATAATTAAATAACAGTTTAGCATTACATTTTAAATAGGAAAACAAGACATTAAAACTCTGTAAATCAGTAATAGATGTGTGGGGGGGAAAATATATAAATATTACAGCCTACCTTACAGGTTCTGAAACCAGTTCAAGAAGAACACCCTTGGGATCCAGCACACGTAAGGCCTTAATAGCTGAAATATATGCGTGAAGAACATCTGTTGTGTTGACCCCAGGGTGAAGAAGACGGGTCTGAATAATAATAGAAATATTTAGTACTGTACTCACTGGACGCTTAACATTTATAGAATTATTAAATTACTAGCTTACTTTATTACAGATACTCACTTTATGGTTTCTGTATAATTCAATTCTTATACTTTCAATTACAATAGTACAAGAAAATATGTAATCAGTATACAGTTCAGTACAGTAATTAACACAAATGGTCCATCACAAGTAGAATGTTGGAAAGGTATAAAAAATATCAGTGTGAAAGCCAAAATTCTATTGAAAAATAATTTGTCAAATAATTTGTCAAATATGTTGTAAAGCAAGTAAATGTGTAAAAATGTAAAGCAAAAATGTGTGGATATAATGATTAATATTCAACAGCTTCTTGCATAAATAGTATACATGGAACACTCTTGCCCTTAATTTATAATTATTACCATATTATGAAATATCTCCATCATTCAAAATTGTTCTAGGTATTTTTTAAGGTTTTCAAATGCACAGGATCATATACGTTACATATTATTCCTGACCTGTATTGCTGATCTCAAGGATTCCACGAGGTGGTTCCTTAGATGTGTCCGATCTAAACATTCTCTGATATCTTCTAGAGCAGGCTGAGATTCTGGGTATTCTGGAATTAAAAAAAAAAAAATTGAACGTGAATGCAGGCACATACACAACACCGATAATTTATTCCAAAATACAGTACAGTACAGTGCCGAGAGACATGAAATGCCTCTTTGTGAGTGTTAACTTGGTAGCTTCTGTAGTTTAATAAACTAAATTCAAAATAACATGCAGCAACCACCATGCACCAAGTGATTCGCACTCCACCATGGCAAGTATCTTCAAATAGTCTTGCCCCAGCATAAATGGGGTGGGGAGCTCAGTGGAGAGAATAGCTTATCACACCAATGAGGTAAACACTACTAACCGGTTCCCGAACTTAAAAGACAAGAGCTATAAGGATAAACTTGAGGTGCTGAATATGACAAACTATTGTACATATGAAAAGTAATATGATCACCACATACAAAATTGGAACAAGCATCAAGAAAACCTAAGAGGCGGAACCTTTGAAATCCCCAATATCAAAAACAAAAGGCCATATATTTAAGCTACAAAAAGTAAGATACCAAGTAAATGTACGTAAGTACTCTTTTTGCAGACAGAATAGATGGAATAATTTTAAATGATGAATGCTACATATTATCACATGACAAAGATCATACACAAGACAGGACACCACAAGTGTAACTCTCATTCTTTAATTACACTTATGTAATTACAGATACCCTTTCAGGTCACTAAGAAGCTCTTTGCAAATTAATCTTGGAAACTCAGATACACTTATGTAATTACAGATACCCTTTCAGGTCACTAAGAAGCTCTTTGCAAATTAATCTTGGAGACTCAAAGATAGTAGAATTGCTCTGAAACATTCAAATGAACTGCCATAGACTAACTACCCTGGCTGCCACCAAATGGCAGCTCCAAAACATAAAGAGGCCAGTAGAGAGGGGGGGGGGGGCCCAACCCAATCTCAGGCAAACCAGTATTTACATTCATGGAACAGGAATGGAATGAACATGAATGAAATTACTGAGGTGCTCCTCAGAAAGATGAGCAACTCAGTAGTTTCTAGTCTTGAGCCAATAGCACAGTAACATTCTGGATATACTACACTCCTGTGAGATAAGCAATCACAAATACTCAGCCCCCTATTTTTCTTATACCTGTCTGCAAGGTAATCATAACAGACAAAATATATCTGTACATCAAGATACCAATATATTATGAGACAGGATTCCTTATACCTAACATATCATATTTATTTGTGCATGGATATGGGTTTCACAAGGAAGGCTTATACTGCATATTTTTTTTTTTTTTTTTTTTTTTTTTTTTTTTTTTTTTTTTTTGAGATATATACAAGAGTTGTTACATTCTTGTACAGCCACTAGTACGTGTAGCGTTTCGGGCAGGTCCCTGGAATACGATCCCCCGCCGCGAAGAATCGTTTTTTCATCCAAGTACACATTTTACTGTTGCGTTAAACAGAGGCTACAGTTAAGGAATTGCGCCCAGTAAATCCTCCTCGGCCAGGATACGAACCCATGACATAGCGCTCGCGGAACGCCAGGCGAGTGTCTTACCACTACACCACGGAGACTGTTAGTCTCCGTGGCTCCGTGTATATAATACAAAGCAAAACCCCTTTATTTGAAGATGAAAATTGTAAGAAAATGTAACAATACGAACCAATGACAATATTGAAGAGCTGGTCTATCCGTGTGGTGGTGTATGTATGGTAGAGAGCCGTCATATACGTCTGGTTAAGGTTGTTAGACACCATAGTCTGGATGGCAGAATCGGCTGAAGAAAGCTGACCTCGCCCTCCACAGTACACCACTTCCAACCATCCAATCACTACATTCTCTACCCACTGTCAATAATAAAATCTGCTGGAATAACTGACTTTTAAAACAATATTTACACAATGTGAAAAATAAAATATGCACAAAAATATAGAGGCATGAACTGGAGAAGCACACAAGGTGTTGACTTGTAAGGTATATAAATAACAAATAGAACAGCAGAGATCTTTCTTAGTGTATTCCAGACAGAGTCATCTTACTAGTTACCTTGAATCATAAGCATTGTCCTTTCTGCTTTTTACTTTTTTTTACTAGTATTGGTATATAAATTATTTCTAATAATATTTATTAAAATATTAAATAGTACTCCTTCCATACACTGTACTTGGTTGTAAGAGTTACATAAAATTCATGGGACATCAGCACCTGTTTCAGGTAACAGTCTATATAAATTTAATTCACTAAAACAAAACAGAATGAAATAGCTTTGAAGTATGATACAGGTATCACAGTATCAGCTTACTCTAAGCCTTTCGCTGCAAAGGTCAACAAGTGTCATGCAATACAAAAATCTCCTTTAACGTGGAAAGTGATATTTCCACTTTCATAGCAAAATTTCTTCACATACTGCAATAGTCAATAATATCAGCATTGGAAATGTTTAAATAAATGGTTTAAAACATGGTGTCATTTAGTGACGAGAGCCCAAAACATTGTTCTTCTCGTCTCACCACTCACCCCAACTTAGCAGTCAGTTTTACTACAATTCTCATTTATTCCAAATTTTCTTCATAATTTACATATGATATGGTGCCTTGAGAATTGCAACACACTGTACATGTACTTAGTTATAAGCAGAGGATTCCAAAAGATGTGAGAAGGTGTGTTTATAAGTGCCAGACATAGAGTGCGCTAGCCTCCCTTCCCTGGCCCGGGTGTGCAGTGGAACACTCATCCAGGCTGGCACATGTCTCTCACAGGGTCAGTTGTTTTCAATAGATTCAAAGCAAGTCTTGGTAATTTTCAAATCTCCAATATATGCCTGGACAGTTTTGAGTGATGTGAAGGCTTTTTGTGTTACAGCGCTTTGTCCTCGTGTGTGTGTGATGGGTATGCTCTGTACTGAGCTACCCACTCCGTTTATAGCTGGGACAACACCTTGTGAAAAGATACTTGTCTATCTGGATCTAGAGTGGCTCAAAGTCTGGCAAAAACTGTATGACCACACAAGTCAAGTGCAGAAGGCCAGGGGAAGCTTCCGAGAAGAATTTGCTCTGACATAGTTTAATAACGTTACAAATAATACACATTAGTAGTACCAATGCCTTAAGCAGAATAACTCTGTTTTTGTTAGTATCAACTTATTCCTCATTCTCATATTCAGTACTATACTGTAATCTGGGAAGGTTATCTCGAGGTTATCTTGAGATGATTTCGGGCTTTAGTGTCCCCGCGGACCGGTCCTCAACCAGGCCTCCAACCCCAAGAAGCAGCCCGTGACAGCTGACTAACACCCTGATACCTATTTTACTGCTAGGTAACAGGGGCATAGGGTGAAAGAAACTCTGCCCATTATTTCTCGCCAGCGCCACAGGACCCAGGATCGAACCCAGGACCACAGGATCACAAGTCCAGCGTGCTGTCTGACCGGATCCGACCCGGCTCGACCGGGAAGATGACATTTTCAAACTGGTTGATGTACAGTATTCGTTAACACTTATTCCCATTGAGAATTTACCTGAATTTATTTAAGGGCCACTAACACACTAGTGGCCTCAATGAGAAGTGAAAGCCAACAGCTTATAAAATGTTGCCCCCCCCCTCCCCCTCCCCATTTGTCCTGATGATGTTTTCAAGCTGGATTTTAAAATTCAGCAGAATTACGGTATTTACAGCTTTGGCAGGTAGGTGGTATGAGAGGTATGGTATGAGAGTATGAGAATTTCTGAAATGAGAGTCAACTTAGTTCTGGAATCATTTTTGTTACTACAGAATTCCATATCCCTCCAAATAATACTACAACGACCAACCTTCTCAAGCTGGGTGATCCGTGACTGATCATACGAGTCCCGGCAAGTGGCTGTGACATGATCAGTGATGATGGACAGCAACAGGGATGATATAATATCACCAGCAAGTCTCTCTAATAAGTCCAGATCCAGTAACTGTCTGTGCAACAAGTATATGCATTTCAATTAAATAAAACCCATAAGCTGAAATTAATAATGAAACAAGTTACTTTAATACAGTACATTACACATTCATAATAATAATGAGCTGATTTTTCAATAAGCTCTCTACCTACAGAGAAAAAGCAAAAGCTAACAAAAAATAATTATAACTTTCAACTGATGCTACTGTATCTAAAATGAAAAATTGAGCTTGTGGCTCCCAATTCTATGGTTAGGAGGAAAAACCAGTGTTGAATGTAATAAAACACCACTCTGGGTGAGCCCCAGAGGCTTCCCGGAGCTTACCGGACTGATATGTATGTATTAGACCATGACATCAGTCGATTGTAGTTCTTGCCCACCGAGGACCACGGGCCAGAACGTGACCCCCTCAGAGAGGCACGAAGAGCAATGGCCTGTGGAAACCTATTTGGAAGCATTCCGTGTCTGCCATCGACCGGGTCTGATACCCAGAAAGGTAATGTAACAAAACAAACCCCACATGGTAAAAATTGCTACCAAACCCCTACAGATAGCAGAACTCCCAACTAAAACAAGCTAACAAGCAAACGTCATTAACGCTGTCGTGCCGATCATCCACCCAGCCCCCCCACCTCACTGGGAGGGGACCTCGGACCTCCCGTGCTGGCCACTACAGCATTCAGTTCTGAGGCCGAGCATTAAAAATAACGCGAAAACTGCTGACCAGAGGGATGGAGGGTGCCGAGGAACCTCTAGTGCTCACCCAGAAAATGGCATTTCATTACATTCAATGCTGGTTTTCTGTGGGGAGCTCCTACGGATCCCTGGAGCTACCTAACCCAAGAAAAGTAAGAAGAGGGACTTCCCAGGAGGCGGCCACCACTCACGTCACAACTCGAAGTTGAGATAACTGGCTGCAACATGCAACCCAAAGTGACACACGCCCTATTAAGGTGGTTTTATTTTAATGTTAACAAGGTAATGAGCGACCAGGACTTCCAAAATCAACTGCGCCTGAATGTCAGCCCAAGTATGTTACCGAAGACGGAAGTCAAAGCGGCAAACTAACGAACATCATGGGCACGAGGATAGACTGCAGACTGGCTGGACTGAGTAACCCTGTAGACGACCTGGGAGACCCGAGCCCTGGAACAGGGAACAAGGGAAACCGGATCAATCCAAAGCGCATCCCCGCCACAGAGGCCGGGGGATGCGGCCTCTGCAGATCCATTGCAGGTAATGGCGAAGAGCTGCAACCGAACACAACACGTGATGCACCCAGATCTGACCAACCAAGCATCAACAACCCAAGGACCCTCGGGAAAGCCACTGACTCATTCTTCACCAGAAAAGAAGGAGACGGCTGCAAACAAACACCCCGACACTGAACCCCTCAGACATTTGGGAACCGGGAGCAGGGGAAGGAGGGGGGAGCAGGACAAATAATACCAACTAGGGAAGGACCTGGGAGCACGGATGAAACTAAATTCAAGCGACTAACCCCCCCCCCCAAGTCCGGGTCCCTATAACCCAAGTGGGGCTACCTCAAGGCATCCAGGTGAGCAACCAAGCTAGCATGTTGCAGCAACCACTGTCTAGCATGCAATACCAAAGCCACCTGTACCTGAACATCAATATCAGAAGACTGGGTAATCTGGAGCACAAGCAAGGAGCAAGACTCTGGGTCAAAGGTGTCATTGACCCAACAGGCAGCATGACAGACAAAATTGGCGAGTGTCATGCCAAGACAAGGGGACAGAGCAACCATCAAACTCGCACTTGGCGAGTTGAACGCGCATCCATGGGCCCTAAGAGCCCCATTGGGGGTTTCCAGTGCCTTAGGCTTACTGCTAAGGGAAGCTCAGGCAAGGTATTGCTAACTGGTTAGGCCCAAATTATCAAGAAAACTGCTAAAAACCTGAACCCCTGTGACGTGTACAAGCACGGGGGCCTAACGGAGGACCAGGATAACAAAAGGTGGATAACTTAAGGGGCAGACCTCCACCAGGCAAAACAAACAAAACAAAAAGAAACCCTATGAAAGTACAACGTCCTCAGCAGGAACAGAACCGGCCATTGTGAATAATGGGGCAGAAGCTGCACAATACCTTGCGCTCCTATCAGCAACAATACCACTTCCTACCCAAGGACAAACAGTGGCAACAAAAACCCTAGCTGGCCCCAAGGGCGGGTAAGTGCCAAGCAGCAAAAAGACCCCTACGGAAGCAGTTCTCGAACGCCCTATGGAAGATAACCCCAACACGCATGGGCAGTACTTACTGGGCACTTAGGGAAGGTAGCCCTAAGCACATGTAGCCCCAGTACTGATGAATTACTCCTGGCCTGCACACCACACACAGCAGAAATATACCACAAGGCACAGAACTCCAAGAGTCAGAGGCTAGAGTCGACGACCACCACAGTCAACATGAGCCGAGGAACTGAATGTTGTAGCGGCTAGGGCAGTGGGGAAGGGGGCTGTGCGGACCATCAGTGCAACAACGTTAATGATGTTTGCTTGATTGCTTGTTTTAGTTTGGAAGTTTTGCCTATCTGTGGGGGTTTTAGTGATTTTTACCATGTGGGCTTTGTTTTGTTACACCTACCTTTCTGGGTGCCAGACCCCTGGTCGATGGCAGACATGGAATGCTTCCAAATACATGGGGGTTTCCATAGGCCATTGCTCATCGTGCCTCTCTGAGGGGGCCAGGTTCTGGCTCGTGATCCCCAGTAGGCAAGAACTCCAATCGACTGATGCCACGGTCTAATACATACATATCAGTCCGGTAAGCTCCGGGAAGCCTCTGGGGCTCCCCACTGAAAACATCTTCAGCACATGCTTGATTACAAGTCAATCTTTAAGTAAAAGCTACAGTGAGCTATAATCCACATTAAGTCATTAAGAGTAGTGTTGGAAGTAATGAATCAAATGAAAGTTTTAAAGTATTCTTGAGCTGATAGAACCATCACCAATTTTGTCAATCGTCTTCCCACTAATGTCCAATAACACAATAGAGGCTACACCTGTCTCAGCCTTAACAAGCAGATGCAGCCCATGTATGTTTGTGGCTAAAATCCATATGGTTTAATTTTGTCCTGAATCTTGAGTGCACCCATGCTAAATTAGGAATATAACATATTGGTACTGCATTTCCTTGTTAAAGCAAGAAAAGCTAAACTATGAAATATGAACGTTAAAGTTCCTCAGATGAAACGGGGAACTCTTTTTCAAACCTGTTTTCCTCTCTATCTAGAGACCACTAGGCCTGATGACTGTTTGATTAATCCAATAATTTATCAGAGTAGAATACAATTTCCTGAGGCCATTCTAAACTTGACATAATCCTCCTTCACAATAAAATTTCCTTAGACAAAATACATCTCTCTTTCCTCCCACGTCTCATATTAATTTGAATTTCTTCTTCACTTCATGTCACATATTTTCTAGTTCCCATAATATTCATTATAAGGCAATAAATTGCCAATTTACTTACATTAGATGAATATGATTATATCCATGAAATCAAATCAAATGCCTAATTATTTCAATTACAGTAATTAGAAAATCAAATGCAGCACTAAACATACTATAGATCACAGGTTACTTACTTGTTAACTTCGCAAAATGCTTTAGTAATAGCTTGGCATTGGCAGGCATCAGTTGAGGCATCACACCCACCGCATTGTACAGCCTCATCTGCTGCTTCGTCCGATTCTTCCGCTAAAACAAAACTGCAGACATTAAACTTGGCATGTAGTTAGTGGACAAAACTATCTTTGTGACTAAATGATCAATAATAAATAAGCTTTCCAATAAGAGCAAACATGCAGTACCTCTTCTGAACTACCAATATTTTTATATATAGTACAGGTATTTTGGCAGAGTCCCTTTCCCCAATTAGTATATGCTGCAATGTAATTTTGATAACTAGATATTTCTCAATTGTAGCGAATCAAAGGTTTCCAATTTCTTATGCATGGTATACAGGATCACACAATACAAACACTATTAAATATTCATAAAAAGACAAATGCCCCCACCCATTCCTCATCTCTTTCCGTACAAGAAGTGTACCAATACCAATATTTTGACCATTACCAATACCGTCACATTAATCAATACCACTATTCGAATGCTGTGTTATAAAATGATCTTTGCACACTTGATGTGCATTATGTTGTACATTTAGTGTGCGATGCATATTTGGGTGTAAGTGGATCGAGTTGTGCTGCAGGTGAATGATCATGTGAAGGGTGTACATGTAAGATATAGGTGGGATGGTGTGTGCTTGGGTGTATGCATGCATGGGTAGATTGGTTCATGTATAGGTGGGTGCTGTATGGGTGGGTATTGAGTGTAGTAGTAGGCAGGTGGCATTTGTGGGTTGGTGGGGTGCATGAGCAAGATAGGAAAATGGTGTTTGGGAGATACCACTGGATTGTGTGTTGTGAGCCAGGATGAGTGTTGAGGACAGGCAAGTGTTGCAGACTGTCTCCCACCCACACCTACTTTTCACCCAAACAACAAGTGTTATGCAAGGGTAGTTGGCAAATATAAGTGGGTTGGCTAGTAATGCGTAAATATTATGAAATGTTATAACATAGAACAAAGGCATACAATAAGCCTATCATGTCAATGTAGTAAAGTCTAAGGTATGTGTGAAGTGACAATAAGGAGGCACAATAAAGAAAAAGATAAGAAAATCAGTAGAAGACATGATGGGGCTTCGAATCTGCACACTCGGTACTTCCAAGCATACGCCCTAAACAACTCAGCTACAACATGCTAAAAGTAAGGCAACCTGATATTCAACTGAATCCTCTAGGGATCATGAGACTTCAACTGAAACCCAATTAGGGTTTCATTCATTGCCCGCATGCACTCTGGTTCTGGTATAGGAATTCTGCCTCCACTGCTTCTCTTTAAATGCGCAAAGAAATCACATTAATGTGAAGTATCAATGAGAAAATCAGTAGCAATGAGGATTCGAACTTGCACACTGGGTACTCCCAAGCATACGACCTAAACAACTCAGCCATGATATGCTAAAAGAATGTTGCTAAAAGCAGGTTGCATTACTTTTAGCATGTCGTGGCTGAGTTGCTTAGGATGTATGCTTGGGAGTACCCAGTGTGCAGGTTCAAATCCTCATCATGGTTTCTACTGATTTTATCATTGATACATCACATTAATATGATTTCTTCGTGCAAAGCAAAAGATTATATAGACCAAAGGAGTAAGGAAATGTAATTGTTTAAAGCTTGCAAATTATAAAAATGCTGGAAGGAGACATTACAATCTATCCTGCTGAAAAGAGATGGAATACGTGACATTGATATACTGTACTGAACTAAAGTAATAGAATGCTATGTAACTTTCTGATCTACTTTATCACTCATATAAAATGTTAAGTCATAATTCTACCAATATATTCTTCTCACCCTGATTGCCTCCTTCAGCATGATAAAAAACTTTAAAAGCTGCAGCATAAAATTTGTGAAGAAGGTTTGTAAAGGATGTTGGCATTTGGCTATGCAGGGTGGCTCGGAGATGAAGCTTGAAGTGCTCCAACAGGCCACCGGGAATACAGTCTTCAATCTTGGCTCCACAATGCTCAAATAACATTTCACATCTATTTTTAGAAAATAAAAATACATAGTAAATACAGAAAAACAATGAAAAAGGTTCATAATTTATAATTTTCATAGTTAATGGTAATATAGTATTCCAAAAACCAATTAACTCATCACCAATTTGTTAACATTTGGCAGATAAAAAGCATTTGAGATTCGAAGTGACAAACAATTTGACAAAAGCTACATAAGGATTACCTGAACATCTGAGGCACGAACATGACCACACTGCTGTAAAGTTCACTAACTGCAGTAGTTACTCTCGACATGACCTCTACACTTCCCTCGCCTGGTTCTTCTTCTTGGCCACTCTTGTGAGTGTTGTATGTAACAAAGTGGCTCCAAAATTTAGGCACAATTGATTGTCTGAAAAAATATTAATACTGTAGTCAAAAGCAGCTACAGCACTAATATTATCACTTATTTTGGTGTCATTTATTATTATACAGTACTGTAATGAAAAAACAATAAATGTTTAAAAAGAGGCAAGTAATGTCACAGCAATGCCTCTCAGATCTCATATGGCAATAGGCCCAAAAACTGTTGCTATAGTCAATCAACTACAGTATGAGCAGTCAGTCTGGTTTAACAAAAAACTTCCAAAAATTCTTAGATGACATTAAAGTGTAGATAATATGATGGATGTGAAGTCACCCAAGACATTGGAGGGGAGGAGGAGGATAAAATCCATCAAAGACCCTGGTCTTATGGGTTTTTAATACAGTACTCTGTTTTTGCATGCGTACTTGGTTGTAGGAGTTTAGCAATTTAACACTTTCGCGGCCCAATGAGTGTCAACATCATAAAACAAAAATATGGAGTTGGCCCGATGACACAAACGGCTTTAAATGATTAAAAATTTGTAAAAATTCCATTTATTGTCCGAATACTATGAGACTTGTTTTAAAATGCATGCCAACATCTTCCCATGCTCTGTATACCCATGATCTGTATATCAGAATGAATAATGACTGGAAACAATGAAAAAAAAATCAGGTGTTGTTCACATGACGATGAACTTTATCTTATAGTATTGGTAACGTTGTTCTAATATTTGTTCTTATATTTAATATTCCTTTAGGGCATTCTATTGTGAACAATTTGATACCAAATTGAATGACATAACATAAAAATTGACGTCAGACAGCTGATCAGAGTATAAACATTTGAATGTGGTGGTGAGCTCACAGACAAGCACAGACTACCTGGCGGTGCGGGCAGGTCTAAAGTATAGAAAAGTTAGACTTATATGTTCTTATATTCAAATATTCCCTTGAGCATTCTATTGCGAACAATTTGGTACCAAATTGAAATTAAGGTCACAAAGCTGACAAGAGAATATCATATTTATGTGGTGGTGGTGAGTTCACGCTCAACGCTTCGCCTACCTTGAGGTGCGAGGGGAAAGCCGTGCGCCAGGCACGCGATAGTGTTAATGGTTAAGGAAAGCAACAAGAGAGACAATAAATGTAGACACACTATTCTCATCCCAACTACAATGTAGCCAAACCAATCTAAAGGCCAGGTAACTTGGCAATACAAATCAGTGCAATGTAAATACCCTGCATACGAAAATAGTCCCCAATTCCGAAGTGGTTCCCTAAATAAATTACAGAATTTTAGTTAGCTTTCATTTTTAACTCATGCAAAACTGATGATTGTAAACAAATATTGGTACCTGAAAGTGACCCAGATGGAATTAAGAGCCAGATCCAGAACAAGTTGCCCTGCTCCTAACTGCTGTACCAGTCTCATCACCAGCTCCAAATCATTATCACTGCCACCTCCCTGCAACTCAATACATTACACTGTTAAAATACATTGCAAAAGCATATGCCACAGAACAGTCAACACCTGTTAGATATTAAGTTATTTTTTATACCCCTAGCACATTAGTACAGTACAGTATAGGTACAGGTACAGTACAGTACACTAGGTACAGTTTAGATCCTCAAATTGGTGTGTGCGAGCTCCATTCTGGTTGACCCCCAAAAATGTTACATAACTGGAAAGGAAATGGAAACAGTTCATTCATTGATCACATTGCTATAGATTTTAGCACACACATATCTGGTTAACTACTATGTGAACTATTGTTATGAATAGTTTCGAATCAAGACAACTAATATTCAGTATTATTTATTTTATCATACACTTTCAGATCATAACTGGTTCAGGATCTGTGGACCAGCTTTGGCCGAGTTCATTTTTAGGAGGAATGTTGAGGCCATACAATGGGATCAAACTGGCATTACCTGGACTCCCATTGCACATGCACATGTTCGTGTGACTTCATTGTTCATATTCAGGATTACTGTGTAATATACTAGGTGTAGCTTGGATCTTACACAATATTCATTGTATATCAGCTGTATCTGGTATGAGACTGCTCACTAGTTTGAATATCAGTACTGTAACTCCTAGCTCCAGGTAACACTGCCAAATTTGACCTCCTCTTGATGCAGAAAATTATTACTGAATGTCTGGCAGCCTATATTTACAAATACAAAAAAATAAAAAAAAATACAGTACTTAAATAACAAAATATGTAACAAATTATATTACTTATTGCATTAAACAATTTATTGATTGTTAGAAGTACTGTACTTGCCTTTTCCCCCGCTAAAATAACCGAGCCTGTTATTACGATGTAAGCTAATGATGTGTTTCTGCCCTCTTCTGTGATACAAGGTGACAAAGTATATGAAGGATATTTAAAAAAAAAAATTATGTTTAATACAAACTTAACTAACTTTCAGATAAAATGTAAAGATGCGCCAATAATCAACATAAAGGTGCTAACAATGTAGGTTATAGAATGACAGCTGAAAATGAGCTTGTTCAGAGCATTAATGGCAACATGAGAAAAGGCTAGTAGGACATGG
>WNGS01009202.1:18849137-18863406 GCA_020271785.1 Procambarus virginalis
GCGGAACTGATAGCTTAGCTAGCAGCCCCAACGACTCGGGCACCAGCTACTGCATCAAACACATCACCACCACCCAGTGGCAACCTCGACACCTTCTAATGCTGGCCAAAACGGGGGACAGGAGGAGGGGGAGATAAGAATATACAGTACCAGCATACCAGCTACAACAGTACCAGCATACACGGGGACCTTGAAGTCGCCTATATTGAACCAGAAGCCAAAGAACTCAAACCTGAAGGCGGGGAACACACCAGACACAAGAAACTCCCCTGCTATCTCCTTTTCATCGAAGATCAAGATATCAAGGTACCGCACAAATAAGAAGACAACTGCAACCAAATGCAACCAGATCATCTCCCCAAGAACCCAACAAATTCCCTCACCATATATTTGTCCAGGCACACACAATGGATCGCTTCATGGAAGTTGACAACATGACGAGACTGTTCTATGACCAAAACCAAATTCTTCGGACTGTTTCAAAGAAAATGCATTAAGCATCAACGTTTGTAGATTTTGAACCAATGATTTATAATACAATAAAACTATAACTTTCTCTGTTTAGGACAAAGGTTCACTTATCAATTACAAGTAGACTATTATTGGAACTATAATATATAGTGATATATATATTATGTTCTATAATATATAGAACTATAATGCTTTCAGACCATCACAAATATCTAGATAACTTTCCAGGTTGTTTGAGGAGGGGGGGGGATTTGGTGTCTTATTCTAATCACTTTCCCTGAGAACGGGCTAAAAGCGCTTTAGGATATTTTTAAAGAAAATTACATTCAGTAGATAATGTAAAAACCACCAAACTGTTGATCAGTGACAACTAATAACACATCACACGACCTATCACCTTGTTACAAATGAGAAATTGACCCCAGGATTGTCCGGTATCACAGCTTATATTAAATTCCTCACAAATGAATTGCCTAATTTTCAGTCCTTACAGTGCATCCTGCTAGAAATAACAAGTAAATGCATAAAACAAATTATCTCAAACGTGATTTGAGATACTTCATAGCATTCTTGAGATGTTAACAAGGTATTTGACAGTACAATATATATAGTTTGGTGTATTATAGTTGAGGGCAGGAAGACTTTTAGGGTAATCTAGTTCCCATAAGGCCAGGGGTGGCAAACCTTGTTGAGTGTGTTCCCAAATTGGCAACCCATCAATCTAAATAAAATTATCTCGCTTGCCCATGGAAACTTGGAGCAGCAGATTATAATTTATTATTATATTTGCATTTGATCACTTATATATAAAAAAAGAGAATAAAATGTTTGAAAGCATTACTGAAAGAAGAATGTTTAAATACCAACCAATATTATGGTCTGTAAATATATTCATTTAAAATACTAGGTGTTTAAAGAACCATTCAATGAGGGGGGGGGTCCCTTCCCCAATCCACGGGTGTGTGGTCCCTTCCTCCATCGATGGGTGTGTGGTCCCTTCCCCCATCGACGGGTGTGTGGTCCCTTACCCCATCGACAGGTGTGTGGTCCCTTCCCCCATCGACGCGTGTGGTCCCTACCTCCATCAACGGGTGTGGTCCCTCCCCCCATCGACGGGTGTGGTCCCTCCCCCCTCGATGGGTGTGGTCCCCTCCCCCATCGACGGGTGTGGTCCCTCCCCCCCATCGACGGGTGTGTGGTCCCTCCCCCCCATCGACGGGTGTGGTCCCCCCTCCCATCGACGGGTGTGTGGTCCCTCCCCCCATCGACGGGTGTGGTCCCTCCCCCCCATTGACGGGTGTGTGGTCTCTCCCCCATCGACGGGTGTGGTCCCTCCCCCCCCATCGACGGGTGTGGTCCGTCCCCCCCATCGACGGGTGCGGTCCCTCCCCCACATCGACGGGTGTGTAGTCCCTCTCCCCCATCGATGGGTGTGGTCCCTCCCCCATCGACGGGTGTGGTCCCTCCCCCATCGACGGGTGTGGTCCCTCCCCCCCATCGACGGGTGTGGTCCCTCCCCCCATCGACGGGTGTGGTCCCTCCCCCCATCGATGGGTGTGGTCCCTCCCCCCCCATCGACGGGTGTGTGGTCCCTCTCCCCCATCGACGGGTGCGGTCTCTCCCCCAATCGACGGGTGTGGTCCCTCCCCCCCATCGACGGGTGTGTGGTCCCTCCCCCCCATCGACGGGTGTGGTCCCTGCCCCCATCGACGGGTGTGTGGTCCCTCCCCCCCATCGACGGGTGTGGTCCCTCCCCCCCATCGACGGGTGTGGTCCGTCCCCCCATCGACGGGTGTGGTCCCTCCCCCCATCGACGGGTGTGTGGTCCCTCTCCCCATCGACGGGTGTGGTCCCTCCCCCCATCGACGGGTGTGGTCCTTCCCCCCCATCGACGGGTGTGTGGTCCCTCTCCCCATCGACGGGTGTGGTCCCTCCCCCCATCGACGGGTGTGTGGTCCCTCCCCCCCCATCGACGGGTGTGTGGTCCCTCCCCCCCCATCGACGGGTGTGGTCTCTCCCCCCCATCGACGGGTGTGGTCCCTCTCCCCATCGACGGGTGTGGTCCCTCTCCCCATCGACGGGTGTGGTCCCTCTCCCCATCGACGGGTGTGGTCCCTTCCCCCATCGACGGGTGTGGTCCCTCTCCCATCGACGGGTGTGGTCCCTCTCCCCATCGACGGGTGTGGTCCCTCTCCCCATCGACGGGTGTGGTCCCTTCCCCCATCGACGGGTGTGGTCCCTCTCCCCATCGACGGGTGTGGTCCCTCCCCCATCGACGGGTGTGGTCCCTCTCCCCATCGACGGGTGTGGTCCCTCTCCCCATCGACGGGTGTGGTCCCTCTCCCCATCGACGGGTGTGGTCCCTATCCCCATCGACGGGTGTGGTCCCTCTCCCCATCGACGGGTGTGGTCCCTATCCCCATCGACGGGTGTGGTCCCTCCCCCATCGACGGGTGTGGTCCCTTCCCCCATCGACGGGTGTGGTCCCTCTACCCATCGACGGGTGTGGTCCCTCTCCCCATCGACGGGTGTGGTCCCTATCCCCATCGACAGGTGTGGTCCCTTCCTCCATCGACGGGTGTGGTCCCTCTCCCCATCGACGGGTGTGGTCCCTATCCCCATCGACGGGTGTGGTCCCTCCCCCATCGACGGGTGTGGTCCCTTCCCCCATTGACGGGTGTGGTCCCTCTACCCATCGACGGGTGTGGTCCCTCTACCCATCGACGGGTGTGGTCCCTCTACCCATCGACGGGTGTGGTCCCTCCCCCATCGACGGGTGTGGTCCCTCTCCCCATCGACGGGTGTGGTCCCTCTCCCCATCGACGGGTGTGGTCCCTATCCCCATCGACGGGTGTGGTGCCTTCCCCCATCGACGGGTGTGGTCCCTCTCCCCATCGACGGGTGTGGTCCCTTCCCCCATCGACGGGTGTGGTCCCTCTCCCCATCGACGGGTGTGGTCCCTTCCCCCATCGACGGGTGTGGTCCCTTCCCCCATCGACAGGTGTGGTCCCTCTCCCCATCGACGGGTGTGGTCCCTCTCCCCATCGACGGGTGTGGTCCCTCTCCCCATCGACGGGTGTGGTCCCTATCCCCATCGACGGGTGTGGTCCCTTCCCCCATCGACGGGTGTGGTCCCTCTCCCCATCGACGGGTGTGGTCCCTCTACCCATCGACGGGTGTGGTCCCTCCCCCATCGACGGGTGTGGTCCCTCCCTCATCGACGGGTGTGGTCCCTCTCCCCATCGACGGGTGTGTGGTCCCTTCCCCCATCGACGGGTGTGGTCCCTTCCCCCATCGACGGGTGTGGTCCCTCTCCGCATCGACGGGTGTGGTCCCTCTACCCATCGACGGGTGTGGTCCCTCTACCCATCGACGGGTGTGGTCCCTCTCCCATGTACAGGTGGAGTCCCTCCCCATCAACCGGTAGAGTCCCTCCTTCGACGAGTGGTGCCCACTCTCCTTTAGCGGGCGGTGTCTGTCCGCTCTCTTCTCATTAGATGAGTGGAGTATGTGGGGTCTTTCACCCATCAGTGGCTCGGGTCCCTTCTACGGGTCGAGTCCGTGCCCCTTCGCCTGTTCCCCTACTCCGATGGATCATGATGGCGGCCAACCAGTTTCCCCTTCTCTACTAACGGGTGGAGTCTGTGGCCGCAGTAAAGCTAAGTTCTCATCTCAATTGGTTAATTACTTGGATGTTATTAACTTTCTATAAATTTCTGGCCTAAATAGAGATTTAAGAGTGAGACATGTTATCATGATGAAATTCGATAATTGGAAACGCTTGGTTCAAAGAACAAACGTCCCATGAATATTCAGTGTCTTTATTCTCGATTTAAATGTGTGCGTGCGGTGGAATCCAAACATAATGGATCTGAAACATGTGTACCGTTAGAAAGTACTGTATGTGAGACATACGTTGTCTCTCCTCGCACTCTTAAATCTTGCCTTTAACCTTCCTTGGAAACCCCAATTCACAGTACTGTGAACATTTTGTATATGCTATATTTTTGTATGTATGTAGAGAATCCTTAATTCCTCTCAGCTCTTTAAGACATAACTGTAACATGCTTGTGTCTAAAGCTAGACACAAATACAACAAAATTATTAATGATGGTAACAGAGTCCATTTCATGTGGACTCCATCTCATGTTGGCCTCTGAATGCATGATAAAGCCTATGAGTTGGCCAAAGAATGGGCCTTTAATGGAGAAATTGAGCATAACCTTGATTTGTTAATAAGTAGTCTGAGAGCAATAGTACACCAAGAACTTCAACAAGATCTTGTAGATCTGAGGCAAAGTGAAATCGACACCAGTAATTTCATCATCATACTATTATGAAAGAGGAGCCACACACCTATGGATCATCCAATAAAATCAGCAGACTTCTAGATGTTACTACTGCTCGGCTTATACTCGGTTACAAGTATCTCTATGAATTCTCATTATCTACTGATGTAGACCTGACCAAATGTAAACTGTGTCAATAAAATTATTCGCACACCCTCCGTCACTATGTGATGGAATGCGAAAAGGTACGGGAATTCAGAGACAATTCTATAATAAATGTTCCAGTGATGTGTAAATATTTCATTCAAAATTATCTGCTTCCAGAAATCTTAGCCAAATCTCCCCCAGTTTGCGAACTGTAGGTAGTAACTAAGTGATTGTAACCTATCCACCGCTGCCCGCTGGATGTGGGGCGGTGTGCAGGACAAACATATCACTAGCTCTCCACATATGTCAGTTGCTTAATTTTGAAACTGTACTTGTGGTCGGTCTTGAGCCCATTGTTGATGTGACGATGTACATTGAATTTTTTAACTAGCTCATTAAGATTGTAGTTTGCTAACCTAATGAATTGTGGGGTTCAGTCCCTGAGCCCATTATGTCCATCTGTAACTTTCTACTACCGCCCACAGGATGGGTATGGGTGGTGCATAATAAATGAACTAAAGTGGAGAATCTTCAAGTATCGTATACAGTAAATTGTATTTAAGGTCAAATTTCTGAAATAAATTTCTGAAATTTAGGCAAAAGCTAAATCATCCGGTTAGAACCATACACGCATTTTTCTATCAATTACTTTAATTCAACTTGTGCTTATAAGTGCAATGTAGTCCCTTCTGGCTTAGCTCTTTCTCCTTAATTGTACCTTTTACCTCATTTTGGCAAAGGCTTAACAACGTAATTTAAAATAAGTTATATTTAAATGTAAATAATATATGGAATATGCATCTTAATTTATATATAGCCAAGCAGATGATATCTAGCTTAATGAGGCTGCGTAATTTGGAAGGTTGGTCTCTTGATAGCCTAGGGTGAGGCGGTCACCTTGTGTAGTATGTATGTATGAACCTTTATGTTAATAGCATATGCATGCTAGTATTTATCGGGTCTTATACCTTAACACTTCAACACCTCCAGAAATGTCTTGATCTAATTTTATTATCAGATGTTAATTCTTCAGTCCTGACACCATGATGACAGGCAACTCTGTACAATATAATAATTTTCGGTGGCTTTGCAATTTCTTTCTTTTATTAACAAGCTTGGGTACGCAGCAGTGTGCTGCTACCCCCCATTCTATATGAGGAATTACAGAGAACACATCAAGAACTAGCTTCATGTAATATTCCCAACTCACGGGATGGTTACCCGTCCTTGGAATCAAAGATAAACACAGGGAATGTGAGCATGGCAAATTAGAGAGCTGACTGAACCACTGGGCTATGTTTACATGCACGAGTCATTCACCTGATCTGGTCTCTGTTATGCATATAAATGATTTGCAATTTCAACGCCTTCCTCGGACAAAGTCTTGCCAGCACAATGACGTCGGATACCTGTATGTCTTTGCTACGATTCAGCAAATATTTACGCAGGATATTTCTAAACTAACGTTAGGATATTTACCTGTATTTACCTGAGGTCCACCATCTCTCTAGTAGCCTCGACGGGGATAGGAAAACGGCGGCTTATTAAGATTGTCCCATTGTTCCTGAGGACTTAATATCCGATTATCGAGAGATACGATCTTGCAAGCCCTCCCCCCACCCCCACCCCTTCCCTATCGGTTCTGGAATTCCTGTCAGGAGGTTGGTAGGATGGAAGACTTACTGGTTTTGGAACTGTTGTCTGGTAGGTAGGGTGTGTGTGTGTGTGTACGTACACGTACGTACGGACGTACACGCTAGTACTCGTCGTCGTATGTGTATACCTGCACTCAGCACCGTGTGCGCGCGCAACTTGCCGTCGTGTGTGTAAATTCGTTTTGCCGGGGACAGGAAGCCTGTGTTTACATATATTTTAGACTTGTATCGAGGTCCCCCAAGGTCGAACTAAAGGCCCTTACCAGGATGCAATCACACT
This sequence comes from Procambarus virginalis, assembly GCA_020271785.1. Lineage (NCBI taxonomy): Eukaryota > Metazoa > Arthropoda > Malacostraca > Decapoda > Cambaridae > Procambarus > Procambarus virginalis. Next base: position 18,855,980 of record WNGS01009202.1, read on the forward strand.
ACAGTTGACTAAACTTTTTTTTTATGTGAATAAGAGGTATTAGGGGAAGGCAAATTTACCCAACCATTTCTGTCCCACCTGGGATCTCTGGTTGTGAGTCGAGAAGGAACCCCTACGAGACGCTTGAGGGATGGTAGCTATGCTTGTAGTATCCCGTCTTCCCAGTACAGTACTTTATAATATGACGGCTTTGAAAATACTGACGGTTTTGGCCTCCACCGCCTTCTCGCTCCTCACTTGTTCCAACCGTCTATCACTATTTGCAAAGGAGAACTTTCTAATATAATATATTTTTCCATAAATTTTGTTTCCTGAACTTGAATCTGTGGCTTTTAATTTATTCTTGAAGTTGCAGATTTCAAGAATTTCTCCAGATCAGTTTGGTCGATTCCTCTTACTATTTTTGTATGTAGTGTATCGCCTCTTTTATTTTTTTCCCTTCTACCTTCTAACTTTGGCATGTTTAACACCTCTTGCCTCTCCTCGTACCTCTTGTTTATTCAGCTCAGGAAGCCATTTCATGGCATGTCTCTGCTCCTTTACCAGCTTACTGATCGATGTGCTTCTTAAGATATGGCACCATACAACCCCTGCATATTCCAACTTTGGTTTCATGAAAATCGTGAACAATTTTCTGTAATATTTATCCATTCGTGTAATTAAAAGCGATTCTAAAGTTGGAGAGCGTAGCATATGCTCCTCGCACAATGTCCTTTATATGGTCCTCGTGATTTTTTCTCTCTCTTCCAAGAGTTCATGTAACTTACCATCATCAGCAAACATGTTCCTGTTGTTCTGTATTCCTACTGGTATATATACGTGGTGTAGGTGGACGTCAGTACTCATTGTTGTGTGTGGGTGACGCCAGTATCCATCGCTGTTTTTTGCATTTTTTGCTACACATTTCTTTACGTAGCAAAATTGCTACACAATGGTGTATACAAAGCCCGTCCTAATAAACGGAGGTCAAATGCTTGTTAATGCAGTCGTCAAAGTCTGGCGGCTCACAACTGATGAAGCTCGAGCTTTTCAGGAACAGTGCTTCGCTCACGTCCGCTGAACCCAACACAACCTAAAATTTTAATTTAACCCAATCCATCCAGATTCCAAAGTCCAATGTTCATTCCATGCAGCCGCCATATCCCCTGTAATGAAAACAGCTTTTACACGCGACTTAAAACTAATGTCGATTGACCATATGTTCAACAGCACTTCGCTGGCGACCTCTGTTCGAATCTTAAGTCTGTAAGTGCTTCACCCACGTACTACAAATACAAACAATCACCAACAGAACCTAACCTAACTTAACCAATGCCCAAATATGCACAATATGCTAATATATAATAATATTAATTTATATTTCAGAAAATTCCTGTTCTGAATGACAGCATGTTAAAATTTATGAATGCGTCTTTAGGGTCGAACGCTGGATGGAATGGAGTTGGTCTGAGGACGGGTTGCACCCGAGACAAGCGGAATCAAATGTCAACCTTAAGAATTTCACACTATCTTTACATAGAAGTTGACTTTCATAAAGGATTAAGGGTAAAGGGTGGTTATGGGTCAGTATGCCGCTGAGCTCAGTGACCCACATCCCCACACCTCCCAGCAGACAAGCAGCCCCAGTCAGGCAGCCTCGTCCCTCGTATCAACACCAGAGCGCCGCTGCTTGACATATTAGGTAGCCTTGTCCTTAAACCGTGTCCGCATCGTCGGCCAGTTCACTTATAGGTGATCGGAAACAGTTGTGTTGTGCGGAGGAGTAAACAGCTGTATTGTGTGCGGGAATTAACAGCTGTATTGTGCAGGGGAGTAAACATTACCCCATTAATGTAACTTTGTTGAAACTATTCGAAATGGTTCGTACCGTTGAACAGTGTTTGACTCTTGACTGTGGTGGACGAACGGTGTTAACCACGAATATAAAATCAAAAATTAAATTGAAAATATAAATGGTAAGTCATCAAAAGATTACGGGTAAGTAGCTTTTATATATTGTACCGAGTATTTCATTAATTTTTATACCGTTGTGTGTGTGTGTGTGTGTGTGTGTGTGTGTGTGTGTGTGTGTGTGTGTGTGTGTGTGTGTGTGTGTGTGTACTCACCTATTTGTACTTGCGGGGGTTAAGCTCTGGTTCTTTGGCCCCGCATCTCAACTGTCAATCAACAGGTGTACGGGGTCCTGAGCCTGCTGGGCTCTATCATATCTACACTTGAAACTGTGTAAGGAGTCGGTACTTACCTAGTTGTGCTTGCGGGGGTTGAGCTCTGGCTCTTTGGTCCCGCCTCTCAACGGTCAATCAACTAATGTACAGGTTCCTGAGCCTATTGGGCTCTATCATATCTACACTTGAAGCTTGGTGTGTGTATATATATATATATATATATATATATATATATATATATATATATATATATATATATAATATAATGTACATAATATAATGTACTCTACTCGACCTAGTATGCAAGATTTGCCTATTAGGCATAGTGATTTTCGTTATTAAAAAAATCCAATGAGTTTATTTCAATTAATATTATTATATTATATTAAGAACATGAATTACTGACTTGTTACGTTAGTTTATGTAACAAATATAATGCTGAAGAGTGTCACAGCTTAGCTCGTTTTCTCAAGAGTTTGAGGGCACAAAAGGTCTTTATCAGACCTCATCTTAGACTATTACATAAACAATTTCATATATCCTTCACACCTTATAGTTACATGTCAGCTAGTTACAGAGGATATTCTATTTCAAGAGCTATATTTTTACAGTAAGTCATTATACATCAATGGTAGGTCTTATCGCTAATACATAATTGTTTGATCAATGGGGATATTGCAGTCATAGGGGAGCTGTTGTTTATTATTAGTCTTCACAATACTGAGTTTCTTAATCTCATATGTCATTTATCTACTGGAAGCGAAATGTGGATACAGCGCAAGGATTTCAGGTATTTTATCCTTGGTAATAAGATAGGTTACCATATCATACAGAGTGAGCTTGGATTTATCTCTAAATGGCTAAATTTTACTACAATCCAAGATATAGTGTTCGAGTGTGTGTGTCCCTGTCTTTGTCCACACACCACACACTTTACTTAATCTAGATCCCTATACAAGCCGAACTGCATACAATTGGAGTACCCGGTGTTATGAGAGCGTTAGCTGCAAGAAATAGAGTCAAGAAATATACTATAAGATCAAGAACTATAACATAGTCAAGAACATGACTATGGTCAAGCAGACACTAAGTCATAATAACGTGGCTGAAAATTATACGCCCAACCCACACATCAGAAAATAAATAAAGTGACGAGGTTTCGGTCCGTTCTGGACCGAAAGGTCCAGGATCAGGTCATGTAAAGAGTGGTATTTTGTTGTTTTAGATTCAGCTTCTCGGAACAAAAAGTTCCAAGTAGTACAGGCTATGGTGAGCCCGTAGTGTACTTACCGGTACAGGAGCGGGGCTGTAATTAGAACGGTAGTAGAGAAAGTCAGTATATCTACCTTTCATACTCACCGAATGTGAGGTGAAACCCGAGAAGGTAAGAAGTATACCATAGGAGTTAATGAGGAAATATAACTGCAGACGCCTAATTCTAATAGAAAAATGTGAAATTGAGACAAAAGACAGGAACAGAAGAGAGAGAAAAGAAAGCCTAAAGGGGATAAAGCAAAAGTCGGATCACGTTTGTTAAGAAGGTTAGAGCATTTAACTATGTACTGATAAGGGCAAGAGTCAACCGCAACAAAGCCAGGACTAAGGTCAGGGCTAATTGGTGGCATTAGTAAATGGAATGCACTAGGAAGTGATGTGGTAGAGGCTTGACTCCATACACAGTTTCAAATGTAGATATGACAGAGCCCAATAGGCTCAGGAATCTGTACATCAGTTGATTGACGGTTGAGAGGCGGGACCAAAGAGCCAGAGCTCAACCCCCGCAAACACAACTAGGTGAGTAAGGTTCACACTGGGCACGTCGAGTATGAGTAGATTCAACAAGACGCCGCCTGTGAAGAGCAGACAAGAAAGATGAGACCAATCTATAGGATGATTAGTCCCTAACATAACAGAGCATTGTCTGCAAGCTTATCACTTTATGTTCATATTTTGTCGTGGATAGTACGGCCAGTTTCACCAAAGTATTGAAGACAAGACGAGCAGGAAATAGAATGAACACCAACAGCATTGGAAGCAGGAGAATTAGTGTGAACCCAGATGACTACGAAGTGTGTTGGCAGGTTCAGGTCGAAAGGCGCGTTTTTTATCAGAAGGACGAAGAGTATAACTGCGATTTTTTAGTTCAGATATGAAAGGAAGGAACAGCACACATGCTGCTAATATTGGAAGCACATTTAGGATGAAGGAAAGTGTCTTTATTTTAGTTTAGCATGAGAAAAGGCACTGTGGATAAAATTTAAGGGATAATCAAGGCGAGAGAGAGAGAGAGAGAGACTTGTAATGAAGATAAATTACGGAATCAAGAACTGAGGGTCGTAGTAGGATGATAGAAAAATAACTGAATATATTTCATTTATTTTTCCATTCATCGACTTGAGAATGGTTCAGGACGGACGAAACGTCGTCTCCCTTTCACCTTCTAGTGTGTGGTCTGGTCAACTCAATCAAATTAATTTACAAACTAGTGTGTTGGTTGGGTGTATGCCAGTCCCTGCCATATCTCAGTATTATGTGGACGTCTTGTATATGGCGTCTGAGGTGTATATGGACATACACACTCAGTAGTAAACATCGTAATGCTAGCACTTTCTGTCCCTTTGAATGACAGAAAATTGGATAACTAGAAAAATCTTGGTGGCAGATGCTTTAGGTAAACACCCATTGTTGAGGTCGAGCGAACACTTTACCACGACTCGCAACTGGTGGCATTCGTAAGCGCAACTCCGTAAACAGCCCGTCCTCCTAAGGTTCAAAACGTCAAGAAAAAACACGGAAATTACAGCCCGCGCTCCTGTGCCAGATAAGTCCACAATGGGCTCACCATAGCCCGTGCCCGTGCTACTTGGAACTTTTTGTTCCAAGTAGCGAATCTTAAACAGCAACAACAGTCAAGAAAACGGTAATTTAAAGTGTCCCATTCCTAACCTAGCAGACTAAGTCAGAGGATCCAAAACAGAAAACGGTACTGTACGTCCACTTTCGCGAGCCGCTTCCATTTTCTAGTCCGACCTCCGTTTCCGTCTTACCGATGGGTCTAAGTCTGCGGACCGTGTTGGCTACATTGTTGTTTTTCCTGATTGCACTTATATGTGTCGCTTACCTCCGGAGACTAGCATCTTCACAGCAGAGCTTTATGCTATCTCTATGCTCTTCGTCTCCTGTTTTCTCGTTGTCAGTCTTCCGTTGTGGTGTGACTCTCGTAGTGCCTTCATGGCTCTCGGGTCCTTTAATCCGGTGGTTGTTGAGATCCAGCATTGGCTGTTTCTTGTTCACAGTAATTTAAGTCAGTTGAGTTTGTTGGGATCCCAGCCATATTGGTGTGTCTATAAATGAGCGTGCGGATGCTGCGCCAAGGAAGCTGTCCGCTATTGTCCATCTCTCGTAAAGGTATTCCTTATTCCGACTTTCTCCTGGTTATCCATTCCTCCATCCTCACCCGTTGGCAGGCTTGTTGGTCGTCTGTTAATGGTAACAAACTACGTACTTTTAAACGTTGTGTCCTCGTGGCCGTCCTCCTACCACCGTAACCGGCGATGGGAAACGGCTCTGGCGAGGTGCGTATTGGCCATTACTCGCTTAACTCAGGTCACTTGATGGCAGCGCCGCCCTGCTCCTTATTGTCCTAATTTCACTGTCCCTCTTGTGGTCGTGCATATCCTTGTTGAATGTCCTGACTTCCGGACGAGCGTGTGTCTTGTTTTCCGACCGTCCCCCGTGGTCGTTGTCTCTCGATAGTATTCTTGGCTACTCGGTTACTTTTGATATCGCTCGCCTCATGCGTTTCTGTTCTCGTATTGCCATCCTTGGTGATATTTAGCGCCCTCTGATTATCCCGCACATTTATTTGATGGTGCTACATATAATTCCCGGTTTGGTGCCTTCTATTGATAATTACTTACTTTCTAGTCCGACGATTTTTGTCATTAGTAACGCATATAGGCGAAAAGTAGCGTTCTTTGCTTTAAATGCTTCACCAACTCCTTACAAGTATAAATAATTACTAACAGAACCTAAGCACCTAATCCAACCTAATCTATTCCTAACTATACATGGATCTTTAATATATGATATTTTGATTTATATATAAGAACAAACCTATTTTTAATACACAATTTGTTAAGTGATCAGTGGCTCTATGGGGGGGCGCCGCTTTAACGAACTATAGCCTAAGAACAGGTTGAATTTGTAATCTAAAATATGTTATTGTGGCTTACAAGCTCAAATGCTCGAGTCAGATAAGGTATATATATATATATATATATATTATATATATATATATATATATATATATTATATATATATATATATATATATATATATTTCCTCACTTGAGAATGATCCATGGAGGTTCGAAACGTCGTGCAAATTGTTTTAAATAAGTGTAATACATTCTATAGTAATCCACGTCTTTTCTTCACCCAGAAATTACGAAAATGAGTTTTGGAGAACTCCTATTTCAGCTAAGCCCTGATGCTAAGAAAATAGTTAGAGGGATAGAAGCCTAAATCAGAAGATAGTAAATACAGAATTATGCGGTCATATTCAATGAGACCTGTGTAAAAGAAAACCTGCTGCCAGTATACACCAATATATATATATATATATATATATATATATATATATATATATATATATATATATATATATATATATATCTAATAATATTATATATATATATATATATATATATATATATATATATATATATGCGAACAAGCCTGAATGGTCCCCAGGACTATATGCGAATGAAAACTCATATATATTCATATATATATTATTATATGAAAATAATATAATTATATTATAATTATAATAATGATTATATGAATTATATATGAAAACTCATATATAATTTATATATATATAATATATATATATATATATATATATATATATATATATATATATATATATATTAGTATATTTTTTTTTGGTAGCAGTCTTTCCTGTAGACATATTTTATTAAATATGACCGAAAAAAGGTAAGATTAATAATTCTAACACGAATTTTCTCAATTTCCTTATGTTTCTTTTTACTGATGACGGTAAATTAAAAATCAATTCTCCAAAATTCATTCTTTATTTCTAGTCTGACGCGACACTTGAGCGCGTTTCGTAAACTTATTACATTTTCAAAGACTTTTAGTTTACTAACACATACCTTATGCTTTATGAAACAAACATTGGCTCTTATACCTGCATTTGGGTGAGGTGATGTAATACATTAGTGGGGTGAAACAC
>WNGS01009202.1:18863431-18890017 GCA_020271785.1 Procambarus virginalis
AAGTACTTAATTGAAGCAGAATCAGGATATGAAATCTGAGCAAGCCAAGAGATTCATTGTGACCATGCTAGCAAAGCAAACAGCCTCTCCGATTCTAAAAACTGATAGATCTTTGCCAGACAACAATATGGTAAGAAAACAAAGGAACATGAGTACACATTTATGGTCTACAAACACTGAATTCCATCTAGCACCAGTGAGAGGCCATAGGCTAGGTAGTCACAAAAAAACGAAGGAAATGACGTGACTCACACTTGCCACAGAAAAAATGGGGCATATCTCTGTCCACTGAATGAGCTGGAGACAAAACAACACAGCAATCACACACTGATTACATCATTCCAGCTCCTGAGTCTCATCCAGCACAGTCCACCTTGAAAGAACGCCTTTCTAGGGAAGAAAACCTCAGAAGAGGTATCTCTTGTAATTGGTCTTTATTGAAGGCAATTGACACGGGGAACCCTGAGACAAATCTTAACCAGATGAGCAAAAGACATTCTTAATACAGTACAGTAGTTTGCATACTTACCTTGAAATGATAGGGATGAACATTTCAAGGCAAGGGACACCGTGTCTAAGAATAGGTTGTCAATTTTGATTTATGTAGCAGATGGGAGTCGGCCAGAAGCTCTTATTCAGATGCATGCCAGGGAAATGTGTGTGGATGCTTCTTCCTCGCAACCTTTGGGTGGCTCGGCCACCCAAAGAGTTGCGAGGCAACTTTATTTTTAAAAAATATCTTGAAGGAAGGTTGAGAGTTCCTATGGTTATGCAGTTCATCTTGGAAATCATCAGTGTACTGAGATAGGTCCTGTGTAGACCATTGATGCAAGCAAAGGGTAGATATTAAAGTGTGCCAGCCCAGAAATAACATCTATAAACAAATATTTAAACAAAAATATATCCAAAGTATTTTTCCCACAGTTTAGAGTTTTGGTATACATTCCAAACTTTGAAATAGTTGTCCCTCCATCAGTATGGATTTCCCACCCCCATTCACATTTGAAAGTTTAGGTCCCCGTTCTGGTCTTGAAAACATTAATTATGGTAGCAGATGTTTCTGAATTGTTTAGATTTCTGTAGTAGCCTAACCTAACCACTTGGGCTGGACGGTAGAGCAACGATCTCGCCTCATGCAGGTTGGCATTCAATTCCTGACCGTCCAAGTCGTTGGGCACCATTCCTTCCCCCCACTTTCCATTCCAAATCCTTATCCTGTTCCCTTCCAAGTGCTATATACACTAGTTATTGTACACCATCACTCTGTACAATCACTTTTATGTATGTACCTTACCTAAATAAACATTTTGATTTTGATTTTTTTGATTTTAGTTGTGATGGCTTGGCACTTTCTCCTGATAATTCCTTTTCCTTCTGTACCAGAAGAATAATATAAGAATTAGCTTCTCACATGCTCTAAAGTATATTTTTGTATTCTTACTAACTTGATATACTGTATAAAACTGAGACTTCTTTCAGATTTTTTGCATGGCTAAATAGTAAGGCAATCAAGATGAAGTATGGTCCCTATGAAGATGTCAAGAAAGAGTTATTTGTACCAATTACAAAAATCAGTCACATGATCCTGAATTGCAAAAAGAAAATGCCATTAGAATTCTTGAAATTGGTGTTGGCATTGGTATGTTTTTCTTATTTCTATAATACATAGGACTCATTAAACGCAAAATAATGTGCAGTAAGCACATGCATTATATTTTATTAAAAATATTATGTTACTGTATTCATTTGAGGATTTTAATTTTTTTAGTATTTTACGTATGATTTTGTCCATTAATAATTTCTTTATAATTTGATATTAATTAGTATGATTAATAGTATGAGTTTTTATTAATATCTGATTCTGTTTTAGGGACCAACTTTACCTACTACCCAGATGGTTGCCAACTAATTGTTGTGGATCCTAACCCATACTTCAGTAAATACTTCAATGAAAACCGGGCCAAGTTTCCAAATATTAAATCTGAATCAATCATTATATCAACAGGTATAAACTTTTGATCTGTACAGTAATTAATATTACCATTTATATTGTATTATACAAAGTTAGCATCATTTAAAAGTGAGTTTTAAACATAAAAGACTTTCTAGACGACTGGCTTCATTTATCACATCATTTTTCATAATGTAGAAAAGTGTCCTGTAGCATAGTGGGTGAGAGTTATTGGGTCACAACTGAAAGGTCCAGAGTTTTGTTCTCATGGCAGGTCAGAAATGTTTCAGTATTTCTTTATACTGTATCTGATGTCGCTGTTCACCCAGCAGTAAATAGGTACCCAGGAGTTAGGCATCTGTTGTGGATTACGAATTAATTCATTAAATTAAATTAATTAATGTGTTTTTAACCCTTCAGGAGAAGATATGGATATGGTGAAAAGTGAAAGTGTAGATGCTGTTGTTATGACTTTGGTTTTGTGTAGTGTGACTGACATTGCCAAAGTTGTCAGTCAGATCCAACGCATTCTAGTTCCTGTAAGTACTGTATAGAATTTTGTTTTGTTTTTAACTTTCTTAGAAAATGTAATTTCCTAAGAGGTAGTTACAGGATGAGAGCTATACTCGTGGTGTCCTGTCTTTCCAGTACTCTTTGTCATACAGTATAACGCTTTGAAACTACTGACGGTTTTGGCCTCCACCACCTTCTCACTTATCTTGTTCCAACTGTCTACCACTCAGTTTGCAAAAGAAAACTTTCTAATATTTTTTCGGCACCTTTGCTTCCTCAGCTTGAATCCGGGTCCTCTTGTTCGTGAAGTTGCTGGTTTCAGGAATTCCTCTTTGTCAATTTGGTTGATTCCTGTTAGTATTTTGTACATGGTGATCATATCGCCTCTTTTTTTTCTGTCCTCCAGTTTTGGCATGTTTAATGCTTCTAGTCTCTCCTCATAACTCGTGATTTTTCAGTTCCGGAAGTCATTTTACACCTTTTCCAGTTTATTTATGTGCTTCTTGAGATTTGGGCACCATACAGCTGCTACATATTCCAATTTTGGTCTCACAAAGGTCATGAACAGTTTCTTTAATATTTCACCATCCATACAATTAAAAGCAAGTCTGAAGTTGGAAAGCGACGCATACGCTCCTCTCACAATGTTCTTTGTGTACCTTTGATGACGGCTTACTATTCAAAACCACCCCTAGGGCTCATTCTTTATTAGAGTTCTGTAATACCTATCCACATAATTTGCAAGTTGTATGTGGTCTATTTTCTCAGAATCCACATTCCATAATATAGCATTTATTCACATTGAATTCCTATTGCCACTTGACGCCCCAAGTACCTATTTTATCTAGATCAATTTGAAGGTCCTTACAATTGTCTGCATCTCCTATCTTCCCCAGTATCTTAGCATCATCCACAAACATGTTCATATAATTCTGTATTCCTACTGGTAGATCGTTTATGTAGGTGATAAAATTACTGGTGCAAGAACTGAACCTTGTGGTACTCCACTAGTAACACTCCTCCAGTCTGATGCATTGTTTCTGATTACTGCCCTCATCTGTCTATCATTTAGAAAATTTTATCATCCATGTCAAAAGTCTCCCTGTCACCCCTCCAGCATGTTTGTTTCCAAAACAGCCTCTTGTGTGGGACTCTATCAAAAGCCTTTATGTCCAGATAGACAGTTAACCCAACCACCTCTTTCCTAGTATCTCTGTTGCTCCATCATGAAAACCAAGACGATTTGTTACACAGGATCTTCCTGTTTGAAAACCATACTGCCTGTCCATTAATATGCCATTACTCTCTAGGTGTTCAACCCATTTGGCTTTAACTATTTTTTCTAGTGTTTTGACTACCACGCTTGTTAATAATGATACGGGTCTATAATTTAAAGGTTCCTCTTGACTACCATTTTCGTTGATTGGCACTATGTTATAATGCAAACTGCTTGCCATTACAAAATAATAGATTAGACATTATGGGCCACACTGTGTTTCATGGAAAACTGATTTGTTGACCTATTGTACTGTATATGTGCCTGTACATCTTTGTATCTACCTTACATATTGCTGCCATTACCATAAGCTTGACCAAGCATGGAAATTCATTTCATAATGTCATTGTCATTACACTTCAGTGTTGTGAGCAACAGCTTTGTCAAATCTACACATGTTATATCTACAGGCTTCAAAAAAATGTGAGAAATGATTCATTAACCCTTAAAGTATAGTTATCATCACAATGTTAAATCCCAGGGGGGGGAGGCAATTCCATTATCATATGATGATTATAGATACTGTATTTTCACCTGGTTTTTATACAAATGATATAAATCTGGTTATGATAAATTTATGTGGATGTAATGGAATTAGCCTAGACCTATGAACAAAATTCTGCTATCATTTTTAACTGCATGCTATCAATGGGGTTCTCTTGTACCAAAAGCAATGTGATTACAGTACTATACCATTAAATCACAATTTGGTGTTTCCCGCTGGTGTTTGGGTCTGCTTCTGGACGACATTACTAGAGCTGGTCACAAGACACTTCCTTTGAGCTGTAACGGGAACAGATTTACATGCAATATAAGTGTGCACATTTAATTTTAGACCAATATAAAGTACATACCAGACCACTGTTTTTGTCAGTTAGGGGTAAATAAATTGAGTAATTCCCCACATTGTGTAAACTAAAGTGAAACTGCAAACACATAAAATGCACTAACTCAATTCTCACAGCTCTCTTCTTTGCTTGACTCGTCAGCAATATTGCATTGCCGCAGGTTGCAGACCCAATAACTTTCCATTCCCTCTCCTATTTCAGTGAAAATGGAAACCAGCCATAATTTTTTTTAATGCACTCCTGCCTTTTGGTAATCCCAAGAAGATTTAATAAATACTGTAAATGCATTGGGAATTGTTTCTTGTGATTTTTCTCTAATATTGATTGACATGTTATTGTGAATAATTTTCCATGTACAATATTGTATGTATGAATATATAATATGCTGTATACAGCATATACAGTATCTTGTATATGCTGTGTATAGCATATGCAGTATTTATATATGTTGTATACAGATACTGTACTGCTATCTGTATCATTCATGTTGAATAGTTTACACTTTTTCTTATAAAAACTACTGTACATTACATGAAACAATTGCTTTAAATTACACTTGGCTACTATTTAAATTACAGTACTGCTTTAAATAAATGTTTACCATAAGACTTTATGAAGCATTATAGTGTAACTGAGTTCACTGCAAGACTTTATGAAGCATTAGTTATTGTGTAACTGGGTTTATTGCGAGACTATATGAAGCATTAGTTATATCTTAATTGAATTTTTTCAGGGTGGCAAATTTTTTTTCCTAGAGCACATTCAGGAGTGGGACCCAAAGAAGCACTGGATGCGTCGGCATCTTCAAAGTATGCTGACGTGGTTGGGGATCTGGCCATTTGTGTTTGATGGGTGTTGTCTAAATCGTAACCCTTTACCAATAATAAATACTATAGGGTTCTCAAATGTCTGTGCTGAAAGGCTGTATGCCCCAATACCAGTGGCGTTTATGAAAATTGTTTCTCCTCACTTGCGTGGAATTGCCACCAAGTAATTGGTGAACAATGAAATTCAACATTTAACCTGTTGAATTAACAGGAATAATAATAACATGTCTGCCTGAAATGCTATGTGTGCTAGTGGCTTTACAAGAATGTAAAAACATCAATGCTATATACTCTCATAAACCCAATGTACCTTTTTGTACATAATTTTTTTTTATTATTGTCATTTAAAACAATGATTGTTTAATCATGTTACCTCATGATTAAATCTTGACCCCTAAAGTGTGGCAGTCATTAAATTTGCCACCCTGCCTTTAAACAGAAGAAAAAGAGGATAATTATTTTAGTTGTTTTATTCTTGTGAAATGGTGCATCTGTATTGAAAAGTATGGAAAATACACACAAATCATCTACCTGTATTTTTGCCTGGGCAGTGGTCAACATATCCTCTGGTATTCATCAGCCTTGAATTGTGATAGTAACCAAGACCAAACAAAATTGATTTTTTTTTAGTTTTCATAGGGAATATAAATAATTCAGAAATAATCTGTATGAAAAATAAAACAAATTATAAAATAAATATATGTGCAGTACTTAAGATTTTTATGTTGGCCCGGGTAAATGCTACAATCTCTTTATGATAAGAGACCAGGAGCTGAAGTCTTTCTGACTCCAAATTATTTTGTGGCCTACCATGGCTGCTAAGAGAGACATTTGAGCATTGGAGCTCAACTCACAGGCTACGGGAGCCCAGACGACCAGCACATCAATCAACCGATCAGCGGCCTCGGCCGCTACCACCTTGGTCCCTGTACTGATTCACCTTGCAGAGAAGCTGGCAGGAACAGACATTGCCAAGTACATGAAAATACTCAACAGACTTCTCGCTGCAATTGGACTACCCAATATGTCGGTTCCACCGCACCTACTACAGACTCCACAAGCTACCTCAACTCGACCAGAACGGATCCCAACAGCAGCAGCAGCAAATGAAGCAACATCAGAACCAGCAGCAGCAACCGAAGCAACATCAGAACCAGCAGCAGCAAGATCATCATCTCCAGCAATGGAACTGATAGCAGAGCTAGTAGCCCAAACAACTCAGCCGGCGGAACTGATAGCAGAGCTAGCAGCCCCAACGACTCGGGCACCAGCTACTGCATCAACACATCACCACCACCCAGTGGCAATCTCGACACCTTCTAATGCTGGCACAAACGGGGGACAGGAGGAGGGAGAGATAAGAATATACAGAACCACCGATCTGCTACAACAGTACCAGCATACAATGGGGACCTTGAAGTCACCTATATCGAACCAGAAGCCAAAGAACCCAAACCTGAAGACGGGGAACACACCAGACACAAGAAACTCCCCTGCTATCTCCTTTTCATCGAAGATCAAGATATCAAGGTACCGCACAAATAAGAAGACAACTGGCCACCAAATGCAACCAGATCATCTCCCCAAGAACCCAACAAATTCCCTCGCCATATATTTGTCCAGGCACACACAATGGATCGCTTCATGGAAGTTGACAACATGACGAGACTGTTCTATGACCAAAACCAAATTCTTCGGACTGTTTGAAAGAAAATGCATTAAGCATCAACGTTTGTAGATTTTGAACCAATGATTTATAATACAATAAAACTATAACCTTCTCTGTTTAGGACAAAGGTTCACTTATCAATTTACAAGTAGGCTATTATTGGAACAATAATATATAGTGATATATAATAAAAATTATGGAAGGGAGTACCACCTCTGGCTGGAAGAAGGGGGACCCATAGCCTCGGAGGAAATCACACATAACGCATTGGAGGGAATGTAGGTCCCCTCCAATACAGTTTCTGTGTGCTTTTCTCCTACCACCCCCTTCCTTTTTTTTTTTTTCTTATGCTTTATTGTGTATTTAAAGGTTACAAAACATACAAGACAAATGCCTAAAGGTTATGGATCTCTTGAAGCTCCTCCGCTTCATATATATATATATATATATATATTATTGTTCTATAATATATAAAACTATAATGCTTTCAGACCATCACAAATATCTAGATAACTATCCAGGTTGTTTGAGGAGGGGTGGGGGGGGGGATTTGGTGTCTTATTCTAATCACTTTCCCTGAGAACGGGCTTAAAGTGCTTTAGGATATTTTTAAAGAAAATTACATTCAGTAGATAATGTAAAAACCACCAAACTGTTGATCAGTGACAACTAATAACACATCACACGACCAATCACCTTGTTACAAATGAGAAATTGACCCCAGGATTGTCCGGTATCACAGCTTATATTAAATTCCTCACAAATGAATTGCCTAATTTTCAGTCCTTACAGTGCATCCTGCTAGAAATAACAAGTAAATGTTTAAAACAAATTATCTCAAACGTGATTTGAGATACTTCATAGCATTCTTGAGATGTTAACAAGGTATTTGACAGTACAATATATATAGTTTGGTGTATTATAGTTGAGGGCAGGAAGACTTTTAGGGTAATCTAGTTCCCATAAGGCCAGGGGTGGCAAACCTTGTTGAGTGTGTTCCCAAATTGGCAACCCATCAATCTAAATAAAATTATCTCGCTTGCCCATGGAAACTTGGAGCAGCAGATTATAATTTATTATTATATTTGCATTTGATCACTTATATATAAAAAAGAGAATAAAATGTTTGAAAGCATTACTGAAAGAAGAATGTTTAAATACCAACCAATATTATGGTCTGTAAATATATTCATTTAAAATACTAGGTGTTTAAAGAACCATTCAATGAGGGGGGGTCCCTTCCCCAATCGACGGGTGTGTGGTCCCTTCCTCCATCGACGGGTGTGTGGTCCCTTCCCCCATCGACGGGTGTGTGATCCCTTACCCCATCGACAGGTGTGTGGTCCCTTCCCCCATCGAAGGGTGTGGTCCCTTCCCCCATCGACGGGTGTGTGATCCCTTCCCCCATCGACGGGTGTGGTCCCTACCTCCATCGATGGGTGTGGTCCCTCCCCCATCGACGGGTGTGGTCCCTCCCTCATCGACGGGTGTGGTCCGTCCCCCCATCGACGGGTGTGGTCCCTCCCCCATCGACGGGTGTAGTCCCTTCCCCCATCGACGGGTGTGGTCCCTCTCCGCATCGACGGGTGTGGTCCCTCTCCGCATCGACGGGTGTGATCCCTCTCCCCATCGACGGGTGTGGTCCCTCTCCCCATCGACGGGTGTGGTCCCTCTCCCCATCGACGGGTGTGGTCCCTCTCCCCATCGACGGGTGTGGTCCCTCTCCCCATCGACGGGTGTGGTCCCTCTCCCCATCGACGGGTGTGGTCCCTCTCCCCATCGACGGGTGTGGTCCCTCTCCCCATCGACGGGTGTGGTCCCTCTCCCCATCGACGGGTGTGGTCCCTCTCCCCATCGACGGGTGTGGTCCCTCTCCCCATCGACGGGTGTGGTCCCTCTCCCCATCGACGGGTGTGGTCCGTCCCCCCATCGACGGGTGTGGTCCCTCTCCCCATCGACGGGTGTGGTCCCTCTCCCCATCGACGGGTGTGGTCCGTCCCCCATCGACGGGTGTGGTCCCTCTCCCCATCGACGGGTGTGGTCCCTCTCCCCATCGACGGGTGTAGTCCCTTCCCCCATCGACGGGTGTGGTCCCTCTCCGCATCGACGGGTGTGGTCCCTCTACCCATCGACGGGTGTGGTCCCTCTTCCATGTACAGGTGGAGTCCCTCCCCATCAACCGGTAGAGTCCCTCCTTCGACGAGTGGTGCCCACTCTCCTTTAGCGGGCGGTGTCTGTCCGCTCTCTTCTCATTCGATGAGTGGAGTATGTGGGGTCTTTCACCCATCAGTGGCTCTGGTCCCTTCTACGGGTCGAGTCCGTGCCCCTTCGCCTGTTCCCCTACTCCGATGGATGATGATGGCGGCCAACTAGTTTCCCCCTCTCTACTAACGGGTGGAGTCTGTGGCCGCAGTAAAGCTAAGTTCTCATCTCAATTGGTTAACTACTTGGATGTTGTTAACTTTCTATAAATTTCTGGCCTACATAGAGATTTAAGAGTGAGGCATGTTATCATGATGAAATTCGATAATCGGAAACGCTTGGTTCAAAGAACAAACGTCCCATGAATATTCAGTGTCTTTATTCTCGATTTAAATGTGTGCGTGCGGTGGACTCCAAACATAATGGATCTGAAACATGTGTACCGTTAGAAAGTACTGTATGTGAGATATACGTTGTCTCTCCTCGCACTCTTAAATCTTGCCTTTAACCTTCCTTGGAAACCCCAATTCACAGTACTGTGAACATTTTGTATATGCTATATTTTTGTATGTATGTAGAGAATTCTTAATTCCTCTCAGCTCTTTAAGACATAACTGTAACATGCTTGTGTCTAAAGCTAGACACAAATACAACAAAATTATTAATGATGATAACAGAGTCCATTTCATGTGGACTCCATCTCATGTTGGCCTCTGAATGCATGATAGAGCCTATGAGTTGGCCAAAGAATGTGCCTTTAATGGAGAAATTGAGCATAACCTTGATTTGTTAATAAGTAGTCTGAGAGCAATAGTACACCAAGAACTTCAACAAGTTCTTGTAGATCTGAGGCAAAGTGAAATCGACACCAGTAATTTCATCATCATACTATTATGAAAGAGGAGCCACACACCTATGGATCATCCAATAAAATCAGCAGACTTCTAGATGTTACTACTGCTCGGCTTATACTCGGTTACAAGTATCTCTACGAATTCTCATTATCTACTGATGTAGACCTGACCAAATGTAAACTGTGTCAATAAAATTATTCGCACACCCTCCGTCACTATGTGATGGAGTGCGAAAAGGTACGGGAATTCAGAGACAATTCTATAATAAATGTTCCAGTGATGTGTAAATATTTCATTCAAAATTATCTGCTTCCAGAAATCTTAGCCAAATCTCCCCCAGTTTGCGAACTGTAGGTAGTAACTGAGTGATTGTAACCTATCCACCGCTGCCCGCTGGATGGGGGGCGGTGTGCAGGACAAACATATCAATTGTGACACTAGCTCTCCACATATGTCAGTTGCTTAATTTTGAAACTGTACTTGTGGTCGGTCTTGAGCCCATTGTTGATGTGACGATGTACATTGAATTTTTTAACTAGCTCATTAAGATTGTAGTTTGCTAACCTAATGAATTGTGGGGTTCAGTCCCTGAGCCCATTATGTCCATCTGTAACTTTCTACTACCGCCCACAGGATGGGTATGGGTGGTGCATAATAAATGAACTAAAGTGGAGAATCTTCAAGTATCGTATACAGTAAATTGTATTTAAGGTCAAATTTCTGAAATAAATTTCTGAAATTTAGGCAAAGCTAAATCATCCGGTTAGAACCATACACGCATTTTTCTATCAATTACTTTAATTCAACTTATGCTTATAAGTGCAATGTAGTCCCTTCTGGCTTAGCTCTTTCTCCTTAATTANTCTCAGTCACTTAATGGGAGCGAGCATTTGTTATTTGCCTAATTATGGGAGAATTAGTGCCAGCTGTCCGCGTAGAGCGACGCGGTCTTATTAATGTAATTGTCTTGTAGAAGCAACCGGGATCGGGCGATCTTTTGCAACGTTTGCAAGATTAGAGGGACAGTAAGATTGGTATACCTTGAGTATTGCAAAAACGTGTGTTATCACTGTGTGGGCATAGTAATTACGAGTTGCAGTAGTCGCAAATGTATGTGGGCAGTGCTATTTTATAATGTTTTGCATGCATTATATGTGTGACCTATGTACCTTAGGGTTACTTTGTTTCTTTGAGTTGTGTGAGTACTTAAGGATTCAGTGAGTTAATTAGGGGTAATTAACTGGATAAGGGGGTGCACACTTGAAGTTGTTGAATGATGAGTGCTGTATGGGAGAAACAGTGCTGAACTTGAGCTGTGGGTAATACGTGTCGGTGCATTAATTGTCCCTGTGACAATTAATTGACCACTCTAGCTAATTATGTAATTAGCATTCTCATCATGAATTCACGTAGGGGAGAGGATCTGTCAGAGTCTGTCAGTGATAGTGTTAACGTCAGTTGCTCGAGACTAAACTGCCTTTCAGGGTTGGGGCAATTAGTGGCTCATGATAATTAGTGGAGTAATTAACGTCTGGAGTCTTGAGGACTCAGATGACTCGGTAAAGCGGGTCATGGGGTTAGCATAATACTTATATTAACATATTCTGTCTGGTGACAGTGGATTAAGTTGCACTCATTGTTAATTAGGGTAATTAACTCCTCTTCCGTGAATTCACAGTGTTTGATGAGCTGCTTAGGCAGTGCGGAGTGAGACGTATTATGTATGATTAATTATCGGTCCTGGTGACAGTAATTAATTGCTCAGGCTAATTAGGGTAATTAGCACTCATTAGTAAGTAAAGTAATTATGATACACAGACTGTTGAGAAGCCACCCACTTGGGGTAGGCTTAGTTAACGTAACTCAATTGGGATGTAATTAGTGGTCCGTTTGACCTAATAAGAATTACTCACTGAATACTTGCAAGGAGTCAAGTGTGATGTAATTTAAGAGTTTGAGTTATTGTGACAAGAGGACTTGTGTTAACGTAGAGTACTATCATGTTGTGTCTAGCGTGAGACACTTGTTTGTGATTAAAGTAGTACTTGTTGCTGACTGCTGTGATCAGTCAATTTCCATCATTATTCAATAATCAATGTTGTAATTGATTAAGGCAATTTCTTTGGTTATCGTCTAGTGACGAGGGTAAAGTAACTTAGGGATGAGTGGAGCTGTGTCCCAGAATCCCACCTTGCCTGATGTGTTCACTTTAGTTGTGATAGGGGGAGTCACTGTTAGACTACCCACCTGATTACGGGGGTCGCTCCTGTTGGACGGGAGGACCTTAAGCTTGTGATTAGAGTAGCTGCCACTAGGAAGTCGTGTCACTATTGATTTGCTTGTGTCATCAGTGGACGAATTGTTCAGTTAGTTCATGTTGTCAGCCCGAAGTGTCAGCAGGTGGAGCCTGCTGTCATTTCTCGAGGGGCTGTTGAATAGCTGTGTTGCAAATGCCACTGGTTGGACTTAACGTAATTAAATCACACGCTGTGGTGTAACTTAGTCTGTGTTATTTTTCTTTGAGTTGCAATATTGCGTCATCAGTGGGCACACCTGTGTTCAGGTTAGTTCAGTATGCAGCCACACAACAAGGGTTGCTATTTAGCTGTTGGTTATGGTGCCACTGGATGGACATTAACGTAAAGATTAATTTGAGGAAGGGTGCTGGAGTTGCCAGTGAACCCATTAGTTATTGATGTCATTGAAAGGCTACTGATTTGATTGCATTGCAACCGCTATTGCAGGTGTAGACTGCACTGAGGCGTAGAAAAGTTAGGAGGTTACTGGAGACGTGTTCCAGAACTCACTTGTCATTTGTTGTAATTGTGATTATAGATCTGTTAGTTCTTGCTTGCTTGTCGTCCTCTGTGGGCACGCTTATGTTCGGTTAGTCATTATGCAGTCCGAGGGGCTGGTGTCTAGCTGTCATGTTAGTGCCACAGAAGGACGTAGAGTAACGTCATTGACATTCTTTTGTTTTAATGTAGTAGTCTAGTCTCTTGTTATAATAAATTGTTATTTGTTAACAGTCTTTGATGTCAACCTTCAACTATTCTGTACCACTCCCATTGTTCTGATATATATTTGATATTGTTGTTTTAAATCTTGATATGACGGCTGCGCTCTTGGGAATTCGAATTCCAATTCATAGCGCCACACAACAAATATAAAATTTGATTGTGAGAACCCGTCGGTTACCCTTTATTGGTTTTAACGTCATGTTTAACTAGGAGGAACCAGCGGCCTATTGTGGACAGGTTTCCACCCCTGCTGGTGGAAGCCTGGCGGTTTGCTCCCGCTTCTCCTTTTTCTACTGGACTCATGCTTAACTGCCAAGAGCAGCCTTTAAACTTGTAGTCCACCTCCTAAGGGAGGTAGGCGTAGAGAAAAATCTCACACTGGGTGTACTCATGTCGGAAGACCTTACCTTTAAAGAACACAATAAAGTAGCCGTCACAACTGCAAGAAAAATGACAGGTTGGATAACAAGAACTTTTCACACTAGAGATGCTATACCGATGATGACACTTTTCAAAACGCTTGTGCTCTCTAGAGTGGAGTACTGCTGCACAATGACATCCCCTTTCAAAGCTGGAGAAATTGCTGACCTGGAGAGCGTGCAGAGGTCCTTTACTGCTAGAATCCACTCGGTAAAACATCTAAACTATTGGGACCGACTTAAGAGCCTAAATCTGTATTCCCTTGAGCGCAGGCGGGAGAGATACATAATAATTTACACGTGGAAAATATTAGAGGGGCTGGTCCCAAACCTGCACACAGAAATAACATCACATGAGACCAGAAGACATGGCAGGATGTGCAGAATACCCCCGTTGAAAAGCAGAGGTGCAACTGGTACTCTGAGAGAGAACTCTATCAACATCAGAGGCCCGAGACTGTTCAACACGCTTCCACTACACATAAGGGACATAACTGGCAAACCCCTCACAGTGTTCAAAAGAGAACTGGATAAGCACCTCCAAAGGATACCTGATCAACCAGGCTGTGACTCATACGTCAGGATGTGAGCAGCCGCGTCCAACAGCCTGGTTGATCAGTCCAGCAACCAGGAGGCCTGGTCGACGACCGGGCCGCGGGGACGATAAGCCCTGGAAGCACCTCAAGGTATCCTCAAGGTATAAGGTACCCTTCTCCACCTTCCTTACCTTTCACCACCTTCATTACCCTTCACTGCCTTTCCTACCCTTTACCACCTTCACTATCCTACACCATCTCCTTTCTTTTCATTCAACACCTTCCCAACCCTTCACCACTTGCCCTACCTTTTGCCATCTTCCTTACCCTTCATCACCTTCTCTACTCCTCACAATATCCCTTCATCACTGTAACCCTCTTCAATACGCATTATCTCCATCAATAAATAAACTACATAAAAGAAACTAACATTTAATCATATAAAAGAACATTATGCTTGGTGAAGATGGATTCTGGTATTTAACGGGATGGGAAATTTGTATTATTTGCTATTTAATTAAAAAGGATGGGGGCCGACCCACTATGGCTATTCCTGAAAACCCACCAGCATTCTGCCAAGGTTGGCGAGGCTATCTCTCAAGTATCTATAACCTCGAACAGATAAACAGACAAATAAACAGATATTCATTATCTTTTACTGATATAGATTGCTAAGTTACTAAGCTTTCTAAATGCATCTATCCACCATCAGTGTTCATTTCAAAGCTTATTTTAAGTAAAGGAGATTTTTGTCGCATTATTTTCCTTGGTTAACCAATTTTAGGAATTTATGAGCATTTTATCACAACATGTAAAAGATTAGAATAATTTAACAATTACTACTTGGTAAAATAATTGTTTGATCAAGTTGATTTCGTGATAACTATAATGTCAGTACAGTTACTTTTATTATTTGTTATTATATAATAAATATATAAGAACTGTTTATACTTCAAATCAAATTCTGCATTTGGTTTACGAACAGTACATTAAAGTCATAACCTGGAATGTTGAACACGCGTGGAACATATCTCTTACCTGAACATCAGCAAGAAAATCTGAGTAGAAGGGAGTGTTTTGGAGTTCTGATGCCAGCCTGTTGACGATGGCCGTGATGTTCGTACCCAGCTCATGGCGAAGCATCGTGTCCCATGTGGTATTCCTTAGGGGGCAGGGTAGGGCGGAGAGTCAAAATTATCTGCTACCAGAAGCTATTGTGTTTTGTATGAAAACAAAATTAGTTGCAGTTCTGACAGCTGATTGTTGTTATTCCTCCGTGTCTCGGGTATGCACAGTAATCTACTGCTACCCTATTGTATGGGATGGATTACAGACTATAAATCAAAAGCTAACTATGAATTCATCTAACATGTCCATCTCACCGGATGGTTATAGCCATACATCAGAAGAAGATAAGAGTCTAGTCACCTAGTCTTTACTAAACTCTGGATAGGACACAAGAATATCTTCCAATATTCGTGAGAGTATACTGAAGAAGTTGCAGAACTCGTAGTACCTCATACCATTTGGTCTGAGGTCATTGATAACAGTGCATTCACAGATATGGTGTTGGAGAGTGTGCCCTAGCTGTCGTTAATATAGTTTACAATTGAATGCTTCATTTGGGGAGAAAACATTACCAGCAGCTACCTGTCATAGGTATCAATATCCCAAGTTCAATCATCATTCTATTATGCAGGAGGTACCGCACGTCTATGGGTCATCTAATAAGGTTAGAAGCCTTCTAGATGTTACCACTGCTAGGCTACAAGTACCTCTGGGAATTTGTAACATCTGCTGATGTAGATTTGACTAAATGTAAACTGTCAGCAGAACTATTCGTCATTATATAATGGAATGTGAAAAAATCGCGGAATTTAGAGATAACGCCATCAATAGTGTCCAAGAAATGTGTAAGTACTTCATTTATAATGATGTGCTGCCCGAAATCTTAGCGAAGAATCCAAAATTTGCTTACTGTAGGTAATGCATGCACATGACTGTAAAGCTGCCGCCCAGTTGGGTGGGTATGCGGCAAGACTAGTAACTGCGACTCATCATAGATGTAAAGTGCCTTGTATAGTGACTGTTGTCAGCCTCTTGTTGAATCACTTGTGACACAAAAAATTATTGATGTGTGGGTGATTAAATATGTATGTGTATGTATATATGTATATGTACATGTATGCATGAGTATGAGTACATGTTTATATAACATTAATAATTGTGTAACTA
This sequence comes from Procambarus virginalis, assembly GCA_020271785.1. Taxonomy (NCBI): domain Eukaryota; kingdom Metazoa; phylum Arthropoda; class Malacostraca; order Decapoda; family Cambaridae; genus Procambarus; species Procambarus virginalis. The sequence goes on from WNGS01009202.1 coordinate 18,879,782, forward strand.
GCGTCAAAAGATTGTGATTTACTTAGCTAAACGAACTAGAGGGTTCAGCTCCTGAACCGATTATGTGCCTTTGTAATCCTTTACGCCACCTCCTACGGGATGGGAATGGGGTGCATAATAAAGAAAGGAACTGAATTGAATTCAAGTTCAAGTTCAAGTATGTTTATTAGGACAAAGAAAATACATCTCAAAGGGATAGAGTAGTTTAGGCTATTTCTACTCCTGTTCAATATCCCAACCTAATTCTGACAATTACAATGTCACACTATACTGTCTAGTAGATGTTTTATGCTGCCCGTAAATATAGTTCTCGGTTCTAAACATATCATAACTCTTTATATTTGTGCTTATAGCCCTTTGAGTGTTAGCGACCGCTTTTCTGTCATCCCTAATTTCCTGAAGTACTGTAGTTTTTGCAACAGAGATGGGGCCGTCTAATTACCCAAAGCTTCCTAGCATTAGGTAAGTAATGAAGAACTATGATATATTTACTCACTATAATGTTGGTGCTGAATGTACAACATGAAAAACATTCTTTTACTCTGAAATAATATAATTTTATAACGAAATCGGGTCCATCTAATTACTCAAAGCCTAATTTACTAATTACTCATTGTTGCGTGGAGCGTTGACTTCCTGTGGCGTCACCTGCCACTTAGATTCGTCTAATTTCGTTATAAAATTATATTATTTCAGAGTAAAAATATGTTTTTTCATTTTGTACATTCAGCACCAACATTATAGTGAGCAAATATATCATAGTTCGTCATTACTTACCTAATGCTAGGAAGCTTTGGGTAATTAGACGGATCGACAGAGGGTGGCATACCTAGAGATTTAACTCAACTTCAGGCAGCTTAAGCTGCCTTGTCCATCTAAGCAAACACAGAAAAACAGACATTCCAATGCAAAATTTGAATGGACTATTCCATGCAACTTTATGACAACAGACAATACAAAATAATAGACATTGTGATTAAGTCTCACCAGTGTGAAGCAGCGTCGTTTCCCCCGCCTAGGGTTGTTTACATCCGTCGCCTAGCAACCCAGAGTTTAGACTATACACTTTTCATTATATTTTAAAATTATGTTATTGAATCTACAAATATATATTTTTTAGATGAATACATAAAGGATTTATTTCTAACAATGAATACAAATATATAAAATTAGGTTTACATTTAGGTGGGCTGAGGGGATTGGTTGCGAGGTGTTGTTGTTATCAGCTGATACAGTGTTGTGTTGTTATCAGCTGATAAAGTGTTGTGTTGTAATCAGCTGATGCAGTGGTCGCTCTGAGTGCCTCATGGACGAAGCCAGCTGAAGGACACGTCGGATATTGGTCCAAAATGAATTTTCTACCCCGAGAAGCGGTGATATACGAGACGATGAACAAGGCGACGTCTGTCGTGAAGACCAGACGATCGTATGTTCTCGGGGGATTGGCGTGTGTCATCCTAGTTGTCAAGTATGGGCCCGATATGAGGCATAGGTCAGTAGGCATTCTCATTTGTAAGGCACAGGTCAACAGGCACTGACATGTATAAGGTGCAAGTCAACAGGCACTGACATGTATAAGGTGCAGGTCAACAGGCACTGACATGTATAAGGTGCAGGTCAACAGGCACTGACATGTATAAGGTGCAGGTCAACAGGCACTGACATGTATAAGGTGCAGGTCAACAGGCACTGACATGTATAAGGTGCAGGTCAACTGGCACTGACATGTATAAGGTGCAGGTCAACAGGCACTGACATGTATAAGGTGCAGGTCAACAGGCACTGACATGTATAAGGTGCAGGTCAACAGGCACTGACATGTATAAGGTGCAGGTCAACAGACACTGACATGTATAAAGCACAGGTCCTCAGGCACTGACATGTATGAGTAATACATGTAATAGGTGTAAGTAATAGGTCAGTAGACACAAAATGTGAAGCACAAGCCAGTTGTCACCTTCAGATATGAGGCACAGGTCAATAGATCAAATGACTCCTTGAAGACTTGTAAAACAGCCAGCCAACAGGGAAAGTAAGCTGCATACAATTACACTTGTCTCATCCCCAGAATGAAATATGATCATCTTGAGAACTTCTGCAGCACCTGAATGGTGTTGCCAAGTTCTAAGAGTGGGAGGAAGGCATAAATAGTTTTAATTGACAGCTGTGAAAAAATGATTACTCAGGATTAAGGAACACGCCCCCCCCCCTCCCCAATGCTGAGAAAAACTTAGAAAATGTAGATCATCCGCTCCCAGCTGAGCACTTACATATGATAAAAATTCTCCTACATGTCAAAGTAGTAGACCCCATGCTGTTCAAAATATTCAAGAGATTGCTAACACATCTTATCTGAAAGCATTAAGCTCAATGTGGGTCCAGCAGAGGCATGTGACCTTGGCTTGACCAGATGAGTGACTTATGATGCTGGCTGGCAGGGACCTTGGGTGACCTGGGCTGTCATCTGGTGATAGTCAGTCACATTACAGCTAAGGTATTTACCCTGTATGAATAATTATTTGACTTATTTTCCTCAGGGTTACTTATTTTTTTCAAACAGTTGCTTGTTTTGATGCTTTCATATTTTCTAATGGTTTTTTCTTGCTTTTGGATTGATTTCCGATTTTCAATTTGTCCATGCCTTGTAGAGAGCCAAATTCTGGTCCTGGCTCTTCATAGTCTTGGGTGGGTCTCAATGCCTGGTGCAGTTTCCTAAAGCTTTGCAACTTTAGTAGGGAGCTTTTGAGTGGACCCTCCCAGAGTTACTGGGAACACCCTGAGACACTTCAAGTACTTAATTGAAGCAGAATCAGGATATGAAATCTGAGCAAGCCAAGAGATTCATTGTGACCATGCTAGCAAAGCAAACAGCCTCTCCGATTCTAAAAACTGATAGATCTTTGCCAGACAACAATATGGTAAGAAAACAAAAGGAACATGAGTACACATTTATGGTCTACAAACACTGAATTCCATCTAGCACCAGTGAGAGGCCATAGGCTAGGTAGTCACAAAAAAACGAAGGAAATGACGTGACTCACACTTGCCACAGAAAAAATGGGGCATATCTCTGTCCACTGAATGAGCTGGAGACAAAACAACACAGCAATCACACACTGATTACATCATTCCAGCTCCTGAGTCTCATCCAGCACAGGTCCACCTTGAAAGAACGCCTTTCTAGGGAAGAAAACCTCAGAAGAGGTATCTCTTGTAATTGGTCTTTATTGAAGGCAATTGACATGGGGAACCCTGAGACAAATCTTAACCAGATGAGCAAAAGACATTCTTAATACCTTACCTTACCTTGAGGATACCTTGAGGTGCTTCCGGGGCTTATCGTCCCCGCGGCCCGGTCATCGACCAGGCCTCCTGGTTGCTGGACTGATCAACCAGGCTGTTGGACGCGGCTGCTCGCAGCCTGACGTATGAGTCACAGCCTGGTTGATCAGGTATCCTTTGGAGGTGCTTATCCAGTTCTCTCTTGAACACTGTGAGGGGTTTGCCAGTTATGTCCCTTATGTGTAGTGGAAGCGTGTTGAACAGTCTCGGGCCTCTGATGTTGATAGAGTTCTCTCTCAGAGTACCAGTTGCACCTCTGCTTTTCAACGGGGGTATTCTGCACATCCTGCCATGTCTTCTGGTCTCATGTGATGTTATTTCTGTGTGCAGGTTTGGGACCAGCCCCTCTAATATTTTCCACGTGTAAATTATTATGTATCTCTCCCGCCTGCGCTCAAGGGAATACAGATTTAGGCTCTTTAGTCGGTCCCAATAGTTTAGATGTTTTACCGAGTGGATTCTAGCAGTAAAGGATCTCTGCACGCTCTCCAGGTCAGCAATTTCACCCGCAGTGAAAGGGGCTGTCATTGTGCAGCAGTACTCCACTCTAGAGAGCACAAGCGTTTTGAAAAGTGTCATCATCGGTATAGCATCTCTAGTGTGAAAAGTTCTTGTTATCCAACCTGTCATTTTTCTTGCAGTTGTGACGGCTACTTTATTGTGTTCTTTAAAGGTAAGGTCTTCCGACATGAGTACACCCAGATCCTTTACATTGCCTTTTCGTTCTATGTTATGATTTGCCTGAGTTTTGTACGTGGTTTCAGTTTTTATATTTTCATTCTTTCCATAGCGCATGAGCTGGAACTTGTCTTCGTTAAACACCATATTATTTTCTGTAGCCCATAGAAAGACCTGATCTACATCTGACTGGAGGTTCGCCGTGTCCTCTATGTTGCCTACTCTCATGAAGATCCTAGTGTCATCTGCAAAGGATGATACAGTGCTATAGGTTGTGTTCTTGTCTATGTCCGATATAAGGATGAGAAAAGTACTGGAGCAAGCACAGTACCCTGGGGGACTGAGCTCTTAACGGTTGACGGGTTGGATTTTATTTTGTTGACTATTACACATTGGGTTCTGTTGGTCAGGAAATTGTAGATCCATCTGCCTACTTTTCCGGTAATTCCTTTTGAGCGCATTTTATGGGCAATAACACCATGGTCACATTTATCAAAAGCTTTTGCAAAATCTGTGTAAATTACATCAGCGTTTTGTTTGTCTTCCATAGCATCTAATGCCATATCATAGTGGTCCAGCAACTGCGACAGGCAAGAGCGCCCTGTTCTGAAACCATGTTGTCCGGGGTTATGGAGATGCTGTGATTCCATGTATTTGGTGATCTTACTTCTTAGCACTCTCTCAAAAATTTTTATGATGTGCGATGTTAGTGCTATCGGTCTGTAATTTTTTGCCTCTGCCTTATTTCCTCCTTTATGAAGTGGTGCTATCTCTGCTGTTTTAGTATATCAGGAATAACGCCAGTATCTAGGCTTTGTCTCCACAGAATGTGAAGGGCCTGCGATACAGTACAGTAGTTTGCATACTTACCTTGAAATGATAGGGATGAACATTTCAAGGCAAGGGACACCGTGTCTAAGAATAGGTTGTCAATTTTGATTTATGTAGCAGATGGGAGTCGGCCAGAAGCTCTTATTCAGATGCATGCCAGGGAAATGTGTGTGGATGCTTCTTCCTCGCAACCTTTGGGTGGCTCGGCCACCCAAAGAGTTGCGAGGCAACTTTATTTTTAAAAAATATCTTGAAGGAAGGTTGAGAGTTCCTATGGTTATGCAGTTCATCTTGGAAATCATCAGTGTACTGAGATAGGTCCTGTGTAGACCATTGATGCAAGCAAAGGGTAGATATTAAAGTGTGCCAGCCCAGAAATAACATCTATAAACAAATATTTAAACAAAATATATATCCACAAGTATTTTTCCCCCACAGTTTAGAGTTTTGGTATACATTCCAAACTTTGAAATAGTTGTCCCTCCATCAGTATGGATTTACCCACCCCCATTCACATTGGAAAGTTTAGGTCCCCGTTCTGGTCTTGAAAACATTAATTATGGTAGCATGATGTTTCTGAATTGTTTAGATTTCTGTAGTAGCCTAACCTAACCACTTGGGCTGGACGGTAGAGCAACGATCTCGCCTCATGCAGGTGGCATTCAATTCCTGACCGTCCAAGTCGTTGGGCACCATTCCTTCCCCCCACTTTCCATTCCAAATCCTTATCCTGTTCCCTTCCAAGTGCTATATACACTAGTTATTGTACACCATCACTCTGTACAATCACTTTTATGTATGTACCTTACCTAAATAAACATTTTGATTTTGATTTTTTTGATTTTAGTTGTGATGGCTTGGCACTTTCTCCTGATAATTCCTTTTCCTTCTGTACCAGAAGAATAATATAAGAATTAGCTTCTCACATGCTCTAAAGTATATTTTTGTATTCTTACTAACTTGATATACTGTATAAAACTGAGACTTCTTTCAGATTTTTTGCATGGCTAAATAGTAAGGCAATCAAGATGAAGTATGGTCCCTATGAAGATGTCAAGAAAGAGTTATTTGTACCAATTACAAAAATCAAGTCACATGATCCTGAATTGCAAAAGAAAATGCCATTAGAATTCTTGAAATTGGTGTTGGCATTGGTATGTTTTTCTTATTTCTATAATACATAGGACTCATTAAACGCAAAATAATGTGCAGTAAGCACATGCATTATATTTTATTAAAAATATTATGTTACTGTATTCATTTGAGGATTTTAATTTTTTTTAGTATTTTACGTATGATTTTGTCCATTATAATTTCTTTATAATTTGATATTAATTAGTATGATTAATAGTATGAGTTTTTATTATATCTGATTCTGTTTTAGGGACCACTTTNATATATATATATGTATATATACTGTATTAAACTGTTACACGCTCTCAGGTATCCCTAACACTAGAGTGACGAGGGAAAAGAATGAACTAATATGAACATCATACAAAAAAGAAGGGGGGCAGGTAATTATGGCTATGACAAACAAAGGATAAGTCACTGGGATACAATCTCAGTGAATAAACAATCCATAAATAAACAATAAACATCTCCAGGATGAAACTGAAATTCGAAAAGAAGATAAGTGCCGAGCCCTTGCCACGCCCAAAACGAGACAACCAAGCAATTAGATAGTTGAAACCCAACTCTATATATGAGCCTAAGGTCGCACCTTATTTGCAGAAATGTTTAAATTGTAATCTAGGAGATAGAAAAAGCATTACAGAAAGTGGTGATGCAACTGGCCGCTTCACAGAAAACGGCGAAGGGGCATAGCCAGCTATTAGAATGGAAAAGAATAATAACAGTACTGGCATTAAGGAATAAAGATAAGTGAAATAAGAAGAGTGAAGAATAAAGACTAGAGCTTCAATGAAAAAAGTATAATGACATTGGATGCAGATGACATGAAAATAATGGAAATAATACAGACATATTTAGGCTAGAAAGGAGGGGTCCAAGAGCTAAAGCTCGATCCAGCAAGCAGAAATAGGTGAACATACACACACACACACACACACACACACACACACACACAAACATATACAGGAGCCCACATACACACACATAGAGGTAGACATAAATACACACATGTACACTCACAGGAACTTATCTGACTGCACCACAATATATGACATGACAGTGTATCACGTAGTTAACCAACTCCAATACGAAACAAAAATCTCCTTAAAATTTAACATTCTAGTATTTTTTATTATTATTATTTAATTTCTAAAAATAAGAAACTTAAAAAAAATAAATTATAAAAATAGGAAATTAAATTATATTTTTTATTAAAAATTAAGAAATTTAATTGTAGAAATATTACTGATAGAGATGTTATTTTATTTATATTGTTTATTTTTTAAAAACTTTAAAACATTTCAAGTTATTGTATCATGTAGCGCGAGTATACTTATTTCATTGATAATATTAATCAGCTATACAATGGAAAATCAAAGAATATTTGTCTTTAAGTGGTAAGAATAACACACAAACATAAACTCACCAGAAACTAATTACCAGTAAAATTACAAGTAATTTACTTTTAAGAGTACTGTATAAGATTTGATGTGATACTTTTGACTACTAAATGGTCATAGAAAAGAAAATTAAGCTGCAGACGCCCACCTTTCTGTCCTATAATGAGTCTCTCTGCTGCCAGCGACAGGTTAGGCTTGTATTCTCCAGCAACAGCTTCGTCCAGTCCAGTGTGTTTACAACAGCACGCCAACTCCCCGTACACCTCCACCTGCACCACCAACACCACTTTCTTAGCCTCTACACTGTCTTGGTGTACAGGTGCTTACATTAGCCCATGTACACTATAACCTAAATCACCAATGCCACTGTAATCTGCCCCCATACAATATACCACCTACACTACGGACTACATCACTCTCTCACCAGCTCCCCGGTAATCTTATAATTCAAACAGTATGTATCCGTAACTAGCAGAACCAATCACGCCATCTAATAAATGAAAGAAAAACAAAGAATTGAAACTGAATGTTTTTGGCAAGAAGGCGAGCAACGGCATGCAGGCTGTTGTTGCAAATGGGATTAGAGGGATGGGGATTGACCACAGATTCGGGTCAACCGTGCATAGATCCTCTTTTTGGTTTCTGGTCATTGACCATTGGCCGCAAGTAGCGTAGGTGAATGATGCAGTCTAGTCGTTGACTAGACTGCATCATACGCCTGAGGATCTGTCGACTGGGCAGGCCAAGAGCGACACGTCATTGGCACTTCTTGCAGGAACTTGTCTAAATTGTTTCTTGGGACACTTCCTCTTTTTTGTTCCGTGTATGTGATCTATGGATTTTGGACTATGATTCACAAAGCCCTTACTTCACGGGTGGGGAACCTTTTGTCATACGAAGGGCATACTTAGCGAAGATTTCATGAGGCCGCATCAGGGATGAGGGAACCTTTTATCGTACTAAGGTTATCTTGAGATGATTTCGGGGCTTAGCGTCTCCGCGACCCGGTCCCGCGACCAGGACTCCTTTTTGTTACCCCCAGGAATCAGCACGTAGCAGCTGTCTAACTCCCAGGTACCTATTTACTGCTAGGTGAAGAGGGGCATCAGGGTGAAAGAAACTCTTCCCGTTTGTTTCTGCCTCCACCGGGGATCGAACCCGGAACCTTAGGACTACGAATCCCGAGCGCTGTCCACTCAGCCGTGAGACTCCCCTACGAAGGGCATACTTGGCGAAGATTTCATAAGGCATCACTCTGAGTAGGACAGTAATATGCTGTAGAAGATGGTTTTATATAAGTGGCTTATAATTAAAACCTTAGAAATACGAATTTTAAAGTATTATAGCAAACGGAGAAGAGAAGAGAATTATAAATATTTTCTAAATCGAAGAGTAGTTTTTGTTTTGTATGCTATTTTTATAATTAGTGATAAAAGAAAAAATGAAAAATAATATACAAGGAGCTATAAAACTATATTTTTAAGAAAAAACGTATTTCTGTGCAAAATTTGGACTTCTGTAAGTTGGCTGCACTTATAATGCCCAGAAGGCCACAGGTTCCACACTCCTACCCTCACTTACCAAGTCCCCTGCCCCACCGCGCCCTTGATTACAAAAGTCCCTTATTCACCACAATCTCTCACAAATCTACCACACACACCAAGCTCCCTGACTTTCTAAGTTCTCTGACTCACCAAGCCTTTGATGTCGTTGACTTTGAGAGGCAGCTGGATACACCCCCAAAGGTTTTCCTCTCTATTGGTGAAAGAGTGAATTAAATGCATTAAAACTTCTAAATATGTTTTGAAGGCAAACTATAGCCTTAATAATATATATTTGATTATAATGAAGGTCATTTGCCAGCATTATGAATTGTTTTATAAATATAACCAATACCATGATGAGTCTTGGCTTGCTAGGCCCTGGAGAAAATCGAAATAGTTTTTTTTTTACGTATTATTACTCAGAAAGAAGCAGCTGTGTCTAAATTTAGTTGACATAGTCTCTACAGTCCCAAGGACACTGTGTCATATGACCTCACGAATGATGTAGTTTTACGTATGACCTAGCGAATGATGTAATTTTACACGTTATCTCATGAAAGATGCAGCTTTACATGTGACCGCACGAATGATGCAGCATTTGTCAACAAACCAAGGCATCGGAAAAAGAACATGACTATCCAAAAGTCACTGACGGTGGTTTTTTGTTTTTATTTGTTTTTTTTATTTTTTAATTTAGATATATATATACAAGAGCTCTTACATTCTTGTACGGCCACTAGTACGCGTAGCGTTTCAGGCAAGTCCTTAATCCTAGGTTCCCTGGAATACGACCCCGCGAAAAATCGTTTAACAACCAAGTACCCATTTTACTGTTGAGTTAAACAGAGGCTACAATTAAGGATTTGCGCCCAGTAAATCCTCCAGGATACGAACCCAGGACAAAGCACTAATGAAACGCCACGGGGAGCGTCTTATCCACTACACCACGGTGTTATGTCAGAAGTCTGTAAGCCGTAAAAATGCGAAAGTAAAATAGACAATATGAACTGGAATTACATATCCACTGAATGAACGAGAATTTAGTTTTAGTTTTAAATCCAAGCCATGAAAATAGGCTGTCAGAAGCGGATTTACCACACTGGAAGAATTCATAGAGGATCAACATATGTGATCAAATCACCATTAAATACATGGGTATGTGTGTGTGTGGTGAAAGGCACGATTTTGACCAGAAATATCTGTTTAACTACTTTTTACATAGCATTATTTTCAGTTATTTATATAAAGCCCTGCGATGCTACAGTTAAGGATTTGCGCCCAGTAAATCCTCCAGGATACGAACCCAG
>WNGS01009202.1:18922129-18944407 GCA_020271785.1 Procambarus virginalis
GAAGTAAAAAGTAGAAGAAAACAACTAAGAAGACTGAAGAACGAAGACCAAAAAAGAAGAATGATTCTTCTCTTCTTTGTCCTGGAAGTAGCAGAAGTTACCGTCTTACTTCTCGTAGACATTGCTGTGTTGTCGTTCGAGGTGGTGTCCAGTAGGAAGTCATCAGGTGAGTAGTGAGCCTTCCTCTGAGGAAGAGGAGATAGTGTTCCTAACGAGACATTTTGATGAATCAGCAGGTGAGGCGGTGGTTTTTGTGTGTTGAGTAGATGCGGGCTGGCTCTGCTGGGCGCCGGCTCAGTTTTCTTGAGTGCATCAATCCTCTGCTGCTTCCAGGCGGAGAGTTTCGGGTACATAACAAAGAATCTGGGGTCAATAAGGTCAGGGAGAATTAGGGTCACGTTGGTAGGTAATGAATTGTAATTTTGCGACTGACATCCGTAAACATTTTTACAAATAAAAATATATTGAAAACAAGAAATATTTTTATTGTTGTTAGATTAGAATAGAATAAGCTTGCTGAAAAGGCAGCGACGACGTAGAACAATATAACTTTAGGCTCTCTAAAACCCTTCTTCGCTTGGCAGCCCTAGCACCAAACTAATGAAGCTTCTCTGTTCATCAACAACAGCCAAGTATGGAAGAGTTTCAGCTTTAGGCACGAGTCCAGTAGGGAAGACCATACTGGCACCGAAGCTAGAGTGGTGCGGGCAGCACCATTTGTAACCATTTTGATGCAGTGTTGCCGTTTCCCGCGACACACCACAGAACAAGGACAATATCTTTTAATGAGGGACGCTGTTGACAAATTTTGAACACGTGAAAGACCTGTATAGAACAAATCCACAAGGGCCGTGACGAGGATTCGAACCTGCGTCCGGGAGCATCCCAGACACTGCCTTAATCGACTGAGCTACGAAAGGGTAAAAGCGTTGAAACCGAAGTGAACTTACAGGATCCCGCAGCCTCTCCGAGACACAAACCAGGATTTTACACAACTCCCCCCTGCACCCGAGCTATGTCAATAGGCCGTTCTCCCTCTTCGCCCTTACATCATCACACACAGAGATCACACTAACGTGATGCATCAAATGAACAAATTTTGTTCATTTGATGCATCACGTTAGTGTGATCTCTGTGTGAGACCTGTATAGCCTCCGTGGAGTACCTTACGTCACCCTCACATGTCCAGAACCTGTCCAAATATACATCTTGTAGTTATGGGGAGAAATCCCATTGAAACAGCATGTGTAAGACAATGAATAATGAAATAAATTAATTTGATAACGAAATGAGACGATAATTTGTGGCGCCTAAGATCAAAGGAAGTCAATGATCTACAGAACTTTCATGGAGGGAGTCGACAATATACTTCCACACACAATATGAGAATATTCTCACAGGCATTGGAAGTATATTCAGGCTCTATGAGTATAGGTAAGCATCAGGTGTATACTCATGTCGGCAAAGTAAGAATACTATGAGAGCAAGAGTAAACTCGGTGTAAATAATGAAGTATACTCACTGAGACAGCAGCGAGCACCAGTGGGGCAGTCATCGTAGTTAGTGAGTGAGGTGAGGCAGTCAGCCGGACCCCGCACACACACGCCTCCCCCTGCACCGCACCTCTCTCCCGCACCTCCTGTCTGGTGCTCCTGTAAGAGGGGAGAGACAGTCACCCGGACCCCACACACGATGAGCCACAGAGACGTTAGAAAGAATTTTTTCAGTGTCAGAGTAGTTAATAAATGGAATGCTCTAGGAAGTGGTGGTGGTGGAGGCTGACTCCATACATGGTTTCAAATGTAGATATGATAGAGCCCAGTAGGCTCAGGAATCTGTACACCAGTTGAGAGGCGGGACCAAAGAGACAAAGCTCAACCCACACAAGCACAATTAGGTGAGTACACACACACACACACACACACACACACACACACACACACACACACACACACACACACACACACACACACACACACACACACACACACACACACACACGCCTCCCCTGTACCGTACTTCTCACCCGCACCTCATGTCTAAGGGAAGACCGTCATCCGGACCCCCCACACACACACACACCTGTACCAGGCTGTGATATCAGATCTGATGGAGTCTGTGTTTACAGGTGTTTGAGCTCAAGCGTTCTGTACATGTGTTATGCCTTAAGCACAACATCTGGAAATATTTCAGCCCGTCCTCATCAACAAAGACCAAATGCTCTTTAATCCAACCGCCAAAAATCCTCTGTTTATGAATTAAAAATTACTTTACATACGACTCACAAGTGTTGATCAAATATTTCTTGAAGAATGCTTCCCCGATAACCTCTGTTCGTATCGCAACTCTGTAAATGCTTCGGTCACGTACTTCAAATGCAAATAATTGCCAACAGAACTTAATTATTATAAATATTAGTATTTAACACATAATAATAGTAATTTATATATGAGAACAAACTAATTTTTAAAACACAATACGTTAACATTGATATAAGCGTCTGGGGATGTTGTTTGTTGTTAAAGATTCGCTACCTGGAACAAAAAGTTCCAAGTAGCACGGGCTATGGTGAGCCCGTAGCGTGTGTAAGGACGACCGCCGCTTTAACAAACCTGGACTGAGGACGCACGGGTTGCGCCAACAGAACCAAAACGCTTAGCCTAACCTATGGCAAACTATACACATAATTTTAATATATAAATAAGAACAAACTTATTTTTAATGCACAATACGTTAACAGTGATAAATGGCACAACTGCAGCCTGTCCTGCGAGCAGGTTGGAATGTTTGGCAATCTCTTACCTACGACACCGGGTGAGTTGCATCCTTATGCAGGCGATGAGTCCCAATAACGTGGGTGAAGTATGTTGACCAGACCACACACTAGAAGGTGAAGAGACGACGACGTTTCGGTCCATCCTGGACCATTCTCAAATCGATTGTGAATTGTTCATTCTCACAATCGACTTGTGAATGGTCCAGGACGGACCGAAACGTCGTCGTCCCTTCACCTTCTAGTGTGTGGTCTGGTCAACAAGTTGCATCCGCCAGCGTACTTGATCACTGTGATGGCCTCAGTCACACTACTCACACCCACCTCGCTCCACTAACTTCCGCTTGTTTTGAACCAGACCTCAACATCTTAGAACCGGTTCATATTGCTAATACACGGCCTGAGAGTGTAAACAAGAGTCCTCAGCTCTTGTTTACACCTCAACCTCGTCTTCAGGAAGTCGGACGTTGTGTCTTGGGATAAAGTTGTATTGTCTCAATCTCTTTTATATTATATTGACTTGTTTTAATCCTTGGGCTACTTTTTATTTTTTTGTAGCTGATCTTGTGCTTAGTAATTTGCTATACATACAATATATACCAAACATGACTGCAAGGATTAGGTAAATAGTTCTAGCAGGAATCTTTTTTCCTTTTTTAGATTCTTCTTCATTTGAGAAGAAAGTTGAAAACTTAACTCTCTATCTAAGTTCATTTTACAATTTTATTGACCTGACGCGGGTCGATAAAGGTGTATATGCATCATCGACTATTCTGACCTGGGATGGTTAGGTTAGGGTGAGTTGCTTGAGTTCGTGCCTTTTAGTCCCCCCTTATTTTAGTCCCCCCTTTCCTGAATAAACATATTTTATTTTTTTATATTTTATTTTTATTTTGTACGCTGTGGCACCTCAAGAGAACTTGCTGGATCTGTAGCTTTCCCCTGTCGAACCTCTCTCTGCTGGGCCTATAGTGTCCACTCTGGCGCGGGGCCTCGAAAAACTAGTTATATTTTATTGTTCTGTAATACTTTCATGATTTAAATCAATACGTTTTAACACAATAACATCGATCCTAGTTATCTTCTGATGTAATGTGAAACTTGGGCTTGCTTTTTTTTATCAGCACAACTTAATTCGTGATCGCAACTTTGCTGCCAAGTTGTACATTTTGCCGCAAGGTCTTGCAAATTCTCGCGGTACCCTGGATGAGAATCAGTGCCCGAACTTACCTGTTGTCCGCTGACGACAGTGTTGGAGGCGAGGAGAGCGAGGACGTACTCCAGGACAAGCCAGGCCGCCGCCATCATGTTCCGGTGATGTTCTTGTGGGACCCTTGCCTGCTGCCCCACCCTCCACCACTGTGCCACTGTCAGCGTCGACAGCCTTCCTCCCACCACCGCTGTGCAACTGACAGTCCCGAGAGGCTCTCACCCTCCACCACTGTGTGAATCTTCAATGGCCGGCTGTCACCGCCAGCCCCGAAATACTCTCAGCCACCAGCTCTGTCCAGATCTCTTGTTCTCGACAGATCTTGTTGTCCCGATGTCACGCCAGGAGCGTGTTCCCAGTGACGGCCGCAGGAACAGTGTTCCCAGTGACGGCCACAGGAACTGTTCCTAGTGACAGCCTCAGGTACAATGTTCCCCAGACGAAGACTGGAGACACATGAGCAAAACACCTGCGACACATTTATCTGCCAGTACATCCGACTGGCGTGCCGGCCTGCAAGCAGCCCCCGGAGCATAATGATGCAAGGAAGGCAATACAAAAGTATTACCTGAACGCATATCGCTGCGATGCTGTTTCGTCGGAAACTGCGACCCAAATTGAGTGTCTCCTATACTTAAATTTCCACACATTCGTGTCTTCCCCAATGTGATGTTTTCCAGTGACGTGAAAATACAATTAAACTTTATTATTTTTATCATTATTATTATTATTATTATTATTATTATTATTATTATTATTATTATTATTATTATTATTTGTTTCAGGACAATTTACATCACTCATTGTGTTCTGATGTGGACGATGAATGGTTCATGTGGTAGCCATTGGGCTCGACCACACAATATATGTAATCGATTTACGAAGAGATTCCGGGTCGTCGAACTAAGGGGTGGTCTTCGTTGTGGTGGCGTTGGTGCCTCTCTCACATGTTGTTGTTGTGCTTGTGTTCAATCGAACGTTCTCTGTGACTAGGAATGGCTATTTTAGTTCATGGAAATGTTCTATTTGACTAGGAATTGTTCTTTGCGTTCAAGGAAATGTTGTCTGTGACTGGGTATGGTGTCTCAAAAGTTCTTCGTATTCAGGTGAACGTTTTCCGACTTGTAATGTTTTTTTGCGTTCAAAGGAACGTCTTCTGTGCTTGTGAATAACTCTTTGTGTTCAAGACATTACATTCCAAGAGTCTGACCCCGAAGCCGAGTACATGGGCACATTGCCACCAAGAAGCTGCATAGCGTCGTACAATGTTTAATTGTGTGTTTAGGGAAATAACTCTATAGTTGTCCGAGGAAGAGCAAGTGCAGGGCTGTTTGCAATAGATGGCGATGAGGCATGGAAGAGGAAGCCTATAAGACACTTAAATAAATAGACATACAGTTGGGAGAGGTCACAAGCACCGCGTCTGAAAGATCAACCTCAGCAGCCATTCTCTTCCTCATATATGTCAACGACCTGACAGAGGACGTATTCATCAAAATAATCCGTATCCCTGGTTGCTGGTGATCAAAACTGTCGATAAGAATTAATAACGAAGACAACTAAGGGAGACTAAAGCATTATCCAGATGCGCAAAACCAGGAGACCAACGACCGACTCCAACGCTGGTCGGACAGACCAACATAACTCAACCCTGATTTGTACACTGGTCAAACAAGGACACCGGCAACTGGTCGACCAGACGCCAGAACACACAAGGCGGACGTTGAAAACATCTGCAGTTGATGTATTCTTGGAGAACGCGCGGAGTTCTTGATAATATCGTCGCCAACCAGTTGCACAGAGAATACTTGTCTAATGATGATAATATGTTGGCGGCACCTGTGAAAGCCCAATGAACCCAGCATGAGTGCGTGACCTGCTATACTTCGTTTGCTGATTGCTTGTGTGTGTGTGTGTGCTCACCTATTTGCGCTTGCGGGGGTTGAGCTCTGGCTCTTTGGTCATTTGTGTGTGTGTGTGTGTGTGTGTGTGCTACTCTTGACTATATATGTAATAAAGTTAGACATTTAAAGTTATTTTTCAGCTTAATCTTACAAGATTAAGTATAATTGTTAGGCTTCATATAGATTATGCAGTTGAGATTAGAGCACCGTACAAGGTGCTTAGACAAGGACACAACCCATAGCACTGTATCATTCTTTGCAGATGACACTAGGATTTTTATGAGAGTAGACAACATAGAGGACACGGCAAACCTCCAATCAGATGTAAATCAGTCTTTCTATGGGCTACAGAAAATAATATGGTATTTAATGAAGATAAGTTCCAGCTCATGCGCTACGGAAAAAAATGAAAATATAAAAGCAGAAACCACGTACAAATCTCAGTCATATCATAAGATAGGACGAAAAAGTAAAGGATCTGGGTGTGCTCATGTCGGAAGACCTTACCTTTAAAGAACACAATAAAGTAGCCGTCACAACTGCAAGAAAAATGACAGGTTGTATAACAATAACTTTTCAAACTAGAGATGCTATATACCAATGATGATACTCTTCAAGACGCTTGTGCTCTCTAGAGTGGAGTACTGCTGCGCAATGACAGCCCCTTTCAAAGCCGAAGAAATTGCTGACCTGGATAGCATGCAGAGATCCTTTACTGCTAGAATCCACTCAGTAAAACATCTAAATTACTGGGACCGACTAAAAGGCCTAAATCTGTATTCTCTTGAGCGCAGGCGAGAGAGATACATAATTTACACGTGGAAAATAGTAGAGGGGCTGGTCTCAAACCTGCACACAGAAATTACATCACATGAGACCAGAAGACATGGCAGGATGTGCAGAATACCCCCATTGAAGAGCAGAGGTGCAACAGGTATTCTGAGAGAGAACTCTATCAACATCAGAGGCCCGAGACTGTTCAACACCCTTCCACTACACATAAGGGGCATAACTGGCCGACCCCTCACAGTGTTCAAGAGAGAACTTGATAAACACCTCCAAAGGATACCTGATCAACCAGGCTGTGATTCATACATCAGACTGCCAGCAGCCGCGTCAAACAGCCTGGTTAACCCGTCCAGCAACCAGGAGGCTGTTACGTACTCATAGCTGGATACGTATATAAATTTACATAAACTTTTTGTTCTAAACTGTATATGTATATATATATTATATATTTGTTAAATTATCGTGTGGGTGGGCAATATCAGTGGGTAAAGGAGCGCGGTTGCCTCTTTCACACGTCTAATACATGTTAGATTCGGGAAAGAGATTTGCTGGACCTGTTCAGTTATGGGAGCTCCAGATGTCTCTTTTACTAAGTTTTATATATATGTTAATTACTGTATTTAAGCAGGTGGCATTGTAACTTATATTTTTGGAAGTAACTATTATATTTAACTTGCATTCTTATGTACTTTGAGAACCATTGGTGGTTCAATTAGTTTTAAATATTAAAAGTCTTTATTTTCCATCCCTCATCCTGGATGGGACAGGAGGGGGGAGAGAATTCTGGGTAGAGACGGAGCTAGCGTCAGTCGCTGGCCAGGACTCGAAGGAGTATCTGTTGGGAGTTAAGTCTGGGCTTTGTTCTTGTCATTAGTAGTTATTTGTTCTGGGAGAGACAGTATATTTTGTGTTGTAATAAGTGAAATATAGTGATCATCTGTACTTACATATTATTAAGATTGAATATATATATTATAAATTTATAAGTATATTTCTTCAGTCCTAGGGAGAAATACTTTATACTTGCTTGTGCCAATCATGTGATTACACTGGTGACCCGCTTTAGACAACAGCAAGTGTAGTATCCCTAGACAATTAAGGTCATGTTGTAGGGTCACGAGCCGTAATGAACGATAGGTAACAGAGGCCTGGTCGACGACCGGGCCGCGGGGACGCTAAGCCCCGAAAACACCTCAAGATCAAGGTAACCGTACTATAAAAAAGACACATTCACTAGAACGCGTACAAAGAAGGATAACGAAGTTTATCCCAAGAAAATACTTGCCACCATTAGGAAAATAGAATTAAAAAAGCTTAATATACATTCTCTAGAAAGGCAGAGAATAAGATGTGGGAATATGACTGAACAAAGGGTATTGCAAATGGAATAGTAACAGCATGCTCATTATATCAACTCGAAATATAGGATACAAATTGGACAAGTTTACATTCAGATTAGACCAGGAGTAAATACTGGTTTGGGAATAGGGTTGAAGATTCATGAAGCAGATTAACAGATGATTTATTAGACGTGGGATAACTTGATTATTTCAAGTGTAAGTTAGGCATATATATATGAGTGAGTTTGTGGAGTTTCAATAGGAGCTGGCTTGTATTAATAGGCCTATTTTGTTTCATATATTATATTCATTGCAACTACACACAAAATAAAAAATATTCAGGGTAAGTAAGCAAGATTATAATTGCATGTATAAATATAATTATTAAAATGATTATGATTATTAAATGTATAAACAAATATATAAAGTACTAAGGGAGGTGCCCAGTATTGGCAGGGTCTGTCTCTCCTGTCTCCATCTGTCTCTACCTACCTACCTCTTCGTCCTCCTACCCCCCATGCCCCCCCCCCTTAAGAAACACTGAAACATATGTATGGTAGAGAAAGGAAAAGCAAAAAAATTTGATTTTCCCCTTTCTTTTCTTTTTCCATTATAGTGTCTTTTCAGTAAAAACTCCACGTTAGTCACACGCTATATTTCACACTTGACTTCATGAAAGACTCCAAGAAAATGGCCATGGGGTGTTTATAATTGCAAATATTTCTTATAGTGCTAAACGTAGGCCTATCCCGACCAGCCTATGTCCGTCTCATACCCTAGACCATTTCCCCTGCAAATTTGGGTCAGGGTAGCCCGAAGCGTCTGGCTTCCAACTTTGGACAGACAGACATACGTTCTCTCTTATGAGAATAAATATATAAATTAACTTACTTTGGCGGGAAGTGCGTGGGCCAGAGTGAGAGGAAGTGACTCAGTGCCACCATAAACATTACTCTCCAGGCAAGGAGACGATCGCATGTTGGCAGGGGAGAGTGTGTCGTGAGGAGCATGTAGGGTGGTAGCGTGTTGTGGTGGAGGGGGTGAGGGTGTGGGAGCACGTGGTGGGGGAGGGGGGTGGGGTGTGGGGTGGGAGCATGTGGTGGGGGAGGGGGGTGAGGGTGTGGGGTGGGAGCACGTGGTGGGGGAGGGGGGTGAGGGTGTGGGGTGGGAGCACGTGGTGGGGGAGGGGGTGAGGGTGTGGGGGGGAGCACGTGGTGGGGGAGGGGGGTGAGGGTGTGGGTGGGAGCACGTGGTGGGGGAGGGGGGTGAGGGTGTGGGGTGGGAGCACGTGGTGGGGGAGGGGGGTGAGGGTGTGGGGTGGGAGCACGTGGTGGGGGAGGGGGGTGAGGGTGTGGGGTGGGAGCACGTGGTGGGGGAGGGGGGTGAGGGTGTGGGGTGGGAGCACGTGGTGGGGGAGGGGGGTGAGGGTGTGGGGTGGGAGCATGTGGTGGGGGAGGGGGAGTGTGAACGTGTAAGGGAGTTGCTCCCTGCGCTTGGCTTGGGCACCTAACCTGAAGTTCACTATCATCTTACGCCTCTACAAATTAACTATGAAAAATTACCTAATATATATTGAGATTAAAAATAACTAAGTTCCATGTGAGCTCAAAAAATAACCAACTTGATGAGTAATAAAAAGAACAAATGATATATATATTATATATATATATATATATATATATATATATATATATATATAGTGACGGTAAAGTAGTGGAGTATGGTGTTCGGCAGTCTTCCACTGGCAGATGTCAAAGCCAGGCCACATATACAGAAACAAAAAGTAAAAAAAAGGAAAAAAAAAGAATGACTGCTTGTTTGGTAATCTGTGGTAAGGTAAGGGAAGAGACACAAAACACAATAATAAACAATGACATTTAATAAATCTAGAAAAACAAAGTAAAATAAAGACAATTCCTTGGCTGATCAAAAGGGGTAAGACAACAAGTGGAAAAATAATATAAAAAGAATGAATTTAAGTGAACAATGGGACATGGAGGACATACAATAATGAATAATAAAGAAATGGTGCTGGGAATATATGCGCTAGCTATAAGCCTCTATTTGATCACACGAGGTGAGTCAATTAGGTGTTCATATCCTGAGAGCACTAGATATTCTGACTGTAGGGCTGCCAGTCGACCCCAACGTT
This sequence comes from Procambarus virginalis, assembly GCA_020271785.1. Classification (NCBI taxonomy): domain Eukaryota; kingdom Metazoa; phylum Arthropoda; class Malacostraca; order Decapoda; family Cambaridae; genus Procambarus; species Procambarus virginalis. The sequence goes on from WNGS01009202.1 coordinate 18,932,298, forward strand.
GCCTTGGCGAGGAATGTGATTGGCGTAGAACTGAAGTGGTGTGTTCTCAAACGGCCAATGAGAATGCAGGAAGACTGGTAGCAGGTAGTTTGGCTGGGAGTAGCAGTTGTTGGTGGGGTCAGTGCGGCGACCAGAGGTGTAGGAGTGGGGGGAGGGGGAGTTGCAGGTGCGTGGCTGGTCTTGATATATACGTTTAAGCCACTGTAAAACGTATCTTGAATATTGCTGGGAACGTGATGAAGGAAGAGAAGAGCAGGCTAAATCTCTGGGAAGAGATCATCGTCACAATATATAACATTTCTTTCTTTCTTTATTACGCACCCTATACCCATCCTGTGGGCGGTGATGGAAAGGGTCACAGAGGTACATAATGGATTCAGGAAATGAACTCATAGTTCGTTTAGCTAAGCAAGTGACAATCTCTTGAAGCTAGTTATGCAATTGTTAATGTTATATATACATGTACATATATATATACATCCATGTACACAAATATATATATCAATAACCTTTTTATATCACGAGATTCAACAAGAGGCTCACAACAGTAACTATACAAGACACTTTACATCTAAGGTGAGTCACACAGTTACTAGTCTTGCCGCACACCCCCCAACTGGGCGGCAGCTTTACAGTCATGTGCTCCACACCCACCCAACTGGGCGGCAGCTTTACAGTCATGTGCTGCACACCCACCCAACTGGGCGGCAGCTTTACAGTCATGTGCTCCACACCCACCCAACTGGGCGCCAGCTTTACAGTCATGTGCAGGTTGCACATACAATAAGCTTCAGCTTTGATGTCCAAAGCACAACATAATGTGTGTTTATAAATAAATAAAATAAAAAGTAATTACAAATGATTTAAGTATTTATAGATAAAATAATGAATACTTATTAATATTTAACATAATGAGTATTTAAAATAACATAAAAATATCCCGTACGTGCTTTTAAAATTAAGAAAGTCTATGTATTATTTTTGACACAAGCATCATGTTCCGTGTAGAGATAAAAATATATGTGACATTGTTGGAGAGTACATTTTTCCAACGAGTTCAGGTGTTGTTGGCAAGGAAGGTGCTCACGCATCACCAAATTCATAATTTTAAGTCCAGCGGTCGACCAAACAAGAAATGATAGCTATTAGTCGAACTATTTGATGCCATTAAATATAAGTTAAAATAAATACACAGTTACATACAATACACAAATAAAATTGTCTCGCCGACCACTGGTTGGCGACCGCTGCTCCAGAGGAAAAAGGAGTACCCCATGCAACAGAAAATTGTTACTGGCAGATTATTTTATTGACGAAATTTAATTACAATTTTGCCTAATCTGAGGAATTCAATTAAGTCTTATTAGAGTGAGGATAATGCTGGTATTCACTGTCACACAGGACAGAGGGTCATACACAAGACAATAGGTCTAAACTGTAGGCTAAAGCACACACACACACACACACATATATATATATATATATATATATATATATATATATATATATATATATATATATATATATATATATATATATATATATATATAGCAAGTGCAAATTATGGATTGGGGTAACAGAAGGCCAAACACGGTGTTACATGAGAGATGAAATCCTCCTAGAATCGGACAGGGAGAAAGAGCTGGTGTTGATATTATGCCGAACCTGTCACCAGAAGCCCATATTTAAAGAAAAACTTCAACTGCATACGGAAGGTTGGTTAATAAAACGAGCTCATATTATGATTTTGAACAGAGGTCGTTCAAGGTCTTGTATATTGTTTATGTCAAATTCTAGAATATGCGACCCAAACGTGAAGTCCTTATCTCGTTAGACAAAACGAGGCTTTAGAATGTTCAGAGGTATGCCACTAGACTGGTCCCAGGGCTAAGAGGAATGTGCTACGAGGAAACACTACAAATGTTAAACCTCGTGTCACTGGTAGATCAATAGTAATAATGAAGAAACACATTTACGTTAGTTTAGTGGTGTGATGACCCGCGATACCTATAATTTCATCTAATATATCCCAAAGATTAATACAAATATATGTGATAATAGAAAACTTTAATTTTTATATTTATTGAATTATTGATGATACTCGGCACATACATATAAAAGATAACTAAGATATAATAATTATTATTGTTCATTTCCCTTACTACTATAGCTGAATGTCATACACCATACATTATCAACCTATTTGGCCTGACAATCCCAAGATTTCGGCACTCTCACAGGGGATAAATTTATCTAGGAGTATACCCCCTGCTTCTCAGCGTATGTATACACAAAAGTTTACTTTAGTTCTCGACCATGTTCAGGCCTATAGTTTACTTGCTGGTTTGTAACTGTATGCACTTGTGGTGGCCTTAATAACCCTCCGGAGGTTCATAGGACTTACGATTGACCCCGAGCTTACACACCTGCAAGCGTTGAACCCAATCCACCCCCCACCCCCCTCCCATCAGATCAAATCAATCGTCATCCTAATCCCAGCGATACAATGATGATTCCATAATAGCAGATAAATATTTTTATGCTAGAGAAAGAAATACAATTTTTCTAGCTTGCTAGTCTCTATTATACTAGGAAATATTTAAGAAAATACAAATGATTATTAAAGTTGTCCCGTAACCAACTCGTCCAGTGTTATAAATAAGCCTTACGGCGTTCATATTACTTGAAAAAATATACAGCGGCAAATCTCTTTATGTAACAAACAATTATATAAGACGATTTTCTGAGCAATTTCTCACTAATTAGTCATGCTATTCTACATGCTAGTTTGGTATCGAGCTTAAGGCTTTCAGCCTGAGCTGGAGGGTTATTAAGTCATTACCATAGCCTACTGACCAAGCAGCAAAATATACTTTCGTCTTGAATATACTCCAGGACGAAGGTAAACTCTCAGCTGTATATACACCGAGGTGCAGGTGTAAACACCAGTCTGTATATTTATCCGTCCGCGGGCGAGGCGTCAAATGGCGTGGCGAGACACATCATGGATCTCTTTCCCGGCCCCTGTCGGCTGCGAGGGCGAGCTTGAGGAGAGGAATGACCCGAATGGCAGTGATATCCGCCAGCACCGCCTGCACAAGGGGAGATACGCCCAGTCAGTACAAGGATTTACGATGCATTTGAGAGAGCTGTAACTCTTATCTAGATCACGGTGGCTTTGTCGGTGTTTCTAAACTCTTTTTTTACGAGCTCCAAGGTCATCCATAACTGAAGGCTGTTATGGACGATCTTGTTACACTATGGAGCTCGTTAACTGAGATTAGTAAATACCAACAAAGCTGTCATACTCGAGGTAAGACATACAGATATTGTAATTGTACACGCAAATGTTTTGTGAGTCCTGGAACAAGTCTGAGGTCTTATTTACAATCAATATCACACATATTACTTGATTATTATCGCAGACCAGATTATTATCGCAGACCAGATATATATAATTATCAAATATATCTAAAATATCATTTTGGATTAATGTTCAAGTTCAAGTACATTTATTGAGACAATAAGATACATCTCAAAAATATAGAGTATCATAGGCTATTCCTACCTTTCTTCGGATGAATGTTAAATCAATTTATCAAACGTTAACACTAATTATATATATATATAACTAAAAAAAATATTAAATTATTATCATTATTCAATTTGTTTATTTGCTGCGCGTTACTGGTAATTGAAATATGCCACTGACTGTCGTTATATATGATTTAAACAGTTCTCGTATTTAAGTAACTATATTATTTTCCACAGCAAAATGAACACTGAATGTGTGTAAGAAGTATCCCTAATTAAAAACGTTATATCATGGAAACCAGAGTCATGAGTGAAATTATTTACTCAAGCTGAACCTGTCAACGAGCGTTACAATGCAGACTAAAGCTGTCAAGAAAGTATAATGCAGGTTGAAGTTGTCAAAGATGTTAAAATGTAATCTGAAGCTGTCGAGGCTCGCTATGTAGCCTCGCTATGAAGCTGTTACGTTTCTTACGATACAGGCTGTCAAGAAAGCTGAAGCTGTCTAGGGTGTTGAAATGTAAGTTGAAGCTATCAAGGGCGAAACAATGTAGATATAAACTGTGATGAGTTATAATACATTACTGAAACGGTCATTACACATGTTCAAAAGAATTCTCCGTGAATGTTTGGCACAACTAGTGACGTATCATTGCTGTGTTTGACTCGAGAACTGACTCGGGGATTGACTCAGGGAAGTAAGTCACTTTGTAATATTTTTTTCCTGTGGAGGGTGATACAGTACCTCAGCGGCCTGCTGCGAGGTGACGTCCATGAGGTTCTCCCGACGGAAACTGACGATGGCGAGCGCGAGGATAGGCAGGACCTCGACGGACTCCCAAGCCAACACCACGTCCCACAAGTGGAACAGCTGGTCAGGGATCAGGTACCCGCTAAATCCGCGTACCATCCACTTGAACACTATAGGAAGCCTAAGGACGAGAGCTTCGTTAAAATGGTCTCTGGCAGTAACGTCGAATTTATTGATTGATCTTACATTGATACAACTGTGTTGTATTAGGACGTCCTTCGCTGGTAGTAACTTGTGCATGATTTATTGCTTTATTTTGCAGTATTGGGGCGTCATTGGCTGTTAGTAATGGCTGTATTCGTGTCTGATTTATTTATTTATTTGGCTTTAAATTTTGCTTTTTCAAAAACCTTCAAAGTCATACCATGATGGTTTGTGATCGTTAATGTGTCATCTTACTTAGTATTACAGTGACAACCCTGATTATGTTATCAATACAACTTGATTACAAAGTTCTCAAAAGCTCGGTTGTAACGTTTGGGATATTTTATTTAGATGAATAAAAGGGTTATATATGAACATTATATTTTAGGTGCACATAAGAGGAGTATATTTGAGTCTGTGTGAGTTGGACATGAGGGTATCAGTGTGAGTGCGAATATATGAGTGTGAATGAAGGGGGGGACAGCAAAAAAGTGTTACCGACTCACAGTTGTATGGTCATTGCGGCGCAGTGTTGCCAGAGGCGCGTCTCACAACTCTGCAACAGCAATTCAAACTGGAGCGCCAAAGCTGCCGCTCCCTGCACCATGAAGAGAAAGCATCACTCCTCAGCGTCAGAAACAAAATATCTAACACGCATTAACTCTTAAATACAGAATTAAATAACACTTTAAACCAATCAACTGAACGGGAGAGCCTCTCCCAATACATTTTTATTGGGGTTATTATTGTTACAGACTTCTACTAGTCTTTGTTGCAAGAAATCATACTATCAACTTAATTTTTCCTCGTCTCTGCTATGCGATTTAAGGCCTATTAAACACGGGAACGTTATTAAAGCCACCACAGTAGTTTACTGACTATTGCTTACTAAACATACAGTAGTTCAAAACTAAAGTAAACTCTCAGTGTATACTCACCTAAAACCAGAATACAACTTTCTTATAAGTGTGGTTAGCAATGTATGTCTACCATAAAACGCTTATAAGCGTTCCAGCAGTCTAACGGTTAAGAATAATGTAAATCTATCATTTCATGATATCCTTCACTCATTGCCTCATAAAGACATAAGGAATGAATTATATAATCATCATAAATTTGTACCGCCTCAATGAATACTTTCGTGCATGCTAATAAGTCTTATAACACACTAGCAGAAGAATCCCAGTCATAATACGGCAATAGAACAATGTGTGACTTGTGGATGCTATTATATAGAGCAAAATCTGACCTAACCAGAGAACCAGGAAGAAGAACCCTGAAGAGCTGTTATAGAACCAGATCTGGCCACAGGAGAGTGGTGCAGAACCACCAGGACTGACCTGGGGATGGCTGGTGACGATGTGGAGGCGGTACCAGTAGCGGCAGTACATCTCCCTGAAGGTGAAGTATAGGTGTACAGGGTCCTCGTACAGGCAGCTCAGAGGGGCAGCTGAACAACGACACCGAAATCTCTTTCTCAGATATGCTATGTTATAAATCTCTCTCGAACACACTACAATATAATGATCTGAGACACTCCAATATAATGCTCTGAGACACACTCAATACAATGCTCTGAGACACACTCAAATATAATGCTCTGAGACACACTCCAATATAATGATCTGAGACACACTCAATACAATGCTCTGAGACACACTCCAATACAATGATCTGAGACACACTCAATACAATGCTCTGAGACACACTACAATGCAATGCTCTGAGATACACTCCAATATAATGCTCTGAGACACACTCCAATATAATGCTCTGAGACACACTCCGATATAATGCTCTGAGACACACTCCAATACAATGCTCTAAGATACACTCCAATATAATGATCTGAGACACACTCCAATACAATGCTCTGAGATACACTCCAATATAATGATCTGAGACACACTACAATACAATGCTCTGAGACACACTACAATACAATGCTCTGAGACACACTCAATACAATGCTCTGAGACACACTCAATACAATGCTCTGAGACACACTCAATACAATGCTCTGAGACACACACTACAATCAAAAAACACTCTGAGATAACACTAATTCCGTGCACACCAATAATACTACCGTGTACACCAACAGGCAAAAACATATTACAAAATAAGAATTTGTTCAGTCCATTGGAAACAGAAAAAAAAATTTGGTAAATATTTGTTAATATTAAAAAAATAACATTAGAAATATTTCTAAATAATACCAATAATAATTTAATTTCTCAATAATTAAAAATAGTTAATATTTAAATTAACAGGAGGGGTTAAATTAACGGTTAATTAAAATAATAGTGGGAGGAAGCTGTATTATTTGTTTAGTTCTGCTTAGATAGACAGCTTCTGTTTATTGTAAGGTGAGTGTTTGAGATTGTTTTACTGGGAGTGCGATAGACTCAATGTACGTGGTGAGTGTGATGGGTTCACTGTACGTGGTGAGTGTGATGGGTTCACTGTACGTGGTGAGTGTGATGGGTTCACTGTACGTGGTGAGTGTGATGGGTTCACTGTACGGGGTGAGTGTGGTAGATTCACTGTACGTGGTGAGTGTGGTGTGTTCACTGTACGTGATAGGTGTGGTAGATTCACGTTACATGGCGAGTGTGGTAGACTCATGGAAAGTGGATCGTCTGGTAGACTCGCAATACATGTGCAGTGGTAGACTCACCGTACATAGTAAACCCATGGAAGGGTATTACCCCACAGGGCGGGTAGGCCACCAGAGTATCCGGCGAGGGAGTGTTTCCTCGGGCCGCCGCCAGGGGAGGCGAGGCGCTGCTGTGCTCGAAGTGGCTCAACACTTCTGTGTCTCTGAAGAAACACAACAACACCTGCAACGAATATACAATAACACCTGTAGTGTATATACTTAAGCCGTACCGTATATGCTTAAGCTGAAACTTATATGCTTAAGCTAATAAATAGTATTAACTGTAGCATGTAGGATGCACATGACAAGCAGTATGCATAGGAGAAACCATCAAACCGAAGAGTTTTCGTCTATTACGAAACGTTCTAGAAGTTGGTTGTTCTCAAGCAGCATCAGAGCATTCGATGTTCCTCACAAAATGTGTCCAACCATTTGGGCTAGACGGTGGAGCGACGGTCTCCCTTCAAGCAGGTCGCCGTTCAATCCCCGACCGTCCTCAAGTGGTTGGACACCATTCCTCTCCCACCCGTCCCATCCCAAATCCTTATCCTGATCCCTTCCAAGTACTATATATAGTCGTAATGGCTTGGCGCTTTCCCCTCATAACTCTCTCCCTCACAAAATGTTGGCATATGAGATTGAGAAGAGAGCTAAGAAAACTGACAAGACACTGAACTGGATAATGGAGTACCTGACAGACAGCAAACAAGGGTCAATCTGAGAGGTGACGAAAGCTGAAGTGTTATAGCAATTTGGATCTCTAATGATACGTTATATTTCACTGCTGTTCCTAACCTTCGTCCGTGACCTACCGGAAGGGTGAATCCTCACACGTCAAGATTTATATTGGAAGAGAAGTTTATAAAAACAGTAAAACTGAGGAAGACTGTTGAGTGTTTCAAGAAAACTTGAAATATTAAAGAGTATGAAGACAAATGGCTGCTGGTGTTCAACCCCAGTAAGTGCAAGGCAATGGAAATAGAAAAATGAAACAAGAGACCCGTAGGAATCTGTCATAGTTGGATGGCAACTATACAAATACAAAAAAATGGAAACTAATGTAATTGCAGAACTAACACCGGAAGCATACACAACTAGGATAATATCGGCAGCATGTGGAAGGTTGATAAACATGAGAAATGTTTAAACGCATTAGTATGGGATCTGTTACGTATCTCTAGTTGGATACGTATATAAATTCATGATAAAACTTATTAAGTTCATTTCACGTTATCTGTATATGTATATGTATATGTATATATATATATATAATATATATATATAATATATATATATATATATATATATTAATATATATATATATATATATATAATATATATATATATATTATATATATATTGTAATGTATCGTATAGTGTGACAATATCAGTGGGACAGGAGCGAGGTTGCTCTTCACACGTTTAATACCTGCTAGATTCGGAAATTAGATTGCTGGACCTGTTCAGTTATGGGAGTTCCAGATGTCATCTTTTAATATTCACATATTTGTTAATTTCGTGTAATTAAGCATGTGGCATTGTAACGTATATTATTGCAAGTGACCATTATATTATAGTTTGCATTCTTATACATTTGAGAACAATTGTTTGTTCAATTAGTTGAAATATTAAAAAGTCATTATTTACCACCCCTAATCCTGGTTGAAGGCGAAGGAGAGAGAATTATAGGTAGTGACGGCGAAAGAGTTCATTAGCTGTGAGACGTCGCCGGCTAACATATAAGTTAAGATTTTGTTTCTGTTGTAGATAGGCAGCATAATTTTGTCTGGTTGACATTTCCCTTTAATTATTTAGCCATTTATTCAATGTATTATTCAAAATGATTGCCATCTTAAATAATATTGATATTATATGCTTTTAGCTGTANATATACCTATGCACAACACAATTGGAAAGTAGAAATTTGTACTATTGAATGTGGGACAAACTGGAAAACGATTTTCTACTTATGTTCCAAAGACAAACTAAACTAACCTAACCTTCTTAGGCCTAATACACGCTTTTGGGGCCTAATATAGGATATAAGTGTGCTATACAAAGCCTAGGAATAGTTAAGTTTGTTTTTTAGCTTCTTTTTTTTAACTATAAAATAAATAATATAAAATTCTACTAATTGCTTAGAACGTCAATGTTTGTACTATGTTGCATATAGTTACAAAAAGCACTATCTAAACAGGAGGATGGGTTGCTGGGGGCTATAAACATAACAAAACATTAGTGTGCGAGTTAGAAATATAACAAAAAACAATAGTCTGGGAGTTAGAAAAATTACAGAAAACGATAGTTTCGGCATCATAAACTTAACAGAAAACAATTGTCTGGGTATTAGATAAATAATTCAACAAAAGAAGACAAGACTCACCTTGTTTACAACATTTACAAGTCTTGCAGGTGTTGCTGGAGTAAGTTTTGTACAGCGATGGACACTCCTTGTCCGGACTGACGCACCAGCCGCCGTACCTCTTACAAGCTTCCATGATCTTCTCACACAGGGGACCGCCTGACCAACCTTTCCAGGAGGTCTTGCCATTCCTGGCTTTCTTATTCTTTCTAGAGACTCCAGCCTTGCCCTTCAGGCCTTATTCTTTCTGGAGGCTCCAGCCTTGCCCTTCTTATTCTTTCTGGAGGCTCCAGCCTTGCCCTTCTTATTCTTCTTGGAGGCTCCAGCCTTACCCTTCTTATTCTTTCTGGAGGCTCCAGCCTTGCCCTTCTTATTCTTCTTGGAGGCTCCAGCCTTACCCTTCTTATTCTTCTTGGAGGCTCCAGCCTTACCCTTCTTATTCTTCTTGGAGGCTCCAGCCTTGCCCTTCTTATTCTTCTTGGAGGCTCCAGCCTTACCCTTCTTATTCTTCTTGGAGGCTCCAGCCTTGCCCTTCTTATTCTTCCTGGAGGCTCCAGCCTTGCCCTTCTTATTCTTCTTGGAGGCTCCAGCCTTGCCCTTCTTATTCTTCCTGGAGGCTCCAGCCTTGCCCTTCTTATTCTTCCTGGAGGCTCCAGCCTTACCCTTATTCTTCTTGGAGGCTCCAGCCTTACCCTTCTTATTCTTCTTGGAGGCTCCAGCCTTGCCCTTCTTATTCTTCTTGGAGGCTCCAGCCTTGCCCTTCTTATTCTTTCTGGAGGCTCCAGCCTTACCCTTCTTATTCTTCTTGGAGGCTCCAGCCTTACCCTTCTTATTCTTTCTGGAGGCTCCAGCCTTACCCTTCTTATTCTTCTTGGAGGCTCCAGCCTTGCCCTTCTTATTCTTTCTGGAGGCTCCAGCCTTACCCTTCTTATTCTTCTTGGAGGCTCCAGCCTTGCCCTTCTTATTCTTCTTGGAGGCTCCAGCCTTGCCCTTCTTATTCTTTCTGGAGGCTCCAGCCTTACCCTTCTTATTCTTCTTGGAGGCTCCAGCCTTGCCCTTCTTATTCTTTCTGGAGGCTCCAGCCTTACCCTTCTTATTCTTCTTGGAGGCTCCAGCCTTGCCCTTCTTATTCTTTCTGGAGGCTCCAGCCTTGCCCTTCTTATTCTTCCTGGAGGCTCCAGTCTTGCCCTTTTTATTTTTCCTGGAGGCTCCAACCTTACTCTTCTTCCTGGAAGTTACAGCCTGGTTTTTCCTGCCTTTTTTCTGCTTCGTGGAGGCTTGCATTGTGTGCTTCCTGACCTTCTGCCTCCTGGAAGTTCCAGCCTTGCCCTTCCTAGCCTTATTATTCTTACTGGAGGCTCCAGCCTTGCCCTTCCTGGCATTCTTATTCTTACTGGAGGCTCCAATCTTGCCCTTCTTGGCCTTATTATTCTTACTAGAGGCTCCAGCCTTGCCCTTCCTGGCATTCTTATTCTTACTGGAGGCTCCAGCCTTGATTTTCCTGCCATTCGTTTGTATCCTGGAGCTTCCAGCCGAGCTCTTCTTCCTGGAGCTTCCAGCCGAGCTCTTCTTCCTGGAGCTTCCAGCCGAGCTCTTCTTCCTGGAGCTTCCAGCCGAGCTCTTCTTCCTGGAGCTTCCAGCCGAGCTCTTCTTCCTGGAGCTTCCAGCCGAGCTCTTCTTCCTGGAGCTTCCAGCCGAGCTCATCTTCCTGGAGCTTCCAGCCGAGCTCTTCTTCCTGGAGCTTCCAGCCGAGCTCTTCTTCCTGGAGCTTCCAGCCGAGCTCTTCTTCCTGGAGCTTCCAGCCGAGCTCTTCTTCCTAAAGCTTCCAGCCGAGCTCTTCTTCCTGGAGCTTCCAGCCGAGCTCTTCTTCCTGGAGCTTCCAGCCGAGTTCTTCTTCCTAAAGCTTCCAGCCGAGCTCTTCTTCCTGGAGCTTCCAGCCGAGTTCTTCTTCCTAAAGCTTCCAGCCGAGCTCTTCTTCCTGGAGCTTCCAGCTGAGCTCTTCTTCCTGAAGCTTCCAGCCGAGCTCTTCTTCCTGGAGCTTCCATCCGAGCTCTTCTTCCTGGAGCTTCCAGCCGAGCTCTTCTTCCTGGAGCTTCCAGCTGAGCTCTTCTTCCTAAAGCTTCCAGCCGAGCTCTTCTTCCTGGAGCTTCCAGCCGAGTTCTTCTTCCTAAAGCTTCCAGCCGAGCTCTTCTTCCTGGAGCTTCCAGCTGAGCTCTTCTTCCTGGAGCTTCCAGCCGAGCTCTTCTTCCTGGAGGCACCAGCTTTGTTATTCCTGCCTCTTTTCCGCTTCCAGGAGGCTCTAGCATTGTTTTTTCGGCTCTTCTGCTTCCAGGAGGCTCCATCCTTGCCCTTCCTGACCTTCCTACTATTCTTCTTATTCACCATAACACTGTTATTCTTCATATTTGGTTTATTTCCCATATTCTCTATATTTTTATTTTCCATATTTATTGCATTTGTTTCTGTTCTGTTATTTTTATTCTTTCTCTTATCCTTTTTATTTGTCTTATTCTCCTTATTTCTCTCACTTTCCTTCGATATCTTATTGTTTTTATATTTCTTGATCTCTTTATTTCGTCCGTTATTCTTCTGATTGT
>WNGS01009202.1:18946633-18958488 GCA_020271785.1 Procambarus virginalis
ATATTATGTAATGAGCAGCACTGAAAATCAGTTGATTAGAGATAATGTTAGATAATACACTTAAATATGTATGTATGTTACCACAAGTGAGGTAGATAATAGTATATATGATTAATATGCAGTTGTCTTTGACACTGATAGATTAAGTACTGTGGTTTCTTAACACAGCACAATATTAATATATGATGCTTACTTTTTTGGATATGGTGGCTTAAGCCACTGCAACAATTTGTTTACTTAGATTATAGCTTGATAAATATTGGCTGATAGCTAGGGAGGCTAGAATGGTAAAAATTCCAATGCAAAATCAAGAAGTTTCTGATGTATTTGCTGGAATAATATAGTCTAGTTTATAGACTATCCGGTTCGAAGACCAAAAATGTGGGAAAAACCTGCTGTGATTGATATAAGAGGAGACTACCAGAGACTTGTACTGAACTAAATTAAAATTACTGTATGCAAATTAATTCAACTAAATCTCTAGCTAGGGTCGTAAATCCTAGCTCCTCTTTTCCTAATGACAGATAATGGGCTGTAAGGGGCAGGTGGGGTGAGTGAATTAGTTGATAGGTTGATTGCAGTTCCACGTCCACCTGCCAACAGGTATCTCACATCAGCTTGTATTTTATACAAGGATAAGATTTATAAATTCAGTTATATAACTGAACACTGGCTCTGTTTAAATCAGAGATTTAAACATACACAGTCTAGCCTAGCACCTTAGCAATTAACAGCCAATACACTTATACTTTAAACAACTAAATTGTAAATTGTAAAGTATGATAAATGACCTAATTATGGTCTGAGTACTGTTACTGAGTACTAAAATATATTCATTAAATGAACTTATATGATTACTTAAAAAAAACTAAGCAAGCAATTGTTAACTTAATTTATATATTCAAGTATTTGCAATGTATATGATCATGTATATGATTAAATACAGTCAGCTTGTTGAATCTCTTCCTACACTCTGGACACTCATGAGTATTTGTTTACTTATTGTGACAATCTTCTCTGACACTGGACACTCATGAGGTTCAGAGCTTGGATAAGATTCTGCTGTACCACAATATTAATAATAAACTCACAGAAATATGAGGCGTTGCCTCGCCTTTTTACCGACTATCAGTCTTATAGAATATTAATGTTATACTAGCTTTAATTGGCCAACTATACGCTACAGTAATAACATTCAATAAACTTAGCTGAAGCCGGTGCCTGTCTGACAAAGTGTGCCAGACTGAAGAACTCTCTTGGCGAGTTTAGGCACGATATTTTAGATACAGCGTTGCTGTTTGACGTACGAGTAGCGTTGCTGTTTGACGTACGAGTAGCGTTGCTACGGATATGGACTGCGTTGCAGAAGATAACAATGAAGATTAGGGATGAGATTAGGATGAAGGTGGAGACCGCGTCACTAAATGCTCCACTCTACACTTATAGATAAATGTTCTAGGATTTTCCTTGTTGATATATTGTCCAGGTACTCCCCCAGTTCTAGAGAGTGTTCACTGGTGATAATGATATTAGATAAGGTGTCCTTGAGCTGAAATGTTCGCTAAGGGACCGTCACGTGTCACAGTTGTGTAAACATACGTGTTCTGCCCTCGGGCTGTGGTGGCGCTTCTCTCCCGAGATGCCTCCCCCATCCCCCTTGAAAAGGGGGTTACTTACATGATATTGATTGATTATTTTTACAGTCTAGACTTATGATTGAGATAAGATGTGATTATAATAAAATATGATATAGGATTTAAAGATTATAAGTAGTACTTGATAATACCACTGACTCTTAATAAGGATTCGATTTTATCTCTACCGGATACGACGTCATGTTCCAATAAATTTTTAATTAACAAATCCTTCTAGAAGCTTCTGGATCCTTGAAAGAACATGCACTAAGTCACGTAGGCATCTATAGGGCCCTATGGCGTACGTGATCATAGTGGCATCATCTAGGATCAAGCTATAATTGTGAATCTATTGTGATTCTGATATGATTCTGATATGATATAGATTTGATATAGATATGATATAGATATGATATGATATTATATTGCTATGATATAGAAATAATACATTTCTTAGATGATTATTAGATATGGTGGGTAAAATTTCCCACACTCCCACTGCTTCATACAACCCCCACTGCTTCATACAACCCCCCACTGCTTCATACAACCCCCACTGCTTCATACAACTCCCACTGCTTCATACAACTCCCCACTGCTTCATACACCTCCCCAGGGCAGCACTCCACCGATTCATTCAACCAGGTGTAAAGTGCTTCTCATGAGTTTCAATTTAAAAAAAAATAATGCGTTATGCACTCTTTACGAAACTAATTCACAAATTTATTTCCAACAACTTCTCATGCGTTGTTAACCCTTCCACTGCCTAGACCACTCATAACCTTTCTCGTAGTTTCTGTACTGTCCAGATAGCTTCTGTGCTCCTGTGAGCGTTTAGACAGGTGAATCTCAAGTAGATAGATTATTATTATCTGTCTTATTATCTTTATATTATTATCTTTAGGCAAAATTGTAATTAATGTTGTCAATAATCTGAGGATTTTGATAGTCTGATTAAAGTGAGGATAATGCTGGTATTCACTGAAGACAGAGAGTTAGTTGGGTCTGCAACAGAGGCCCTTAGGAAGAGGGAGGGAATTGTTAAGGGAAAGCGCCAAGCCATTACGACTATATAGCACTGGGATCAGGATAAGGATTTAGGATGGGACGGGGGGGGGAAGGAACGGTGCCCAACCACTTGGATGGTCGGGGGATAGGCTCTTGGGAACAGAGTGGCTTTGATTTAACCATTTTAGGGAGCGAGAGAGACATGTACGGGTCACTGTACACTGTACGGGTCACTGTACACTGTACGGGTCACTGTACACTGTACGGGTCACTGTACACTGTACGGGTCACTGTACACTGTACGGGTCACTGTACAATGCACGGGTCACTGTACACTGTACGGGTCACTGTACACTGTACGGGTCACTGTACACTGTACGGGTCACTGTACAGTGTACGGGTCACTGTACAGTGTACGGGTCACTGTACACTGTACGGGTCACTGTACACTGTACGGGTCACTGTACACTGTACGGGTCACTGTACAGTGTACGGGTCACTGTACGGGTCACTGTACAGTGTACGGGTCACTGTACGGGTCACTGTACGGGTCACTGTACACTGTACGGGTCACTGTACGGGTCACTGTACAGTGTACGGGTCACTGTACGGGTCACTGTACACTGTACGGGTCACTGTACACTGTACTGTACACTGTACGGGTAACTGTACAATGCACGGGTCACTGTACACTGTACGGGTCACTGTACAATGCACGGGTCACTGTACACTGTACGGGTCACTGTACAATGCACGGGTCACTGTACACGTCACTGTACACTGTACGGGTCACTGTACACTGTACGCGTCACTGTACACTGCACGGGTCACTGTACACTGTACGCGTCACTGTACACTGCACGGGTCACTGTACACTGTAGGCGTCACTGTACACTGTACGCGTCACTGTACACTGTACGGGTCACTGTACACTGTACAGGTCACTGTACACTGTACGGGTCACTGTACACTGTACGGGTCACTGTACACTGTACGGGTCACTGTACACTGTACGGGTCACTGTACACTGTACGGGTCACTGTACACTGTACGGGTCACTGTACACTGTACGGGTCACTGTACACTGTACGGGTCACTGTACACTGTACGGGTCACTGTACACTGTACGGGTCACTGTACGGGTCACTGTACGGGTCACTGTACACTGTACGGGTCACTGTACGCGTCACTGTACACTGTACGGGTCACTGTACGGGTCACTGTACACTGTACGGGTCACTGTACGGGTCACTGTACACTGTACGGGTCACTGTACGGGTCACTGTACACTGTACGGGTCACTGTACGCGTCACTGTACACTGTACGGGTCACTGTACGGGTCACTGTACACTGTACGGGTCACTGTAAGCGTCACTGTACACTGTACGGGTCAAACTTCACACACTCCTGCATCACACCATTACCCACCCCCCACCCCCCTCCCCCTCCCGTGCTTCTGTGACAGAATATACATATAAATTTGATGTTATTAGCGCTAATCTAATTATTTGTAATGACAATTAGGGGGTCTCCATGATTTTGTAAATGTTTAGGGTGATGTTACGATCGTGTGTGGTGGCCAATACATTCATTGAAGTGGAACTAATAATAATAATAATAATAATAATAATAATAATAATAATAATAATAACAATTTGCATTTAAGCAACAGTACATACATACATAAATATGTATGTATGTATGTATGTATGTATGTATGTATGTATGTATGTATGTATGTATGTATGTATGTATGTAAGAAGGAAAGACTTTTTACCTCATATGCCAGACCAATACTGGAGTATGAGGCTCCAGCGTGGAGTCCATATCTAGTCGAACACAAAATGAAGTTAGGAAAGGTTCAGAGATATACCACTAGGCTAGTCCCCGAGCTGAGGGGTATGAGCTACGAGGAAATATTACTGGAACTTAACCTCACGACACTGGAAGGCAGAAGAGTTAGGGGGAGACATGATCACTACCTATAAAATTCTCAGAGGAATTAACAGGGTAGATATAGATTAACTATTTAGCACGGATGGTACGCAAACAAGGGGGACACAGGTGGAAATTAAGTTCCCAAATGAGCCACAGGGACGTTAGAAAGAACTTTTTCAGTGTCAGAGTAGTTAACAAATGGAATGCATTAAGCAGGTTGTGGTGGAGGCTGACTCTATACAGTTTCAAACGTAGATATGATAGAGCCCAGTAGGCTCAGGAACCTGTACACCAGTCGATTGACAGTTGAGAGGAGGAACCAAAGAGCCGAAGCTCAACCCCCGTAAGCACAACTAGGTGAGTACATACATAGGGTATAAGAACATTGTATGAACAATGGGTAAGGAAGTACAATGCCTAAAGCCACTAATACTCAGAACGTTTCGGGCACAATATGAGAAAAAATTAAAAGGCTTAAATCTAAACGAGATAAAAAAAATAATGAATTGAAGTAGAGGAATATAAGTAAAGTAGCCTAGTGAGTCCTGGCTAGATAGTGAGAGTAGTTGATATTCATTCATTTATTCATTTATTCATTTATTCATATACAAGAAGGTACATTGGGAATGTGAGAATATATAATATGGTAATTACAATCTTGTAAAGCCACTAGTACGCGCAGCGTTTCGGGCAGAAACGTATATGTGTAAATTTATGTGTGTATATGTATACGTATATGTGTAAAACGATATGTGTAAATTAGTTATCCGGCACACAGGATGTGTACAACATATACCTCCACCATTCACCACACAACCAATAAAGTGTATACAGTACTCTCCACCACCACCACACAACCAGTAAAGTGTATACAGTACTCTCCACCACCACCACACAACCAGGTGTGCACAACACTTACCACCACCGGCCACGCAACACTTGCACTTCCGTCCTCGACAGCCCTTCTTCACCTCCTTCTCGCCAGGCGAACACTGCTTCTTGCAGGACCCGCCACGCTTCTCGCACTTCTTCTTTATCTTACACTCTGTCGGAGGAGCACAGTGTTTCTATGATGGTAAATTTGTGGCAAGGAAAATAGCACAAAATTAGAAGTATTTTTCCAGTCCAAAGTTTTAAGAAAGTTAACATTCTCTGTAATACTGTCATCTTTAGAATATTCATTTTACAAATGGTAATAACCATTTTTTTTTTTTTTTGAGATATGTACAAGAGTTGTTACATTCTTGTACAGCCACCAGTACGCGTAGCGTTTCGGGCAGGTCCCTGGAATACGATCCCCGCCGCGAAGAACTGTTTTTACAACCAAGTACACATTTCACTGTTGAGTTAAACAGAGGCTACAGTTAAGGATTTGCGCCCAGTAAATCCTCCCCGGCCAGGATACGAACCCATGACAAAGTGCTCGCGGAACGCCAGGCGAGTGTCTTACCACTGCACCATGGAGATTGGTTCAAGTTTAGATCAAGTTTATAATTTGCTAGATGTGGTAATGTGATACTTTTGTAAAGCCTGTGAAACAAATTCAAGAGAATTGCAAAGAAAAAGAAAAACTTTTTGATGCAAATTTATAATAAATATTAAGGCAAGCCAAGTTCAGCAAAACAAAATATATATATATATATATATATATATATATATATATATATATATATATATATATATATATATATATATATATATATATATATATGATGTACCTAGTAGCCAGAATGCACTATTGGCCTACTATGCAAGGCTCGGTTTGCCTAATAAGCCAAGTTTTCATGAATTTATATATTTTTTCTTATGAAATGATAAATCTATTCATTTCATTATGTATAAGTTAATTTTTTGTAAATTTGAGTTAAAACTAACATAGATATATGACCGAACCCAACCAACCCTACCTAACCGAACCTACCCTATCTTAACCTAACCTAAACTAACATAACAATTTATGTTCAATTTATAAAGTCAATATATATCAATTTATATATCTTTATAACAATTTATAAAGTCAACAATTTATGTTCTTAATATAATGATAATAATTTAAAAAAATGGAAATTTTTGTTGAAAATAAAGAAATCACTCGGCCTATTAGGCAAGTCGGGCCTTACTTAGTAGGCCGAGAAGTGCATTCTCGGCCTATAATGGTTATGTTAAAACTTCGCGTAAATACTCGCTAGGTAATAACAATTTACAAAGATAGACATAGTTTACAGAGGAAGTGTAGAGAAAATTAAACATTACTGATTTATGTAACTAATAACGAAACTAAGATTTGTAAACAAACCAAACAATTAATTCAGTCTTTGGGATCATATAAGATAATTGTTAGACTGAAAAAGAATGCAAAGGTCTCAGAGATCCTTTGTTAATATTTAACATCCCGAGCAATGATAGATCAAACAAAATTTTAATTATTTTTAAATGAGGCATGACAAAATTATACAAATTGACAAAGTCATTACCAAAAGAAGGTACCAAGAATGTACAGACTATTTAGCACCGTTTGTGTCGCAGGACATTCAAAATGGTTTAAATATCACTACTAAGGATGCAAATGGAGAGAAGACTTAAATAAATGAGAAATATTCACCTGGGACGCAACACTTGCACTTCCGTCCTCGACACCCCTTCTTCACCTTCTTCTCGCCAGGCGAACACTGCTTCTTGCAGGACCCGCCTCGCTTCTTGCATTTCTTCCTTATCTTACACCCTGTCGGAGGAGCACAGTGTTTCTACCATAAATTTATAGTTAAGAAAAAAATATTAGAATCATTTTTACACCCTTAAAATCTCAGGAATACTGCCATCTTTGAAATACTGAATTATAATTATGAAAGTTTCTTTTTGAATGAAATATAATTTGATAACAGTAATGAATGAGAGAAACTGTCGGGATAAGGTACTCAGCCAAAGCTATAATTCATACAATAACTGCAAATAGATTAAAAAAAAAAAAAATAAGGACAAAACTTAACAATTAGATCAGCAAGGTCATCAAATTCAGTCCTAAACAAAATACATTAATGAAACAACCCCCTGGAAACTGCTAGACACGTGGAGGTCAGTTGACTGACAATGTTTAAGAAATGTGCAACATTTTGAGTAACTATTTCACATAATACTCACCAGGGAAGAACTTACAATACACGAGGTTAGACACTGTTTACAGAGGAAGTGAAGTTCATTACTGATTTAAGCAACTAATAATAAAACTAAGATTTGTAAAGCTACAGAACAATCCAAGTCAGTTTGGGGTCTTTGTAAGATATTGTTAGACTTAAAAATAAAAGAATATAAGGAAGATCTCAGAGAACCTTTGTAAAAGTTAATCCTTAACATGAGGCATCTCCAAAGCGATGATAAAGAAAACTGGACCTATATTAGCTTCAAATGCTTTGAATAAGAGGTATGACTAAAGTATACAACCCGACTACGTGCGTATCAAACAAAGGCAAACATTATTTAGCATCGTCTGTGTCGCAGGATATTCAAAAGGTCCTAAAAGTGTATCGGGATGCAAATGGACGAAACATATAAATAAATGAGAAATATTCACCTGGGACACAACACTTGCACTTCCGTCCTCGGCAGCCTTTCTTCACCTTCTCGCCAGGCGAACACTGCTTCTTGCAGGACCCGCCACGCTTCTTGCACTTCTTCTTTGCCTTGCACTCTGTCGGAGGAGCAGAGTGTTTCTATGGTAAATGCTTCAGATTATTAGCCTATCCTCATCAACAAACGCCAAATGTGGTAATCCAGGAGTCAAACCCCGTTTACGAATGAGAGATCCTTTACACACGACTCGCAACTGATGTATGTACTTTTTTAAAAAGTGCTCCGTTCACGTCCTCACGAAATATTTCTAAATATTTCACCCAAGTACTGCAAACACACCACAGCCCGTTCTCATCAGCAAAGTATCCCGTCCTTATCAACAGAGGCCAAATGCTTGTTGATCCGCCGTCAAACCCACTATTTAAGATAGAAACCGGTTTACACACGACTGAAAACTGATGAAACAACCCGTCCTCGACTCAAGTCCATTTCATCCAGCGGTCGACCACACAGACGCGTTCATAAATTTTTACATACTGTTCATTCAAAACGGGAATTTTCTCAAATATAGATTAATATTAAAATATATTAGCATATCGTACATATATAGACAAATATTAGGTTAGGTTAGGTGTTTAGGTTCTGTTGGCGATTATTAGTATTTGTAATACGTGGGTGAAGCAGTTACAGCAATGTGGTTCGAACAAAATTCGTCTGTGAAGCACTTGTTCCGGAATAGTTCGTACGAAATCAGTCGAGTCGTGTGTAAACCGTTTTTCATTCATAAGCAGGGGCTTTGGCTGGTGCATGGAATCTCTTTTGGGTCTTTGCTTAGAGGACGGGCTGATTTCATTAGAAATGTTCCTGCCCCTTCATGTTCCTGCCCCTGTCGCTGTCCCAGCTGCTCCCGGGGGTCTTCCAGATGGTCTCTGCGTGTCGTCGACGTCTTCGTCTTCCTCGTCTCCTGCTGCTGCATCTGGCCCTGCGCCTTCACCGGGTGTTTCGGCTGGGGGCTGCGGGGCGTCCTGGGTGCTGGGGGGCTGCGGGGCGTCCTGTTGTGTGCGGCCTGGTTCCCCCTGCGGTTGAGGCTGCTGCCGTCATGCGACGGGCATCGGTTCGCACGGCTTGTGAAGCGCGTGGTTCTGGGTCGGCCTCCGGCTCTGAGGATGTGCGGCCGGAGCCCAAGCGGTCCCGGCGTTCTTCTACTGCTTGGGCGGATGTGGAGGACTTCGACGCCGGTGGAACTTCAGGCGATGATGTGGCGGTTCCGGGTGCTTCGCGTTCTACGTCGCTGGTGGTTGCTGACGTCCATGTGCCTGCTGTTGACGATAGTTGTGCGTATGACTTACCTACTGTTCTTTCTCCTGCAGAAGGTTCTCCGCATTGGGGGGTGGTCGCTCCTACGGACGTGGATGGTGAGGGTTCTGGTGAGCGCCAAGGCCTCAAGCTGGTGCTGAAGAAGGATGCCAGGCGTAGGGGGTCCTTGCAGGTGCAACATCCGGTGGTTGACGCGGAGCCCTATGAGGCAGCCGAGGAGGCTCCCAGTGCGCTGCCCATTGCCCGGCCCCGTGGGAAGGTGCCCCTCCCTCTCGTCTTGGCCTCCGGCGTGGCGCATGATGCTAAGCATCCTTTGCGGTTTGACATTGTTGACCGCGTGCATCCTGTTCCGTGGTGCCCTTCTTTCATCTGGGTTCAACGGGCTCGGTGTTTTGTTGTGGGTGTGCCGGAGTTGAGCCCTGATCCTCGTACGGTTCAAAATAAACCTGTTCCGGATGACGTCATGTTACTTTGGGAGGCGTATGGTGTTCGCTTCCAAGCGGCAGAGTGGCCAGATAAGTATGAGCATTTTGAGTAGTCTGTGTGCTTGCTGTGTGTTTGGTGTGTGCTTGGACCTGTGGTTTGTTTGCAATGTGTTGTACCTATTGTGCGCCCTTCAGGCCGGTGTTGTGTTTGTTCTCATGACAGTTGTTTTGTTGTATTTATTGTATTTCCGTTACTCTCCTGACCGGTATTGTTGTTTCTTTTTCCTGTGTTCCATTGTGTTTATGCTCATTGTTGTGATTTTGTTGTCGGTCCTTCAGGCCGGTTTTTAGTGTATTACATGTATTTGTATTTCTTTGTTTTGTGCTTTTGAAAAAAAAAATTTGTTATGTTCTGATTGTTTGTTCTTGGTTTATTATGTTATTGTATTTATTTATTGTATTTATTCGCATGTTCGCATGTAAAATTAAAAATAAAAAAAATAAAAATTATGTTAAAACAGTAAAGAGAAGTCTGGAAATCTGGATAGAACCCCTATCAGAATATTATCGTTTGGGTTTGAGAAAATTATAGAAACTAATAGTCTGGGAGCATCCCAACCTCTTGTTTTGGTAGTACTCATAGGAAGGATGAAGACCATAGGACCAAAGTGCATATACCTATGCACAACACAATTGGAAAGTAGAAATTTGTACTATTGAATGTGGGACAAACTGGAAAACGATTTTCTACTTATGTTCCAAAGACAAACTAAACTAACCTAACCTTCTTAGGCCTAATACACGCTTTCTGGGGCCTAATATAGGATATAAGTGTGCTATACAAAGCCTAGGAATAGTTAAGTTTGTTTTTTAGCTTCTTTTTTTTAACTATAAAATAAATAATATAAAATTCTACTAATTGCTTAGTACGTCAATGTTTGTACTATGTTGCATATAGTTACAAAAAGCACTATCTAAACAGGAGGATGGGTTGCTGGGGGCTATAAACATAACAAAACATTAGTGTGCGAGTTAGAAATATAACAAAAAACAATAGTCTGGGAGTTAGAAAAATTACAGAAAACGATAGTTTCGGCATCATAAACTTAACAGAAAACAATTGTCTGGGCATTAGATAAATAATTCAACAAAAGAAGACAAGACTCACCTTGTTTACAACATTTGCAAGTCTTGCAGGTGTTGCTGGAGTAAGTTTTGTACAGCGATGGACACTCCTTGTCCGGACTGACGCACCAGCCGCCGTACCTCTTACAAGCTTCCATGATCTTCTCACACAGGGGACCTCCTGCCCTACCTTTCCAGGAGGCCTTGCCTTTCCAGGCCTTATTCTTTCTGGAGGCTCCAGCCTTGCCCTTCTTATTCTTTCTGGAGGCTCCAGCCTTGCCCTTCTTATTCTTTCTGGAGGCTCCAGCCTTGCCCTTCTTATTCTTTCTGGAGGCTCCAGCCTTGCCCTTCTTATTCTTCTTGGAGGCTCCAGCCTTGCCCTTCTTATTCTTCTTGGAGGCTCCAGCCTTACCCTTCTTATTCTTCTTGGAGGCTTCAGCCTTGCCCTTCTTATTCTTCTTGTAGGCTCCAGTTTTGCCCTTCTTATTCTTCTTGGAGGCTCCAGCCTTACCCTTCTTATTCTTCTTGGAGGCTCCAGCCTTACCCTTCTTATTCTTCTTGGAGGCTCCAGCGTTACCCTTCTTATTCTTCTTGGAGGCTCCAGCCTTGCCCTTCTTATTCTTCTTGGAGGCTCCAGCCTTACCCTTCTTATTCTTCTTGGAGGCTCCAGCCTTGCCCTTCTTATTCTTCCTGGAGGCTCCAGCCTTGCCCTTCTTATTCTTCTTGGAGGCTCCAGCCTTACCCTTCTTATTCTTCTTGGAGGCTCCAGCTTTGCCCTTCTTATTCTTCTCTGGAGGCTCCAGCCTTACCCTTCTTATTCTTCTTGGAGGCTCCAGCCTT
>WNGS01009202.1:18986360-19024922 GCA_020271785.1 Procambarus virginalis
TATATATATATATATTTTTATATATTATATATATATTATATATATATATATTATATATATATTATATATAATTATATATATATATAATATATATATATATAATATAAAGTTTGTGAGGGTACCACCTCTGGTGCCAATGTGGGGACCCATAGCCTCGGAGAAGAAAATAAAACGTATTCAGAGGAGACCTTGTGGTTTCTCACTGAACACTAATATTTTCTTCTCCTACCACCCCCATTCTTTTGTATGTACACATATATATTTGCTTTATTTGAACTGTGTTACAAAAAGGAGTTACATATAGGTTACAAAGATGGTTATCATAGGTTGTCGAGTTCCTCCAGCTCCTCAGATGGCGGGCAGGAACCCTGGATGCAGTGCGCATTTCCCCTCTGTATCGCCACGCTGAGGCGCTGGAAAAGAAAGCTGGCAGCTCTAGGGTCCCTTGTTGTTTCAATGAGCCTAGAACCCAGTTCCTTCAAAAAACTGGTAGCACTTTTACCCCAGGCGCCGAGTGTCTCAGAAGCAATGGGGACAAAATTGTAGTGGTGATCAAGTTCTCTATACTTACGGGATTTGGCTGCTTCCCTGTGGGTGGCAGCGCCACCTGGTTGTGCAACACTGAGGTCAATGTAGGTGTTAGCCAGGGTTGATACGCACGTGTAGTCCCATACCAACTGCTTGCCATTCTTCCAGGGGTTCACTGTGATACCATCCGGGCGACCAATAAGAGCATCAGAGTTACGGGGCGTTAGGTAACGAGGCTCTCTCTCGGCTGGGCATCCAGCTGTGGTGAGGCTCCTCTTGATGATGTCGTTAACTTCACTGTGCCTCGAGTGCCATCCTCCCGTGCTTTGGCAGAGTAGGCCATGGTGGCCGTACCTGTCAGCCACCACCTCGCCGCAAATACACCTATATCTGGTGTGGATTGGGGCAGCAAGGCGGAGGGCCACAGCAATTCGGAGGGCGTGTGGTGTGAGACGCGTGCCAGTTGCCGACATTGGGTTGCTAACAGGAAATCCCCTGCATGAGGGGCTGCTACTGCTGTGAGGCGAGCAATGTCGTGCTGTGTTGATGCAGCACCCAGGCACTCTGCAGCAACTTTGTCTACAATGGGGCCATCCCAGCTGGATTGCCTGTGGGCTTTTGGGGATGGTGGTTGAGGTGATGGGCCTGCACGAGAGGCCCACTCTGTGGCACAGCGTGTAAAATTGGGATCATGTACACCTGCCAGCTGATGTAAGTGGGCAGGTAGAATTTCCTTCACAAGGTCGTCGGATGCTGATAAGGAGGACAGGAAGGCTGGAACAGCGATTTGCGTTGCTGTTCGAACTCCGAGGCCCCAAGTCTTACGGGAAGAGAGGCTTGTTTCCACTGCAGGTCATCAAAAGAGAGGTTAAGGGCTTTTTCTAGCATTGATTTCAGTAACCGGTCATACTCACTTAGTTTTTGGCTACTGTAAGATGGTGAACACCTCAGAAAGTAGGTTAACCTGGGGAGGGACAGACATCTGGTGATGAGGTAGAGTGCATCATGAGCATCAATATCCTCAATCCTCCCATCCATCCTCTTAAGGTCGGCGATTTTCTTATCAAGGACCTCATCGATGGCTTTCAACCCCAGGGGAGCTCCTAGGAGTGTGCTGTCTTCAGGTTTAGTTTTATGGATGTTTGGCAGAAGACCCTCTATTCTCTCTACGATGCCCTGGTTGGAACATATTATTTCACATTTAGAAGGGTTCAGGGTGAGGCCTAAAACTGCACCTTGCTCCTGGATTTTTCTGATGTCCTCCAGGAGGGAGTCTTGGGAACCAGCTAGGGTACCATCATCCAAGAACCAGATGTTAAGCTCGCTGGACAGGACCTCTGTGACTTGTTTGATGACTAAGCAGAAAAGGAGAGGAGCAAGGGGGTCACCCTGTTGGACGCCTTCCCGCGAGTCAATTTCATGTTCGCCAAAAAGTAGCTTAAGATCCATACTGTAGCATGAATGTACGAAAGGGTAGAGGGAAGGGAAATGACTATGAACCGCACGGAGTACAGCATCCCTCCGCACCAAATTGAAGGCATTTTTGAAATCTAGCTTGATAAGGGCCTTTTCGTCTGTGATATTGGCGATGAAGGCTCGAGCTGCATGGGCTGCCGCCTCACACCCTTGTGGAATGCCAAACCCAAGCTGTTTTGGCTTCAGCATGTTGGCCGCTGCATCACTAACTGTTCTTGCGGCTGCCTTTGCGACGAGACGCCGGAGAGAATTGCCCACAGCTATTGGCCTGATCCCTCCATCCTTTTTCTTTAGAGCACAGAGGGATGCTCCAAAAAAAATAGGTCTTATGGACGGTGGTATGTTGCCAGCTAGACATGTGTTGGTGAATCTGGTTAGTTCCACCAAGAGGTTCTTTGCAATGTCACCCAGTGCAGGGTTGAGCATTTGCTTGAGGTGGTTGGGTTTTAGTCCTGTGAACCCACCTGCTGATCCGTTTGGAAGGACATGGCTGCTTTATGGACCACAGATTCAGCCACCCAGAGAGGTTCTGCTCCGGTAGCCCCACTTGTACAATGTCGTCCTCACTCGGAGCCCTGGCAGGGTGTTTCTCCCTTAGGGCTTGAGCTGTTGCGGCATCTCTGTCGGCAATTGAGTCCTCACTGGTGATGACTCTTATTGCGCCAATAGTGTTTCCTTCTTCTATTTTCTTGGTGACTGATGTTCTGATTTTTGATGTCTCGGATATGGCACTGTTGCTCTTCCTGCCGTGGTGTTTCTCGCTCGAGTGGAAAGGCGCACCTGGTTGTCCTCCCTGGGAAAATCATTTATAGCTTTGATGATTGAGGCAGCTAAGGTTTTGTCTCTCCTTGCAGGGGTGGCTAGACATATTGCCAAACAGTAGGAGGTTGTGCCATGCTTGGGTAGTTCCAGGAGAGTCGTTGACCTTTCTCAGGAGGCAGATAATTTGGCTGCTGCGTGGGGGCGGGCTGCTTTAGGGATGTGTTGCAAGTTCTGGCTGATGTTGCTTTGATAGCCTCTAATAAATTTTCCGTGGGAATGAAGGTCTGGGAGGTGTTTTGCCTGACGGCGGTGTGGGCTGTTGATTGGTGTTCTCCCTGGGAGGGCGCCCAGAACCCAAACACCTGGCTCCGTTGTGGTAATGATTGCGCACATTACCGTCACTCGACCGGATAAGGCATACCCTGTCACACGTCTGACATCTGCCTTGTCTACCCCTGCTTGGTGGCTCATCTTGGCTTGGAGAAGCCTGGCTGGCTATTGAGAGCTGCGACATGGGCGGGCGCTGGGCGGGCACTAGGCGGGAGGTGGACGGCGGTGGAGACATATATATGCTTTGTTGTATTCTAAATGTCGCATTCTGAACTTATTTTAATCAGCTGATACTAAGTCTCCAGGATGTGAGTATCCATATTTTAGTCATCTTTCCGTTTTAATTTTTTTAGGGATTCGTACTCACATGTGGAAATTAAATGAATGCAGCTTTTTCCAGGGCTTAAGCAAAAAAAAATGATGATTAGATCTTAAGAACATTTCAAAGAATATAATTTGTTATTCCCTTTATGCAATCTCCAGCGATATGTTATCGCTGAAGGCTGCACTTAAATCACACACACTTAAAAGATTGACCTAATTTCATTATCAGTTGAATCCAGTTAAAAGAATGACCTAAAATTATTCATGACACAGCATTATTCATGACACAGCATTATTCATGACACAGCATTATTCATGACACAGCATTATTCATGACACAGCATTATTCATGACACAGCATTATTCATGACACAGCATTATTCATGACACAGCATTATTCATGACACAGCATTATTGATGACACAGCATTAAGCTAGTACACCAAGTGTTGTGGGCTGGTATTGAGAAGAGTATCCTTCTTGTATCCCTCATTCACTCACATTGTCAGAGGATCCAACACATGCTCATNTGATTGTCTTTCTCATTTTCGTATCTCTTTCCTTGCCTGTTATTATATTTTTCTTGGGTCGTTTTTTCCGTTGTTACCAAGCGAGTCGTTGTGTCGTTTTCTGTTGCCACCAAGCGAGTCATTGTGTCGTTTTCTGTTGCCACCAAGCGAGTCATCGTGTCGTTTTCTGTTGCCACCAAGCGAGTCATTGTGTCGTTTTCTGTTGCCACCAAGCGAGTCCTTGTGTCGTTTCTGTTGCCACCAAGCGAGTCCTTGTGTCGTTTTCTGTTGCCACCAAGCGAGTCCTTGTCGTTTTCTGTTGCCACCAAGCGAGTCATTGTGTCGTTTTCTGTTGCCACCAAGCGAGTCATCGTGTCGTTTTCTGTTGCCACCAAGCGAGTCATTGTGTCGTTTTCTGTTGCCACCAAGCGAGTCATTGTGTCGTTTTCTGTTGCCACCAAGCGAGTCATCGTGTGGTTCATCACTGATGGGTCGTGTCCTGCTATTGAGTCTCTTGTGTGGAGCTTTGCGACCATCCTGGAGGCTTCTGCTGCTGTAATCATCACCGGGGAGGCCTTCCTGGGTGTCTCTCTCAGTCCTTCCTGGTCCGGAGAGCTCAGGCAACCCGGTACCTATGGTTAAATAAAGTGACATTAAGAACTGTCTACCCGGTAGATATATCTATACACCATGATGGCAGCAACATTAACGTTTAGAACATATTTACAGTTATAGTTGGAGTGATATTAATATGGGGATGGGTTTTGTTGACAATTTTTTTTTATAAAAGCCTGACAATGTTTGCGTAAATTGTCCACGTGGAGACGATTAGTTAACTGGTTCTGAATCCCCAGTACTGTAGTTCTGTGTTTAATTGTTGTTCAGGGAGCTGAATTAATGCCTAATTAAGCAAAGTTTCTGGAAGTAGCCCAGGAACTGGTCTTTAATTTGCTTCTTGGGTGGAATTGAAATTTAAAAAAAAGGAATTCTCTCCCACGGTGAAGAAAAGTGCCATTGTTGTCACTCTTGGTACAAATTATTATTCTGACACATTTTGAGTTTAATTGTAGTTATAGTAATTAACCAGGGACAATGTTCACATTCAATAAAGTCTGAAGGATCTTTGTTCAAGGCTTAAGAGGAGCTAGCCCAAGCATATTTATACCAATTAGAGCATTAATGTCAGTAATGTATTCAAAGGAGCTCGAAATATTAAGTACCTTTTACATGTTAAGTATCTTTATGATACGGGAACACACAAGGATAATCCTCAAGGTTTCGTTCTGCATTTCGCAAGCCATCAAAGCTTTCCTATAGACACTAAAGCATGCAGAGGGACAGCATAATCCACTAAATATCTGATGTATTCAAGGTACATCATTTTAACAATTCTGACACTGACACCATAGCCTGCAACAGCCTTGAGAGCTCTCTGAGCCTCTCTTTATACTGAAGCTAGAGGTGGCTGCTAGCCATCGACTAACTCGTTTGTTTTGTGTAGAGGACGAGGGTGTGACACTTGTCTAATCTTACTTCCTTTGATACCTTTAATATCCTTCCATGCCTGGCTGAGGAGGACGGTGGTGGTATGAGACTCTTAAAACAATTTCTCAGTTAACTTAGCTCTGTCATGCTCTTCCTCGCTGTGGCTAGAGATCTCAGAAAGAGCTCTCAGAAAGGGTCTGGCGAACGGGTTCTCCTATATGCAACGCCAACTCTTGTAGAACAAAATGGTAGAGTTCAAATGTGAACACAGTCTTGAGTGGATGTTTAAACATGTGACGGTAATGGTCCCGTCATCTTCCCCGTCTTGCAAGTCCCGACTTCAACAATATATAAATTAGTCATTGATGCTTCAAACAACATTTCTTTCGTCTTCCCCAAGACATCAAAGATCATATTCAATAACTGAAAAAGACTCTAGCTTCTATATTAACAATTCAGAAGCTGAACACATATTTAAGTAGACCTCTTAGGATTGTGTACATAAACCACAATCTTTTTATTTACACAATCTACACAATCTCGTGTACTTTTTTTCAGTACACAATGAACAAGAGTAGAAACAATGAACTAAAAGGTTCGTTATATGAACAGTATGTATCACAAGTTTAATACATAAAGTGACGTTCTGTTTATATTGACAAATACTAGACTAAACTATGGGAACTTTGCTCTACCCGCAGAAAAGTATAAATTGTTGATACACCCTGTAGTTATGGGGAGAAACCTCCGGGAAACATTGTGTGTTACTGACAACGAATGAAGAAATAAGTTAATTTGATAACGAAATGAGACGAGAATGTGTGGCGCCTAAGATCAAAGGAAGTCAATGATCTACAGAACTGTTATATAGGGAACCGACAATATACTTCCACACACAATATGAGAATATTCACACAGACATTGGAAGCATATTCAGATAGGCTCTTTGAGTATAGGTAGGTAAGCATCAGGTGTATACTCATGTCGGCAAAGTAAGAATACTATGAGAGCAAGAGTAAACTCGGTGTAAATAATGAAGTATACTCACCGAGACAGCAGCGAGCACCAGTGGGGCAGTCATCGTAGTTAGTGAGTGAGGTGAGGCAGTCAGCCGGACCCCACACACACACGCCTCCCCCTGTACCGCACCTCTCTCCCGCACCTCCTGTCTGGAGTTCCTGTAAGAGGGGGAGACAGTCACCCGGACCCACACACACACACACACACACACACACACACACACACACACACACACACACACACACACACACACACACACACACACACACACACACACGTTGTGGCGTTCTGGAATTGCCACGTAAGATTAGGTCACGGAAGAAGGGCTCCTAACACTACCACAAGAGTATGTACACGTCTCAATCTTTCCATGGAACGTAAGACAACATCTGTGAAATTACTTATAAAGGTTCTCAAACTCATGTCAGAGAAGTCTGTCTGAGTATCTGTATCAGGGGTTGAGGGGTTATATAAACTGGATACTGAACTTAACTGATACTTTACTTACCGGTGAACAGAGACCCAATCACTCCCTGATAAAATAAGACCGACCACGGCAGCCACACTGCTGCTGTCGTCAATCAATCAGCAATGGACACTGGAGTACATATAATAAGTTGGGAGATTACCTCTGTAATCAACGTATATTTGGAGAGGGGTTCAACGTCACCTTTATTTGGAGGGTGCGGCTCCAAACTGGCCTATTGGTCATTAATACACACCCTCTCGAGCCGCCGTGACTCCCCCACACTCTCCTTATTATGGGATGATCTGCTAAATTCTCTTCATGATATTAATGACCACTGTCAACCAATTTGCATCCGTGTCTCTCTCTCTTTTTCTCATTATCCAGGAAGCCTCACCAGGACAAGAGCAAAAATCAGCTGTCAACAAACATTTATTACATGAAAACCCATACAAAGAAATATATAAGAATAATATTACAGTACAGCACCCTAGGCTGCTACTAACTGGTAACACTCTAATATCATCTCAGGTCTTCATCAAATAAGCTGCATTAGACTGCTTCTCAATTTTCGGCACAAAAGCTACTGCCTCCACACTGCTTGAGGTTGAATACCTGACACATAAAAATATATCGAAGAAGATAAATCAATGTCCCACCTTACACTGCGTCTTTCATGCCAATATGCAATCAGGCATTCCCTCATACATATCAAAGTGTCCATACGATTCTGTTCTATGTCCTTCTAAGGTCCATCACTAAGAACATCTGTCTGGGTCCTCAAAATCAGGAAGGTACTTCTGCAGTCCTTGCAGTATCTGCTGCACCTGAAGTCCCTCTCAAAAGCCTCTGAAGTTCCTCTATGCGACTTCACAAAAGAAACATGTAGCTCCCCTACACTTGAAGTTCCACTCTACCAATGGAGTTCAACTCCACACTTAAAGTTCAACTCCACACTTGAAGTTCAGCTCCACACTTAAAGTTCAGCTCCACACTTAAAGTTCAACTCCACACTTGTAGTTCACTCTACACTTAGACTTCACCATATAATCTTCCTCAGATGCAAAGCTCCTCCACTAACTTCTCCCATACAAACCTATAATTCTATTACCAATCCATAATATCATGTTTTCCTTATAAAATATAAATACATATATTTACTTTAAATAAATTACTCCTTCCGATATTCCCTTCTGCACACCGGCTCTGCCACAGTGGTTCCTCCCCCATTTTCGGACGAGTCCACTCCGAAATCAACCACTGACGCGCTATCCGGGGGCTCTGCCCTTAGTCGCTCTTTGACCTCAGGCAAGTAAGGATATGTCGCTCTGTCCTCCAGCATGTCCGCTCATATCTAACTCCTTATATCTGTTCACTATCTTTATAAATTCTCTAATCTATATTCATATACAATATACATTTTCTACAATCACTGAGCACATGATCAAACACTAATAAACAGTCTATCAACTAATTAAGTGAGCCTACCGCAGAATTTTAGGACGTGACGACGCTTGCCCTCTGACGCTCGAACATGGCATTAATCTTGGTCGTCCAACAAAATCCATTAGGACTGTCTCTCAAAGCTTCTTTCAGTCCTGACGAAGTCCTGACGGCACACGAAGTCGCCTGAAAGGCTTCACACAGAAACACCTGCTTACTTTCCTCCACTCGAAGGAAAATCTCACATTAGAGTTTACACAGGATTCGACCGCCCATTAGGTCGCCTCTAATATCTTCACGATCGCTGAGAAATGACGTACGACATCATTGCCCAGGACTAAAGTAAACTCTGTGCATATACAACGAGAAGCGGGGGAATACCCCCACAGTGAATGTATCCCTTCCCACCAACTGTTGAACTTGATCTACAAAAATGTATAAATATATAATAAGACTGAGAAATGTGGGTGGTGTACGGATACCCCCACTGTAGCGTGGTCGGAGCCTCTCTCACCTTCCACCCGTTTAGCTAAAGATGAAGGACTGGTTCACTGGTCCACAGGTTTACATGTGTATTATTTTAGTGTTTGTCCTCAACTGTTCAAGATGAATAGTGTTAAACCCCTTGCAATATAGAGCTTTCAGCCTTTGCAATGAGTAAAAGTTATTTGATATTTATATTAATTTTTGCGATTTTTTTTATTGACGTTTTCCCAGGCAAAATATTTTATATAATTTTTGGAAAAGTTTTATATGTAAATTTTCACCAAATGTTAACTTTTCTACAGTCCCCAAAAGAGGACTATATAATTATAATTTCCTTATTTGGTTATAATAAATAATGATATTCCTACAGAACTTTGTAACATTTTGAGAAACATTTACCTACGGATAAATGTTTAATTCGTGTCCTTCAATAATCATACTAAAGGAACTCACTTAAAATACAGAGGGATCCTGTAACATTTGATATCACATCTCTTTGAGTCTGTCTTCACAAGTATTCTGACTCACATTTTCTATACCTAATATGGCTAATAACCTCAAGCTGCCTTCACACAACATTTGGAAATATTTGGCAATCTGTTACCGTACAGGCTTGCCACTTTGGTAAGTTGGATCCTCCGGCGTACTTGGTCACTGTGATGGCCCCAGTCACGATGTATTCACAGCCACTTCGCTGCACTAACTTTCTCTTGTTTTGGACCAGATCTCAACGTGTTAGAATCGGTTCGTTTGCTAATGCGAGACAGAGTCCTGAGCGTGCGTGCGTGTTCCGGACTTGACACATTATGTTGACTTTGCATGTGGTCTCTAGTGTTGCTAGCTTGTAGATGGCAGGTCAGTCTTCACGAAAGCTTTGTGGTGGTCATACCAATATAGGAAGATCGAAGGTGACAGCCTTCAGTGAAGGTGTTGAGTATATGAGTATATAGTATATTGAGTATATAGTGGGGCATGTAAATTGATATCCATGTTTCCTTTTTTTTGTGGAGAGGGTTGTATTAGTTTATTGTGATTGTTCTTGAGTACGACATCATCAGTTCTTTTTGTGTTGTAGAAAAATAATGAAGTCTATTTTTTGATCTGGGACTGTCGGATTCATTTCANGATAAATATGGCGGACTCAGAGAGAGGAGGCATTTGCCGCCCAGAGGGCGAGGATGCCGGTGCATTATGGGAGCGGTGCCAGCCGTGACGTGATTAGTCGGTAACTAATCGGGGGTCTTGGCGAAGTTGACCAGTGGCGTTGCGCCCCGTGCGTGATGTTGCATGACGTCTGGCGCCTCTACGTGAAAGTGCGAAAGCAGAGCTGACTGGCTACCAGGGTTGAAGTACGATCCTGAGCTCACCTATCAGGGAGACGTATAGGCCTCCAATGGGTACAACTCGGCCAGCTGACATGTACCAATGACGGGGAAGACCTATCATCGGTTGTGGGAGTATTTTGGGCAGAGCTTTTCTGGTGTGAGGATGACACCAGGGGCTAGGTGCCGACAGTGACCTGAGAACTTCGTGAAGTGGCGCTAGAAGTGTTGGACATTCAGCTGCACACGTCAGAATCTGCGTGGAGCTGAATCAGTAGCAGTCCTGGTCTGCGGAAACTCAACTTTTCGTTTGTTTATCCATCGTCACATGGGTAAAACGATCGTTTACCCATGTGACGAGGCTGCGTGTGAGGCAGCAGACCAGTGTGTTGAGGGTGTTAGTCTGGGTTAGCCAAGCTACAGCAGTCTCAACTTGTCATTCGCGGAGGAATATCTGGTTGAGGAGCAATGTCCGACGAGGAACGAGCAAGCAGATGGCCCGATCGTGGATCTACAAAGAGCCTATCATCACAAAGCGAAATCTATGACCTGGAGTATCGGTTCATAAGGTAGATAATTTTGCCCTCCCATTTTCCCCCTTGTGTTAGGAAAGGTAGTACATAAATAATGTGATAACCTTGAATATGTGTGAGGTGACATTGAACTTATTGCCGTAATATTAAATAGAAGGTTCCAGTGATTATATCTTAGAGTGGCTTAGGCAGTAGTTTAAATTCTATGAACTATTGAAGAGGCTTTGTAATATATCTATTTATGCAAAGTGATAGCAGTGTTTGCAAACAACCCGTTCTCGCACTTGCTTATAGTCAATATATTGCTTATGAATAAGTTCATGTGCGACATACTAATTTATTGTTAATATTTGAGTTTACCTTGAAATGCTGAATAGAAAACCACAACCTAACCTTCTTAGTATGTTAAGATATTACAATTAGTACTGAACCTATACCTATATTGATATTACAGTTTTATAAAAATAATAAAACAAAACTAAAATATTAAATAAATTGTAAAGTAACTCAGGATATTGTCAACTTCTGTATAAAATCTCTATTGTTTAATAAAACAGAGAGGAAAAGTTAGTGCCTTGAAAAAAAAATGTGGCTTGGAGTATGTCACATACATACTTATTTATAAGCCAAATAGTGAGTATAAGCAATAAGTCATGTATGTGCTGTATTATACGAGAGCGGGTTGGCTCCCCAGTGGTGAACAGTGGCCTCTATGGGGGAGGTGGGGAGCAGGGCCCCATCAGCGAGGAGCTCTGTGTGTGGAGGGTGCTGAGGTTCTCCAAGGATTCCGCCGGACTGGTTGATCAAGACCCGCTACAGCAGTATGAATTCTTGAGCTGAATACCAAATAATCTGGAATCTTTGCAGTTTGCAAAAATACTGGTTCACAAACTGAGTTGTCTTTCAAAAAACTTTCAAATACCCTGTTCTTTGTGATCACTGTTCCCTAATTCACTCGGTTATCCATATTATCAACTACTGTCTCCCTGTTTGTCAGCATTAAGTCTATAGTATTTCCAAGTTGACACTGTAATGTATTGTTTGAGAAAGCAGTCGCCAACCTTTTCCCAAAAATAGTATGCTTTCCTGTTATATTCTTCCACTTATTATTATTTAAGTCACCTACAATGCATAAGTTGTTCTTCCAATAGTTGGTCGAGATATTTCAGGCCAATATTCTGTACCTCCATTCTCTTCTGTCCAAAATTGGTCACCTGTATATTAATCCTACTTTTTTAAGTTTTTATTAACTAGAGTAAATCATTTTCATATTCGTTATGAATTTTGTTTTCCT
The DNA here is from genome assembly GCA_020271785.1 of Procambarus virginalis. Lineage (NCBI taxonomy): Eukaryota > Metazoa > Arthropoda > Malacostraca > Decapoda > Cambaridae > Procambarus > Procambarus virginalis. The sequence continues at coordinate 18,998,338 of WNGS01009202.1, forward strand.
GATAATACATTTAATATGTTCCTTGAGACAGACTAATACTTCCCCTTTCACTGCCTTTGAGCAGTCTGAGGGCAGTAATATTCCAGGAACATCAAAATTTTTTCGTAGACTTGAGGCAAAATGAAATTCACAGTAGTTGCTCCATCTATCATCATTCTATTATGCAGGAAGAACCGCACGTCTATGGGTCATCCAATAAGGTTAGCAGACTTCTAGATAGTCATCATTGCTAGGCTTAGGCTCGGCTACAAGTACCTCTGAGAGTTTGTAACATCTGCTAATGTACATTTGACAAAATGTAAACTCTGTCAACAGAATTATTCACATACTTTGCGTCAATATATAATGGAATGTGAAAAAATCGCGGAATTCATAGATAACACCATCAATGGAGTTCAAGAAATGTGTAAGTACTTCATTCATAATGATATACTACCAGGAATCTTAGCGAAGCACCCAAAATGTGCTTACTGTAGGTAATGCATGCACATGGCTGTAAAGCTGCCGCCCAGTTGGGTGCTTGTGGAGCAAGACTAGTAACTGTGTGACTCACCATAGATGTAAAGTGCCTTGTATAATGACTGTTATGAGCCTCTTGTTGAATTACTTGTGATACAGAAGATTATTGATGCGTATATGTATTCGTGTAAATGATTGTATATATATGTACATGTATATATACCATTAACAATTGTGTAACTAGCTTCAAAAGATTGTCACTTGCTTAGCTAAACGAACTATGGGGTTCAGTTCCTGAACCCATTATGTGCCTCTGTAATCCTTTCCACTACCGCCCACGGGATGGGTATGGGGTGCATAATTAAACAAATAACTTGCCAAATATGAAAGAATGAAACTATTGTTTCATACTTATAAAACAGAAGTTTCATAAGTCAACTTAAGAAATATGTCAGTATGAAACTATTTTGTCTTAGAGTATAATTTGAGCTTGACGTTTCTTGGGTCACAATTTTTGCTGTGGAGTGCCTACCATCTCAACAGTCAGGGAGTACTACGAGGCAGCCGTGAGTGTGTCCGGTATCCTATTACTGTAATTATATGGAACTCTTTTTCAATGGATATGTATAACACGTGATTCTTACCTTTTCCCGCTACGCAACACTTGCATCCCTTTTCTTTACAATCCTTCAGAAATTCGCTTTCATCCGCTGAACACGTCTTCTTGCAGGATCCTCCACGCTTCTTGCACTTGCTATTGGTGTTGCATTCTGTAAATATTGAACAGTTTTAATACATATAATTTCTTTAAAAATCTTATAATTCACACTTTTCTAAATCAAAATACAGTATCGAGATGTATTAAATACAATTAGAGTACATGTATATACACACCTGGGTCGAGAAGTTAGTTACTAGGGTCACGTTCATTATTAAAAATTTGTTTTAGTCCTTATTAATTACGTTCAAGACTAAAGTATTCTTACTGTTGGTCCGGAAGAACGCTTCACGGTCACTTTCGCGTTCCACTGACGACGCTCGCATCACTCATTTTTCTCCCGATTCCTCACCGACGACGCGCACTGCGTCACTCATTAAAATATTTGTTAAAAATTTAAATTTTATCAGATCAATCTGGTAGTGGTTTTATAATGAGCGCCTTTAAATTGCGCACAATTTAGCACCCATATGTCACTTGAGCAGGACATATTTTATCTCTTGAATGCACCTCAAGCGGCATTGGAAAATAAACATTTCTATAAAATCCAATTCTTATCCGATCGACTTGGGGATAATTTAAGCATGTTTACCATTAAATTTTCGTTTTTTCTAATATTCACATAGCCTATTATTGAAAACAGAGTTAGCTTGTATCTTCGTGGTAAAACTATTGTAAAATGTTGACATGACCAGTGTAATCAACGAAGTTTTTTTATTTGGTGCCGTTCACACGCATCCTTGTGTGACATTTTATACATATGTTCTTCTAGAACATTCTATTGCGAACATATTGGTACAAAAATTAAGTACGTACATCGAAAATTGAGGTCAGGACAGTGAAAACAATAAGACTTTTCAAAAGGTGTTTCGCCGATCTGCCGTCAGGTAGAGGTAATACTTCAGCCACTTTCCACACTCTTGCTGGTGGGCCGCGAACATGATTCTACATTTATATGCACATGTCCATGAAGGGAATTTTATTGCGGTCACAGTGATATCAAAATTAACGACGTAGCACAATTCTGGGATTGACAAACATGAAAAGTTCATAAACATTTCAGCGCTGTTTGACGCTCACGGCTAACGCCCGCCATAGTTTCTTATTTGGTGTGGTTCTCATGTCAGGTTTAGTGAAAATGTAGGTATATATTCTTCTAGAGCATTCTCTGGGGAACACATTGATACCAAATTTAAATACATACCGCGAAAATTAAGCTCAGCAACCCGAAAAGATTATAAACATTTCAGTGCTGACGCGCAGTTGGCCCACACGCCCAGCGCACTTGGGGGTCAAGGTCAGTGTACTCCCAGGAACGCTAAAGTGGTGTTGGGTAGCAACAACATAAAGCAGGGTAGCAACCTATAAAGGGTAGCAACCCTTTATAGGTTGTTGTTTTTATTTAGTGGCCACGACGGCATGATTTTCGGATATGTCCAGGCATTCCCGTGGTGGATAAATCACAAAGCCTGGTCGCAACATACACGTCACCTGTCTCCGGACATTACTGTACATTGTGGCAGATTAACTAAGTTTGGGGAGCCCCCGGAAGACCCCTCGGAGACCCTTGGAGTCCCCTGGGAGGCGAGCGCTGGAACCCCACACCCCAAGGTTAGGTAAGGTCGGTGTTTTCTATGAAGATATTCAAGGTAAACTAAAATATTCACAATCAATTTGTATGTCACATATGCACTTATTAAATAAGCCAATATTGACTGTAAGGAAGTGCGAGAACGGGATGCACACCCGCACGGAGCAACCCGGCCTCCCACTAGGCAGTTTAAAGTAGCGGCCGTCCTCCGCAGGGGTGCCAGATTTGAGTTGCCGAAAGTCGCGAGCTGAAGAACTAAATGTCACAAAATTTACAATAAAAGTAGCCAAATATTTTTTTCCCGATTGATTCGCTTTTCAGAATGAACAACCCAGCTTATTTTAACTGTAGCCGAAAAAGTAGTAAGTAGCGACATACATAGAGGGCTTTTTAATTGAATACAATTATCCTAATTGGTAACCCAATTAGGATAATTGTATCAATTATCCTAGTTGGGTTACCCATTATTATCCCAATTGTAGTTGATACAATTATCCTGATTGGTAACCCAACTAATGCCAGATTGGGCTACAAGTAGCCCAATCTGGCATCCCTGCTCCGCAGACGCTTTCACCAATTTTAAAATACTGTGTATTAAAATCTGTTTTGTTCTCATCTATAGATTAACATTATTATACATTACAATTTTATGAATAGTTAGGCATAGGTTAGGTTCTGTTGGCGATTATTTGTATTTGAAATTTGAAGTGCGTGGGTGAAACATTTGTAGAATTGTGGTTCGAACAGAAAACGTCAGCGAAGCACCTGTTCCGGAAATATTCGAACGCCATTAGTTGTGAGTCGTTCATGTGTACACCACTTTTCATTCATAAACAGGATGTTTGGCGGTTGGATTATTGCACTTAGACTCTTGTTTATGAGAACTGGCTGCACATAGAACCAGCAGTAAGACTATCGACACCTAGTGACCCCGGACGGTAAAGCATCCTGTGAATTCTGGGTAGTCGAACAAGTTGCGGCCGACAGGCAGAAACGAGACGACCCTCCTCAGTCCGTCCTCCAAGCAAAGACCCAAAAGTAATTCCATGCACCCGCCAAACCCCTGTTTATGAATGAAAAGCGTTTTACACACGACTCACAACTGATTTCGTTCGAACACTTCTGGAACAAGTGCTTCATTGACGAATTTTGTTCAAACCACAATGCTGTAAATGCTTCACCCACGTACTACAAATACAAATAATCGCCAACAGAACCTAAACACCTAACCTAACCTATGCCTATATATATGCACAATATGCTAATATATTATAATATTAATTTATATTTGAGAAAATTCCCGTTTTGAATGAACAGCATGTAAAAATTTACGAATGCGTCTGTGGGGCCAACCGCTGGATGGAATGGACTTGAGTCGAGGACGGGTTGTGTCAGAAGGATAACAAAAAAGGAGCAAACAATGGTTGTCAGCAACATAACAGGTGCAATGGTCTGGGTGTCATTTTCATGATAAATGTTGTCGTGTTGAATTAAGAGGTGACGACGATCGGGAGATTGGATGCGCCCCGGAGTACCTGTAAAGAGTTAATCGCAAAACCTAATGGCGAAACAAATGACGCGGACCATCTGAAACAAATATGCCTCACGGCAAAGAAGCGCACAGGTACACAAACACACAAAACATAGAAAAGACACAGACACACACTCCCAACAAGGGACGCAGCCCTCCATTATTCCCAGTAAGCATCCAACTTCTGCCACTTATCAAGGCCACCCCCCTGTGGACCACTGGAGCGCGACGAGATTGAAAGCGGACAAGGAGAGGACCCAGGCGGCTCCTTCATCACTAGTACCAAATCGTGCTGCACACGACTTTTATCACCAGGGTCAACAATTCCCCACCTGAGGTACCGGCAAACAGGGGCGGTGGGCAGGCAGGATCAGGCAAGGAGGCTACCCAACCCCGACCCTTCACCACCCCCACCTCTTCCTCTCCATACACAGGGACCAAAGCGACCATATCACCAGGGGAAAGCAACCTGGCAGACCCTTTCCTACGTTTCTGGGATGGACTTTGGTCATCCGAAGACAACGCATCTATAAGGCGACGAGACGGACGCACATCCATAATTGACAAGGGAGCCGCCTCAGGAGACGAGGAGGAAGCTCCCACTGCCACAGATACCGCCGGAGCAGCACCCAGCTCCGGAACACGCACCACTTCAGACGAGGACGGCTCCCAGGGTGCCGGGATCACCTCCACAGAAGCAGGCACAGCGTGGACTTCCACCGGCACCCCCCGTCACTACACACGTCTCAGGAATAGGAGCAGCCACACACACACACACACCGGCGAATCGGAGCGCATCACCACATCCGCAGTACCGTCCTCGACCCCTATACACAACGACCCGCCATCCGAGACCCCTAGAGGCACCACAATATCCACAGCCGATCCTCCCTCCAACACATCCTGGGTCGGAAGAGGAGGGAAATCATCCTCCCGGAAGATATTTACACGATCGGTCGCAGCCACGGCACACGCAGCTGCGAGGTGCCCCACAACCACAACGAAAACACGTACGGGGCTGCCTCTTATACATGCAACGGAGGGTAAACCCCATCAAGGACAGGGACGACGGAACACTACACTACGGGCCAGGGACATCGTCAGGGTACGGGTCCCATCAAACATCCCAGCACAGTTTCCGGCATAGACCGTATTCCACCGGACACTTAGAACTTTTCCAAACCAGCAGAGCAGCCTAGTCAAAATGCTCATCCCCCAACTCAAACGGTGCGCTCCGCACCGCCACTCAGGTTCACCACCCGAACGACGCCCGCACCATCAGGTAGAGGGAAAGAGGCCCCTCACACTAACGGAGGAACTCTTGAAATACAACTGCCCGGTGAAATTTAACCATCACCTGGCGATCGTGTAGCATCTGCACGCCCAACAGAGCCCCCAATTCAACACGAGGAATGTCCACTAAGGCAACCTCCAACCAAGGTGTGGTCAACGGACACGGAAAATTCCAACCCTGCCAAGGTTGTTCTTTTCAACGGAGGCACAGAAGCTCCCATCCTAAATCGAAAACCGGTCCCCGCACCGCGGGGAACCACACGGGCCGCAGCAGCGGTTCATGTGGTTCCCCAACCACCACTTCCATGCAGGAGCCGGCGACTGGCGGAGTAATACCACGGGACAACCACCCTTTCTGTCGGTCTAGCTTCCAAACTTCATGATAAATAACAGCAAACAATGATATAAGATTTAAACATAAAAGGAAACTATAGTCCACATGTCAAACGCAATAGAAAAGTTAAATTTGGTTTTAGAAACACCATAAAATATTAGTCTAAGTGTTTGAAATATCAGAAACTATAGTGTGTGTTAGTAACAGCAAACAGTAGTCTGGGTAGAAAATAATATTTTTGGGTCACAGAAAATAAGACAACAATAGTCTGGGCGTTAGAAAAAAAACTCCCAGAAAACGATAGTTTCGGCATCATAAACTTAACAGAAAACAATTGTCTGGGTATTAGATAAATAATTCAACAAAAGAAGACAAGACTCACCTTGTTTACAACATTTACAAGTCTTGCAGGTGTTGCTGGAGTAAGTTTTGTACAGCGATGGACACTCCTTGTCCGGACTGACGCACCAGCCGCCGTACCTCTTACAAGCTTCCATGATCTTCTCACACAGGGGACCTCCTGCCCTACCTTTCCAGGAGGTCTTGCCATTCCTGGCTTTCTTATTCTTTCTAGAGACTCCAGCCTTGCCCTTCCAGGCCTTATTCTTTCTGGAGGCTCCAGCCTTGCCCTTCTTATTCTTTCTGGAGGCTCCAGCCTTGCCCTTCTTATTCTTTCTGGAGGCTCCAGCCTTGTTCTTCCTACTGGAGACTCCAGCTTTGCCTTTCCTGGCCTTCTTATTCTTCCTGGAGGCTCCAGCCTTGTTTTTCCTGGCGTTCTCATTCTTCCTCGAGGCTTCATTCTTGTTCTTCCTAGTGGAAGCTCTAGCCTCGTTCTTCCTGCCCTTCTTATTCTTCCTGGTGGCTCCAGCCTTTTTCTTCCTACTGGATGCTCCAGTCTTGCCCTTCCTGCTGTTCTTAGACTTCTTGGAAGCTGCGGCCTTGCCCTTCCTGTCTTTCTTAGACTTCCTGGAAGCTACAGCCTTGCCCTTCCTGTCCTTCTTAGACTTCCTGGAAGCTGCAGTCTTGCCCTTTCTGTCCTTCTTAGACTTCCTGGAAGTTGCAGCCTTGCCCTTCCTGTTCTTCTTAGACTTCCTGTAAGCTGCAGCCTTGCCCTTCCTGTCCTTAGACTTAGTAGAGGCTCCAGTCTTGCCCTTCCTGTACTTCTTAGACTTTCTGGAGGCTGTGGCCTTACCCTTCCTAGACTTCCTGGAGGCTGTGGCCTTGCCCTTCCTAGACTTCCTGGAGGCTGTGGCCTTGCCCTTCCTAGACTTCCTGGAGGCTCTAGCTTTGCCCTTCCTCTCCTTCTTAGACTTCCTGGAGGTCCCGGCCTTGCCCTTAATTTTCTCCTTAGACTTTCTGGAGGCACGTGCCTTGCCCTTCTTGGCCTTCTTAGACTTAACAGAAGCTGCAGTCTTGCCCTTCTTGTACTTCTTAGACTTCATGGAGGCCTCAGCCTTGCCCTTCATGTTCTTCGTAGACTTTCTGGAGGCTGCGGCCTTGTTCTCCTTCTTGGAAGCTCCAACCTTGCTCTTCTTCCCAGAGGCTCCAGCATTCCTTTTTTATTGATGGCTCCAGCCTTGCTCTTATTCCCTGAGGCTCCAACTTGTTCTTCGTTCTGGAAGTTCCAGTCATACTTTTCTTATTGAAGGCGTTGCTCTTTTTCTTGGAAGTTAAGCCTTGCTCTTATTATTTGAGGTTGGAGCTTTGCTCTTCATACTGGAGTTACAGCCTTGCTGTTTTTCCAGGAGGCTCCAGCATTGCTCTTCTTCCCGGAAATTCTAGCTTTGCTCTTCTTTCTGGAGGCTCCAGCCTTGTTTTTCATCCAGTAGGCTCGAACCTTGCTCTTCTTCCTGGCGGATCCATCCTTGCTCTTTTTTATGAAGGCTCCAGCCTTGGTCTTCTTACTGGAGATCCCAGCCATGTTCTTCCTGGACGATCCAGTGTTGTTCTTCTCATTGGAGTCTCCAGTCTTGCCCATCTTCCTGGAAGTTATAGCCTTGCTCTTCTTGTTGGAGTCTCTAACCTTGCTCTTCTTCCTAGAGGTTTCAACCTTGCTCTTCTTCCTAGAGGTTTCAGGCTTACTCTTCGTCTTGGAGGCTCCAGCATTAGTCTTCTTATTGGAAGTGCCAGCCTTGCTCTTCTTCCTAGTGTCTCCAGTCTTGCTAATTTCATTGAAGCTTCAGACTTGCTCTTCTTCCTAGAGGCTACAGATTTACTCTTCATCCTGGAGACTCCAGCCTTATGTTTCTTATTGGAGGTTCCAGACTTGTTCTTCTCATTGGAGTATCCAGCCATGCTCTTCTCCCTGGAGGTTCCAGCCTTGTTCTTATTTCTGGAGGATCCAATCTTGATCTTCTTCCTAGAAGTTTCAGCTTTATTCTTCGTCCTGGAGGCTCCAGCATTACCCTTCCTATTGGAAGTAAAAGCCTTGCCTTTCTTTCTGGTGGCTGCAGCCTTGCTAATTTCATTGGAGGCTTCAGCCTTGCTCTTCTTCCTGGAGGCTCCAGCCTTGCTCTTCTTCCTGGAGGCTCCAGCCCTACTCTCCTTCCTGGAGGCTCCAGCCTTATGTTTCTTACTGGAGGTTCCAGCCATGATCTTCCTGGACGATCCAGTCTTGTTCTTCTCATTGGAGTCTCCAGTCTTGCCCATCATCCTGGAAGTTATAGCCTTGCTCTTCTTTTTAGAGTCTCCAGCCTTGCTCTTCTTCCTGGAGGAGCCACCTTGCTCTTCTTTCTAGAAGTTTCAGCTTTGTTCTTCGTCCTGGAGGCTCCAGCATTACTCTTTCTATTGGAAGTTCCAGCCTTGCCTTTCTTCCTGGTGGCTCCAGCCTTGCTAATTTCACTGGAGGCTTCAGCCTTGCTCTTCTTCCTAGAGACTCCAGCTTTCATCTTCTCATTTGAGGTTCCTACCTTGTTCTTCTTTCTGGAAGTTTCAGCCTTGCCCTTATTCTTGGAAGTTCTAACCTTGCTCTTATTCTTGGAAGTTCCAGCCTTGCTCATTTCACTGGAGGTTCCAGGCTTGTCCTTCTGACTATTCTTTTCCTTATTTCTCTTATTCACCTGAACACTGCTGTACTTCATATTATTTTTATTTCCAATATTTTCTTTATTGTTATTTTTCTTATTTATTGTATATGCTTTTTTCTGTTATTTTTATTCTTTATCTTATTCTTTTTATTTGTCTTATTCTCCTTATTTCTCTCACTTTCCTTCGATATCTTATTGTTTTTATATTTCTTGATCTCTTCATTTCGTCCGTTATTCTTCTTGATTGTCCTCTTCTTTTTCCTCGTTTTAGATGCGTTTATTTTTCTTGTTCCTTTTGTCTTTGTTTACTGCTTTTGTTTGTTCTTTTGTGGTTGTTTGTTGTTCCTCTGCCTCTCTTCCTCTTCTCTATTATTGTTTCCTTTTTATTGTTCCTCTTTCGTTTTATCTGAGTAATGTCTTTGTTTCTCTTCTTTTCCAATTGTATTTGGTTCATCTTCTCTTCGTCCTTTAAGTAATTTGTTTGTTTCATCTTTCTTGTGTTGTTGTTTTTTCCTTTACGTCTTTTCTTATTGTCTCCTTTCCGTCTGCTCTTTCCCCTAATCTCTTCCTGTTTTTCTTGTTCTATTTTCTTAATGCCAATTCCCGTGTTTTTATTCTTTTTCTCTTTAGGAAACTCTTTATTTTTCATGGGCTTGTTCTCTGTTTGGTTGTCGTGTTCTTTATTACTCTTAGTTTTTACATTTTCTGTATTTTCTTTTCTTTTGGACGTCTTCTTGTTTTTTCCTTCCCGATGCTTTGTTCTTGTTTTCCTTTCATTTCCATTCGTTTTTGACTTGTCGTCTTCGTTCTTGTCATTTCTATTCCGAATCTTGTTATTTTGTTCTTCTTTAACCTCTTTATCGCTCGTGTTCTTCTCCCGTTCTTTACTCTTGACCATTTTCTTGTGTTCTGTCTCGTTTCTGCTCTTAACATGACCTTTATTCTTGTACATTTTAGTGTTATCTTCCTCGTAAATTTGTCTCTTTCCTGATTGATTGTCTTTCTCATTTTCGTATCTCTTTCCTTGCCTGTTATTATATGTTTTCTTGGGTCGTTTTCCGTGTTTACCCAGCGAGTCCTTGTGTCGTTTTCTGTTGCCACCAAGCGAGTCATTGTGTCGTTTTCTGTTGCCACCAAGCGAGTCATCGTGTGGTTCATCACTGATGGGTCGTGTCCTGCTATTGAGTCTCTTGTGTGGAGCCTTGCGACCATCCTGGAGGCTTCTGCTGCTGTAGTCATCACCGGGGAGGCCTTCCTGGGTGTCTCTCTCAGTCCTTCCTGGTCCGGATAGCTCAGGCAACCCGGTACCTATGGTTAAATAAAGTGACATGAAGAACTGTCTACCCGGCAGATGTATCTATACATCATGATGGCAGCAACATTAACGTTTAGAACATATTTACAGTTATAGTTGGAGTGATATTAATATGGGGATGGGTTTTGTTGACAATTTTTTTTTTTATAAAAGCCTGACAATGTTTGCGTAAATTGGCCACGTGGAGACGATTAGTTAACTGGTTCTGAATCCCCAGTACTGTAGTTCTGTGTTTAATTGTTGTTCAGGGAGCTGAATTAATGCCTAATTAAGCAAAGTTTCTGGAAGTAGCCCAGGAACTGGTCTTTAATTTGCTTCTTGGGTGGAATTGAAATTTAAAAAAAAGGAATTCTCTCCCACGGTGAAGAAAAGTGCCATTGTTGTCACTCTTGGTACAAATTATTATTCTGACACATTTTGAGTTTAATTGTAGTTATAGTAATTAACCAGGGACAATGTTGACATTCAATAAAGTCTGAAGGATCTTTGTTCAAGGCTTAAGAGGAGCTAGCCCAAGCATATTTATACCAATTAGAGCATTAATGTCAGTAATGTATTCAAAGGAGCTCGAAATATTAAGTACCTTTTTCATGTTAAGTATCTTTATGATACGGGAACACACAAGGATAATCCTCAAGGTTTCGTTCTGCATTTCGCAAGCCATCCAAGCTTTCCTATAGACACTAAAGCAAGCAGAGGGACAGCATAATCCACTAAATATCTGATGTATTCAAGGTACATCATTTTAACAATTCTGACACTGACACCATAGCCTGCAACAGCCTTGAGAGCTCTCTGAGCCTCTCTTTATACTGAAGCTAGAGGTGGCTGCTAGCCATCGACTAACTCGTTTGTTTTGTGTAGAGGACGAGGGTGTGACGCTTGTCTAATCTTATCTCCTTTGATGCCTTTAATATCCTTCCATGTCTGGCTGAGGAAGACGGTGGTGGTATGAGACTCTTAAAACAATTTCTCAGTTAACTTAGCTCTGTCATGCTCTTCCTCGCTGTGGCTAGAGCTCTCAGAAAGAGCTCTTAGAAAGGGACTGGCGAACGGGTTCTCCTATATGCAACGCCAACTCTTGTAGAACAAAATGGTAGAGTTCAAATATGAACAAAGTCTTGAGTGGATGTTTAAACATGTGACGGTAATGGTCCCGTCACCTTCCCCGTCTTGCAAGTCCCGACTTGAACAATATATAAATTAGTCATTGATGCTTCAAGCAACATTTCTTTCGTCTTCCCCCAAGACATCAAAGATCATATTCAATAACTGAAAAAGACTATAGCTTCTATATTAACAATTCAGAAGCTGAACACATATTTAAGTAGACCTCTTGTGATTGTGTACATAAACCACAATCTTTTTATTTACACAATCTACACAATCTCGTGTACTTTTTTTCAGTACACAATGAACAAGAGTAGAAACAATGAACTAAAAGGTTCGTTATATGAACAGTATGTATCACAAGTTTAATACATAAAGTGACGTTCTGTTTATATTGACAAATACTAGACTAAACTATGGGAACTTTGCTCTACCCGCAGAAAAGTATAAATTGTTGATACACCCTGTAGTTATGGGGAGAAACCTCCGTGGAACATTGTGTGTTACTGACAAAGAATGAAGAAATAAGCAGGCGAAGAGTCACAATAATGTGGCTGAAGTATGTTGACCAGACCACACACTAGAAGTTGAAGGGACGACGACGTTTCGGTCCGTCCTGGACCATTCTCAACAATGAGAATGAAGAATGACTATTCTTCATTATTAGTCAACAATGAAGAAATAAGTTAATTTGATAACGAAATGAGACGAGAATGTGTGGCGCCTAAGATCAAAGGAAGTCAATGATCTACAGAACTGTTATGGAGGGAGTCAACAATATACTTCCACACACAACATGAGAATATTCACACAGACATTGGAAGCATATTCAGATAGGCTCTTTGAGTATAGGTAGGTAAGCATCAGGTGTATACTCATGTCGGCAAAGTAAGAATACTATGAGAGCAAGAGTAAACTCGGTGTAAATAATGAAGTATACTCACTGAGACAGCAGCGAGCACCAGTGGGGCAGTCATCGTAGTTAGTGAGTGAGGTGAGGCAGTCAGCCGGACCCCGCACACACACGCCTCCCCCTGTACCGCACCTCTCTCCCGCACCTCCTGTCTGGTGCTCCTGTAAGAGGGGGAGACAGTCACCCGGACCCCACACACGATGAGCCACAGAGACGTTAGAAAGAATTTTTTCAGTGTCAGAGTAGTTAATAAATGGAATGCTCTAGGAAGTGATGTGGTGGAGGCTGACTCCATACATGGTTTCAAATGTAGATATGATAGAGCCCAGTAGGCTCAGGAATCTGTACACCAGTTGAGAGGCGGGACCAAAGAGACAAAGCTCAACCCACACAAGCACAATTAGGTGAGTACACACACACACACACACACACACACACACACAAACACACACACACACACACACACACACACTTGGGGCCAGGTAGCCTGGTGGATAGCGTGCAGGATTCGTAATTCTGTGGCGCGGGTTCGATTCCCGCACCCGGCAGAAACAAATGGGCAAAGTTTCTTTCACCCTGAATGCCCCTGTTACCTAGCAGTAAATAGGTACCTGGGAGTTAGTCAGCTGTCACGGGCTGCTTCCTGGGGGTGTGTGTGTGTGTGTGTGGTGTGGAAAAAAAAAAAATAGTTAGTAAACAGTTGATTGACGGTTGAGAGGTGGGCCGAAAGAGCAAAGCTCAACCCCCGTAAAATACAACTAAGTGAATACAACTAAGTGAATACAACACACACACACACACACAACACACACACACACACACACACACACAACGGTGCGGGAAATGCACCTTACGACACTGGAAGACAGAAGAGTAAGGGGAGATATGATCACAACCTACAAAATCCTCAGAGGAATCGACCGGGTAGACAAGGACAAACTATTCAACACTGGGGGGACGCGAACAAGGGGACACAGGTGGAAACTGAGTACCCACATGAGCCACAGAGACGTTAGAAGGAACTTTTTCAGTGTCAGAGTAGTTAACGGATGGAATGCTTTAGGCAGTGATGTGGTGGAGGCTGACTCCATACACAGTTTCAAGTGTAGATATGATAGAGCCCAGTAGGCTCAGGAATCTGTACACCGGTTGATTGACAGTTGAGAGGCGGGACCAAAGAGCCAAAGCTCAACCCCCGCAAGCACAAATAGGTGAGTACAAATAGGTGAGTACACACACACACACACACACACACACACACACACACACACACACACACACAATAGGCAATAGGTGAGTAACAGGTGAGTACACACACACACGTTGTGGCGTTCTGGAATTGCCACGTAAGATTATGTCACGGAAGAAGGGCTCCTAACACTACCACAAGAGTATGTACACGTCTCAATCTTTCCATGGAACGTAAGACAACATCTGTGAAATTACTTATAAAGGTTCTCAAACTCATGTCAGAGAAGTCTGTCTGAGTATCTGTATCAGGGGTTGAGGGGTTATATAAACTGGATACTGAACTTAACTGATACTTTACTTACCGGTGAACAGAAACCCAATCACTCCCTGATAAAATAAGACCGACCACGGCAGCCACACTGCTGCTGTCGTCAATCAATCAGCAATGGACACTGGAGTACATATAATAAGTTGGGAGATTACCTCTGTAATCAACGTATATTTGGAGAGGGGTTCAACGTCACCTTTATTTGGAGGGTGCGGCTCCAAACTGGCCTATTGGTCATTAATACACACCCTCTCGAGCCGCCGTGACTCCCCCACACTCTCCTTATTATGGGATGATCTGCTAAATTCTCTTCATGATATTACTGACCACTGTCAACCAATTTGCATCCGTGTCTCTCTTTCTTTTTCTCATTATCCAGGAAGCCTCACCAGGACAAGAGCAAAAATCAGCTGTCAACAAACATTTATTACATGAAAACCCATACAAAGAAATATATAAGAATAATATTACAGTACAGCACCCTAGGCTGCTACTAACTGGTAACACTCTAATATCATCTCAGGTCTTCATCAAATAAGCTGCATTAGACTGCTTCTCAATTTTCGGCACAAAAGCTACAGCCTCCACACTGCTTGAGGTTGAATACCTGACACATAAAAATATCTCGAAGAAGAGAAATCAATGTCCCACCTTACACTGCGTCTTTCATGCCAATATGCAATCAGGCATTCCCTCATACATATCAAAGTGTCCATACGATTCTGTTCTATGTTCTTCTAAGGTCCATCACTAAGAACATTCGTCTGGGTCCTCAAAATCAGGTAGGTACTTCTGCAGTCCTTACAGTATCTGCTGCACCTGAAGTCCCTCTCAAAAGCCTCTGAAGTTCCTCTATGCGACTTCACAAAAGAAACATGTAGCTCCCCTACACTTGAAGTTCCACTCTACCAATAGAGTTCAACTCCACACTTAAAGTTCAACTCCACACTTGAAGTTCAACTCCACACTTGTAGTTCACTCTACACTTAGAGTTCACCATATAATCTTCCTCAGATGCAAAGCTCCTCCACTAACTTCTCCCATACAAACCTATAATTCTATTACCAATCCATAATATCATGTTTTCCTTATAAAATATAAATACATATATTTACGTTAAATAAATTACTCCTTCCGATATTCCCTTCTGCACACCGGCTCTGCCACGGTGGTTCCTCCCCCATTTTCGGACGAGTCCACTCCGAAATCAACCACTGACCCGCTACCCGGGGGCTCTGCCCCTTAGTCGCTCTTTGACCTCAGGCAAGTAAGGATATGTCGCTCTATCCTCCAGCATGTCCACTCATCTCTAACTCCTTATATCTGTTCACTATCTTTATAAATCTCTAATCTATATTCATATACATTTTCTACAATCACTGAGCACATTGAAATTGAAATTGAAATAAGTTTATTGATGTAAAATACACACAAAGGGATGAGGTAGCTCAAGCTATTCTCACCCCGTTCAGTACATATACACACATCACAAACCATAAACATATTACCAAACATTCGTTTATGGTTTGTGATGTGTGTATATGTACTGAACGGGGTGACCCAAGCTAGCCTGTTAAACTGAGCACATGATCAAGCACTAATAAACAGTCTATCAACTAATTAAGTGAGCCTACCGCAGAATTTTAGGACGTGACGACGCTTGCCCTCTGACGCTCCAACATGACATTACTCTTGGTCTCCAACAAAATTTATTAGGACTGTCTCTCAAACTTTTTTCAGTCCTGACGGCACACGAAGTCGCCGGACAGGCTTCACACAGAAACACCTGCTTACTTTCCTTCACTCGAAGGAAAATCTCACATTTGAGTTCACACAGGATGCGACCGCCCTTTAGGTCGCCTCTAATATCTTCACGATCGCTGAGAAATGACGTACGACATCATTGCCCAGGACTAAAGTAAATTCGGTGCATATACAACGAGAAGCGGGGGAATACCCCCACAGTGAATGTATCCCTTCCCACCAACTGTTGAACTTGATCTACAAAAATGTATAAATATATATAAGACTGAGAAATGTGGGTGGTGTACGGATACCCCCACTGTAGTCTGGTCGGAGCCTCTCACCTTCCACCCGTTTAGCTAAAGATGAACGACTGGTTCACTGGTCCACAGATTTACATGTGTATTATTTTAGTGTTTGTCCACAACTGTTCAAGATGAATAGTGTTAAACCCCTTACAATATAGAGCTTTCAGCCTTTGCAATGAGTAAAAGTTATTTGACATTTATATGAATTTTTGCGATTTTTTTTATTGACTTTTTCCCAGGCAAAATATTTTATATAATTTTTTGAAAAGTTTTATATGCAAATTTTCACCAAATGTTAACTTTTCTACAGTCCCCAAAGAGGACTATATAATTATAATTTCCTTATTTAGTTATAATAGATACTGATATTCCTACAGAACTTTGTAACATTTTGAGTTACAAAATGTTTAAATCGCGAGTAATTAAATGTTTAATTCGTGTCCTTCAATAATCATACTAAAGGAACTCACTTAAAATACAGAGGGATCCTATAACATTTGATATCACATTTCTTTGAGTCTGTCTTCACAAGTATTCTGACTCACATTTTCTATACCTAATATGGCTAATAACCTCAAGCTGCCTTCACACAACATTTGGAAATATTTGGCAATCTGTTACCGTACAGGCTTGCCACTTTGGTAAGTTGGATCCTCCGGCATACTTGGTCACTGTGATGGCCCCAGTCACGATGTATTCACAGCCACTTCGCTGCACTAACTTTCTCTTGTTTTGGACCAGATCTCAACGTGTTAGAATCGGTTCGTTTGCTAATGCGAGGCAGAGTCCTGAGCGTGCGTGCGTGTTCCGGACTTGACACATTATGTTGACTTTGCATGTGGTCTCTAGTGTTGCTAGCTTGTAGATGGCAGGTCAGTCTTCACGAAAGCTTTGTGGTGGTCATACCAATATAGGAAGATCGAAGGTGACAGCCTTTAGTGAAGGTGTTGAGTATATTGAGTATATAGTATATTGAGTATATAGTATATTGAGTATATAGTGGGGCATGTAAATTGATATCCATGTTTCCTTTTTTTTGTGGAGAGGGTTGTATTAGTTTATTGTGATTGTTCTTGAGTACGACATCATCAGTTCTTTTTGTGTTGTAGAAAAATAATGAAGTCTATTTTTTGATCTGGGACTGTCGGATTCATTTCATTTGAAACTATATTTGTAATTATTCTTTCTTCTATTTTATACTATGAATTCATAGTAGCTTAGTAATAGAGTTTTCTGGGAGGGGTAGTTGCTCTGGCTGTTCTCTTTTGAACCATTTTTCTAAATATCTTCTGATATGGGTGTTAACTTCTCTATTCGTGTACCCATTATTTATTAATACTTGAAGGCTTTTGTCCATTTCTTTGTGTATGTTGTGACAGTCAGAACTATGTGTTCAGGCTCTGCGTATATATGAGTTTATTATACTAATCTTATATCTGTCTGGGCGTTCGGAGTGGCCATTCATGCACCTTCCAATGTTGGTGGGCTTAGTATAAACATCTTTAGTGAAGGTGTTCTTTTTGGTTCTCACGTAGACACCGAGGAAAGGGAATGTACTATCAACGCTGTTGTTATTTGGTACATATGGAGTCAGTATAGAGTTGAGTCGTTTAGCAAGATTATACATGGGTGTAGGGATCTGGTTGATGATGGGACGTAGACGGTTACTTGGTTTGTGGGTTTTGATATTTATGTAGATGTAACCTATGTTGTAGTCAACGTGGACCTTTTACAGGTGGATGCTGCATTTTCTTGCATAAATTATTCGGTTGACTTCTTAATATCTTTAGTTAAGTTTCTGCTTATTTTCTTGAATTTAGTCTCATCATGGATGATTTTCTTTAGTTCGGTGACATATTCATCAGTCAGGATGAGGACGAAGGCTGCGGTTTTATCTGCTCTCCTTCGACTTAGATGCTTGGCTGCTTCTATGTGTGTATTATATAGGATGAAACTTCTGTGCAGACGAGGAGTCATAATAACGTGGCTGAAGTATGTTGACCAGACCACACACTAGAAGGTGAAGGGACGACGACGTTTCGGTCCGTCCTGTTCCATTCTCAAGTCGATTGTGGTTGATTGTGGTAGATTCAAGTCGAAACGTCGTCGTCCCTTCACCTTCTAGTGTGTAGTCTGGTCATTATGAAACTTCTGTAGTTGCCTCTCTTCTTATTTGATTCCGCTAGGAGTTCTCCTTGGAGGGGGAATCAGTGGTGATGATTATATTTTACCCCCTTTAGTTGATACATGTCGTCTAGTATGTTGTTAAAGATTCGCTACCCGGAACAAGAAGTTCCAAGCAGCACGGGCTATGGTGAGCCCGCATAATCACTGTCGTCTAGTAACATTTATATCTTCTATCGGTTCTGGCGGGGTCTGGGGTTGGAGAGGTGGTGGTGGCTGTTGAGGCGGAGGTTAAGGACTTCTGCTTCTTCCTGGGTGGGTTTATATCCACTAAGGTTGAAAAAACTATTGACTGGCCGTGAGAACTTGAGAGCACCTCCATTGAGGGCTATTAACTTTCTCGTGGTTTGTATTTCTGTTCCTTAGTGGTGTCTGGTTTTAAGGTTCATAAGTTCTCTGCCTATGTCCTCTCTAATGTTGTTGCAGGTGCCACAATTTTTCCATCAGTTGGTGGGCTTTCTTATTGCTGTTGAAGATTGATAATGGCTTCCCTGTTGACGTCGAGTTGCCTCCTTCTTAGATCAAAGTTAATTTTGAGTTAAGTTTGATTTAATAATTTATTTTTGCTAGCGGGTCATGTGGTCCCTATACTGTCGATCATCTGTCTCTGTGGTCTTTATACTGTCGAGTGTTTCTCTGTGGTCCCTATTCAGTCGAGTCTCTCTCTGTGGTTCCTATACTGTCGAACCTGTCTATAATCCCTGTAGTACTTATTTGGGTACACAGGGGGCTTCTGTCAGTACAGAGAGGAATTAGTAAATTCACGAGTTTACCGACAAGTTGTTTTAGTAAATAAAGTATTTAATGGTTTTCTTTAGTTTCCTTTCCTCTAACTATATGACTTACCCGTTGTCCGCTGACCATAGTGTTGGAAGTGAGGAGAGCGATGACGTACTTAAAAACAAGCCAGGCCGCCGCCATCACGTTCCGGTGATGTTCTTGTGGAAACCTTGCCTGCTGCCTCACCCTCCACCAATGTACTACTGTCAGCGTCGACAGCCTTCCTCCCACCACCGTTGTGCAACTGACAGTCCCAAGAGGCTCTCACTCTCCACCACTGTGTGAATCTTCAATGGCCGGCTGTCACCGCCAGCCTCGAAACACTCTCAGCCACCAGCACTGTCAACCAGATCTCTTGTTCTCGCCCGATGTCACGCCAGGGGCGCGTTCCCAGTGATGGCCACAGGAACAGTGTTCCCAGTGACGGCCACAAGAACTGTTCCTAGTGACAGCCATAGGAACAGTGTTTACCAGACGAGCAGTGGAGCTGGATGCTTATGAACAAAACACCTGTGACACATTTATCTGTCAGTACATCTGACTGTCGTGTCAGCCGGCAACCTCGCATGCCGCCCCCGGAGCATATTGACGCAAGGAAGGCAGTAAACATTCTTCAATAAAAAATATATTACCTAAACGCGTGTCGCTGCGGTGTTGTTTCATCGGGAGACTGTGACCCAAATTTAAGTCCCACATACTTTAAATTTCCACATATTCGAGTATTTTGTTGTGACCCAAATATGAATCAATTAGTTAAGTGCTCTCGAACTATGTAGCAGCAGAAGAATAGGTGAGCTGAGTAATGAAAGCAGGTTTGTTAAGATAGAGAAGACATTTAAGACACCAGTAGGTCTGAATCCTCCGAGAACGTCTACCAATTATGTGAGGCTGGCGGTTCTTCAATGACCCAGTGGCACCGAAAACCAAAGCCGGAATTTGGTCTTGAAAACTAATGCACAACAAGGAGTTGTTGCGGAGAGCCACAGAGAGGATGCCTAAGATGCGGACAAGAGATAGGGTCAATCGCATCTCCTGTCCCATTGGCTCAAACTTGTGGGACAGGCAGCTCTGTCCTGCACGTTGTCTCGAGCTGTTGGCGAGCGAGCCGTGGAAGCATCTCATCTGGGGGATTGATCCCACCGCTGCCACCATATACTGTAACTACTATATCAATTTATAATTTTGAAATATTCATTATCTCATTATATTAAGAGTCATTATGTTTGTATGCACTAGTCTCTCCTATTGAGGCTACCGTTTTGGCAGGGAACACACAGAGGAGAATAGATCAGCACAGCTAATAATTAATCAATATTCATAAGTACTGAAACTGCACTCGCGCCACCGGAGCGGACGTGTCAGCTCCCACACCGTGTGATAGTCGGCAAGGCACATTACTTAGGTCAGCTCCACTCTTATCCTCTACATTCACGGGAGAAGGTGGAGGGGGCTCCTAATGTTATGTGTATTGTCGGGTAGAGCATCAGCAAGCTTGACTCCACAAGATATCCACCGCCACTGTGACCCGTTGAGAAGGGGGTGGGGGGGGGGGGGAGGGTGGATACAATGCGTCACAAATGCTTTCAAGGTCATAACTACCCCACTCGTCGACCCACGCATTCAACAGGAGCGACTATCTCAGGATCCCCAAAGACCTCACAGGCGTTACATCAATCGACATCAGCCAGGAAGGAGAGGATCTTATATGCTACTTCGAGAGAGAGACGGACCTTGAATGACTAATGGACCACGACGCCGGCATTTCCGACGCAAAACTCAGTACCCACTTCCCATACCCATATTCCTCGCTGCAAGAACAGTCTTCATCAGCGAGACCAACAAATGCGTCACAGACATGTGCGTTGATGATATCGCCAAAAACATACCGGAAGAAAACCAAAACATGAGTCCAATTCGCTGGTTTCCTCCTCGGCGGTGCCGACGGCAAGCGTCTATCCATGAAGATCACCTTCGCCACACTGGCCGCAGCTACCCAAGCCACCACACAAGGACTCAACTGCTTTGGCGTCTAGGGTCTCACCCTAAGGTGTGAAGAAGGAACGTTTCTACGAGATACAATACTGCAACGATTACTCATACCCTACTAACAAGTGTCAGCATCCAGTCCAGAAGTGCAGCCTCTGCGCCAAGGACCACCACTACTCAATCTGCAGGTCGGACGCTCTATGCTGCATGCTCTGCAAAGGCACCTATCCCTCTGCCCCCCCACACAAGAAATCATCCAGAAACAGGCTGAACTCAAGCAAGATGAACCATCCACTACCTCCATCGGCGCCTCTGGCACTGCTTCCATCATCCCAGCTCCCGCCGACCAACAAGAAGTCTTCCCAGTTCTACCAAACAGGGGTCCCACCCACCAGACAACCAGTCCTTCCCATTGGGGAGCCAAGGACCAATCAACACCCTCCCAGCCCCCTCGCCTCACGCGACGGCATTATACCTGATCTGATTTGTCTAGCCGAGCGGCTCGCCAGACCAGATAACCGCCGGTTCGTCGCTGAGCTTAACACCCTGTACCTTGCTAATGGCTTGGACCCAATCATCGCTCCTGAAGCCAGCCTCACCGCCTCCACTTCCACTTCGGGGACAACTATACGGACACCTACGAAGACGATCGCCACGCAGACTCCAGCACTAACCAAGACCCAATCTGCACAAACAGGGACACCTTCCTCTCCAGCCCCCCAACTCTCCCTACCATCTCCATCTCGGCCGCCGCACTATCCACACCTACTAGCAGCTCCACTAACGCTCACTCGGCAGCAGAATCTGCCACCTTACGGTACCAGTAAGGTGCTGTAAGACTAAGGTCTCAGACTGTGCAACAGACATCAATTCCACCGGCAACAGATGACGCCTCAGACTCCTTGACGAGGAAATCTCAGTAGGAGCACCATCGTCATACTATCTTTCATACCTGAAAGAACTTTTTCAGTGTCAGAGTAGTTAACAAATGGAATGCATTAGGCAGTGATGTGGTAGAGGCAGACTCCAAACAAAGTTTCAAATGTATATATGATAGAGCCCAGTAGGCTCAGGAATCTGTACACCAGTTGATTGACAGTTGAGAGGCGGGACCAAAGAGCCAAAGCTCAACCCCCGCAAGCACAACTAGGTGAGTACCAACACCACACCTACCACATCCAAGACCTCCTCATGGAGGCCTCCACTCCGGTCTCCAACGACAGAACGGCCATGTCAACGCGCAGCAAGACAGGAGACGAAGAAGAACAAGAACATATGGAATTGACAAGAACACCTAGAAACAAGAAAACCACCAGCCCCGCGACGACCTGCCCGGCCTGCTGCAAGACACATCTGCTAGCAACCAGGAGAACTCCGCACTCCCACCAAGCCTCAGCGTCAGCTGCAAGTCTTATCCATGGTGATTGGGCCACCGAGCTAAATCTCCCTCCGACTTGTATCCTGTTCCCTCCTCAAGCTTTCCGCATCCTCGCCCCAGCCTTCCAACCACAGCTTACCTGCTCTAGGGTCCTTGGAATTCACCGGTATATGCACAATATAACCAATATTTTCATTTCCACAACCACCGCCCTGTGCATAATGGGTGCATCCTCCAGGTCCCAGTGCTAATGTGTTGCTTACAAGTGAGCATATGCCTTTAGCCGGAATTTCCTTTTTTATTTTTCTGTGTTATTTATACACCTCATTCACAACTGAAAAATTGCAAGTAACATTGAAGAAATTATATACCAATTTCTCATTTATCTTTATTAATAAATATGAAGAGGTACTCAGGGATGTAGTTGGCTTGCTTTCCAAGATTTATACCTATTGCCTGACTGACGAAAACTACATTACCCTTTTGTACAAGAAAAATCGTGCAATTAAGTAACTTCTTTGTTCCGTAATACTACCCACAACACCTAGACCGTTAAAGGGGAAAATAGAATATATATACATTAAGGTAACTTCTATATTAAATTATAGGCTACTGAAAGTCTTATCATTAAATACAAAAAAATAAAACTGCAAGGTGTAACTCCCGTGTGGCTGCCAATGTCAATAGTCAGTGTTAATACTCAATTTAATTTCTTAATCTATCATAAATGCAAAGAAAAAAGTAAGATGGAAGGACTTATCACACACACATTAAGACTTATCACACACACATTAAGACTTATCACACACACATTAAGACTTATCACACACACATTAAGACTTATCACACACACATTAAGACTTATCACACACACATTAAGACTTATCACACACACATTAAGACTTATCACACACACATTAAGACTTATCACACACACATTAAGACTTATCACACACACATTAAGACTTATCACACACACATTATCGTGTGTGTGTGTGATAACTTTTTTAGGGGTCCAAAGGCAAAAGTATTCATTTTTAAGCATAAAAAAACAAAAGCCCTAATTTACTTGGCACTTACCTTAAATAATCTTGCTTTAAGACTTAGTTGCATTAGCCTTCGGGAATATGCCCAACGAAGCTTGTACGTTGGTGTGCTCTGCTACCCGTTTGGGATAATATAATTGGTATCTTTAGTGGTGAGTCTGAGTGAGTGAGGCGATAGATGCATGTTATCAGTACTTACAAGGTATCTTTAGTGGTGAGTCTGAGTGAGTGAGGCGATAGATACATGTTGTCAGTACTTACAAGGTATCTTTAGTGGTGAGTCTGAGTGAGTGAGGCGATAGACGCATGTTGTTAGTACTTACAAGAGCGTCTCCGATGTTACTAAGGAGGCGACCACACCAGAGCTGCTCATGGCTTGACCAGAGGTTCTGAGGTAGACTCAAAATAGAGGGAGTGCGGGTCGGTATGGATCCAACGAGCAGTTATCGTTTGAAGGTTGGAAGGAGCTAGTAAGGTCAAGTATTTATAACCATACTAAATAAATGAACTAACTTAGTTCCAATCCTTTACAACCTTGATTTTTATGAAAGGAGAAATACAGATTTTCTGTACAAGGGGACACATGCACTAGGGAAAGGAGTGATGTTGTGACTCAAAAAATTATGAATGAGGCGGCGGAAGTGTTCATGTGTGTGAATGATTGGGCCAAGTATGGAAGAATTGAATTGAACTATCAGGGGAAAGCGCCAATTCATTATGACTATATAGCACTTGGAAGGTGTCAGGATAAGGATTTGGGATGGGATGGGGGGAAGTAATGATGCCTCAATCACTTGGACGGTCGGGGATTGAACGCCGACCTGCACGAAGCGAGACCGTCGCTCTACCGTCCAGCCCAAGTGGTTGGACGCCCTAGATTAAGAAATTTCTGATTGGTATGGAAGAAGGTTTCTTAAGACAAAGGAAACGTCTGGGACACCAGCATGTTAATTAGAATCTTCTGAGAGGTTGTGCCAATTATGTGAGGCCGGCAGTGACCCGTCAGCACCTGAAACTATAGCCGGAAGTTGGCCCTAAAAACACAGTGAAGAGTGATTGCGGAAGAGCCAGAGAGGATCTCACCTGCGGGACAGGAGAGGGAGATATTGGCTCAAGCAGGTGAAGGAGGCCTGGTCGACGACCGGGCCGCGGGGACGCTAAGCCCCGAAAACACCTAAAGGTAAAGTGCTAGAGATGCTCATATGGAAATGACTCGTGCTTAACGAGTTGTTCATTCATAAACAAGAGGTGTGGTGGTAGGATTAACCAACATTTGGTCATTATGCGGGAACACTCAGAAATTGAACTGTCTCAACCCACAGCATGGATTCAGTGAAGGTAAATCCCGCCTAACGTATCCATCATTTAGTGATGAAACTACAATTATAAATCATGAGAGATAAGGCGAGCTGCGTTTTCCTTGATTTTCAGAACATTTGAGATAGTCCCGCATGGACGGATCCTACACAGACTATAAAAACCAGTCTGACATAACTGAAGAAGTGTTAGGATGGGCGAAGGGATATCTCTCTGGAAACAGGACAGGTAGGAAACAGAGGGTAACAATGAGAGAAGTGGGAGTTGGGAGAAGTCACAAGCACCGCGTCTGAAAGATCAACCTCAGCAGCCATTCTCTTCCTCATATATGTCAACGACCTGACAGAGGAAGTATTCATCAAAATAATCCGTATCTCTGGTTGCTGGTGATCAAAACTGTTGAGAAGTAATAACGAAGACGACTAAGGGAGACTAAAGTGTGATCCAAATGCGCAAAACCAGGAGACCAACGACCGACTCCAAGGACCGACTCCAACGCTGGTCGGACAGACCAACATAACTCAACCCTGATTTATAAACTGATCAAACAAGGACACACTGGCAACTGGCTCTGTGAAATGCTGTGTGCCTCTCTGGCTGCTTGTTTTTCCTGTTTTATTTTGTGCTTGTGCCTCTCCCTTTGTGCGTTTCCTTGCCGTGTGGCGTCTCTCGTTTTGCGTTTTGGTTTGGCGTTTCGCCTTTCCTGGCTTCGCGTTTCACCCTTCCCGGGTACGCCGGGGCGCATCCGATCCCACGATCGTCGTCGCCCCTAACTCAACAACAACAACAACAACACTGGCAACTGGTCGACCAGACGCCAGAACACACAAGGCGGGCGCTGAAAACATCTGCAGTTGATGTACTCACGGTAAACGCGCTGTTCTTGTCGATAACATCATCATCGCCATTCGATCACGCAGAGGAAAGTACTCGTTCGATGTTGATAAGATTACAGCGGCACCTCTAAAAGCACAATGAACCCAGCATGTGTGCGTGTTCTAGTGTACTTGGTTTGCTGGTTGTTTCATGTGTGTACTCACCTAAATGTTCTTGCGGGGTTGAGCTCTGGCTCTTTGGTCCCGCCTCTCAACCGTCAATCACAGGTGTACAGGTTCCTGAAGCACAGTGTGTACTCACCTATTTGTACTCACCAATTTGTGCTTGCGGGGTTGAGCTTTAGCTCTTTGGTCCCGCCTCTCAACTGTCAATCAACTGGTATACAGATTCCCGAGCCTACTGGGCTCTATCATATCTACATTTAAACTGTGTAAGGAGTCAGCCTCCACCACATCACTGCCTAATGCATTCCATCCGTTAACTACTTTGACACTGAAAAAGTTCCTTCTAACGTCATGTGGCTCATGTGGGTACTCAGTTTCCACCTGTGTCCCCTTGTTCGCGTCCCACCAGTGTTGAATTGTTTGTCCTTGTTTACCCGGTCGATTCCTCTGAGAATTTTGTAGGTTGTGATCATGTCTCCCCTTACTCTTCTGTCTTCCAGTGTCGTAAGGTGCATTTCCCGCAGCCTTTCCTCGTAACTCATGCCTCTTAGTTCTGGGACTAGTCTAGTGGCATACCTTTGGACTTTTTCCAGCTTCGTCTTGTGCTTGAC
The DNA here is from genome assembly GCA_020271785.1 of Procambarus virginalis. Lineage (NCBI taxonomy): Eukaryota > Metazoa > Arthropoda > Malacostraca > Decapoda > Cambaridae > Procambarus > Procambarus virginalis. The sequence goes on from WNGS01009202.1 coordinate 19,024,501, forward strand.
AAGGTACGGGCTCCATGCTGGGGCCGCATACTCCAGGATTGGTCTTACATATGTGGTGTACAAGATTCTGAATGATTCCTTACACAGGTTCCTGAACGCTGTTCTGATGTTAGCCAGCCTCGCATATGCCGCAGACGTTATTCTTTTTATGTGGGCTTCAGGAGACAGGTTTGGTGTGATATCAACTCCTAGATCTTTCTCTCTGTCCGTTTCATTAAGTACTTCATCTCCTATTCTGTATCCTGTGTCTGGCCTCCTGTTTCCACTGCCTAGTTTCATTACTTTGCATTTACTCGGGTTGAACTTCAACAGCCATTTGTTGGACCATTCACTCAGTCTGTCTAGGTCATCTTGTAGCCTCCTACTATCGTCCTCAGTTTCAATCCTCCTCATAATTTTTGCATCATCGGCAAACATTGAGA
>WNGS01009202.1:19063513-19101323 GCA_020271785.1 Procambarus virginalis
AAGGATCCTGGGTGTACTCATGCTGGAAGACCTTACCTTTAAAGAACACAATAAAATAGCCGTCACAACTGCAAGACAAATGACAGGTTGGATAACAAGAAACTTTCACACCTTGCTATGCTATACCGATGATGATACTCTTCAAGACGCTAGTGCCCTCTAGTGTGGAATACTGCTGCACACATGATAGCCCCTTTCAAAGCTGGAGAAATTGCTGACTGAGAGAGCCTTTACTGCTAGAATCCACCCACAGTAAAACTCACAGCAACTACTGAGTCCGACTAAAGAGCCTAAATCTGTATTCTCTTGAGCGCAGGCGGAACATAATAATTTACAAGTGGAAAATAGTAGAGGGGCTGATCCCAAACCTTTACACAGAAATAACATCACACATGAGACCAGAAGGTATGGCAGGATGTGCAGAATGATGTCCCCATTGAAGAGCAGATGTGCAACAGGTACTCTGAGAGAGAACTCTATCAACACAGGCCCGAGAATGTTCAACACACTTCCACTACACATAAGGGACATAATTGGCCGACAACCCCTCACAGTGTTCAAGAGAGAACTCGATAAGCACCTCCAAAGGATACCTGATCAACCAAATTGATTCATACGTCAGGTTGCGAGCAGCCGCGTCCAACAGCCTGGTTGGCCCGTCCAGCAACGAGGAGGCCTGGTAGTCGACCGGGCCGCGGGGACGCTAAACCCCGAAAACACCTCAAGGTAACCTCAAGGTAGGTACAATTTGCCACCATAGCAGTGTAGTGCACTTGCCAAAGTTCTTTAAACCAAGCAATTTATATTTATAGTGAACTATTTACTATCATGCAAGAGGAGCCACACATCTATGGATCATCCAATAAAATCAGCAGACTTCTAGATGTTACTACTGCTCGGCTTAGACTCGGTTACATGTATCTCTGGGAATTCTCATTATCTGCTGATGTAGACCGGACCAAATGTAAACTGTGTCAACAAATTTATTCGCACACCCTCCGTCACTAATGTGATGGAGTGCGAAATGATACGTGAATTTAGAGACAATTCTATAACCAATGTTCCAGCGATGTGTAAATATTTCATTCAAAATGATCTGCTACCAGAAATTTTAGCCAAATATTCCCAGTTTGCTAACTGTAGGTAGTAACTAAGTGATTGTAACCTATCCACCGCTGCCCGCTGGATGGGGGGGGGGGGTGTGCAGGACAAACATATAAATTGTGACACTAGCTCTCCACATATGTCAGTTGCTAAATTTAGAACCTGTACTTCAGGTCGATCTCGAACCCATTGTTGATGTGACGACTTATATTGAATTTTGTAGCTAGCTCATCAAGATTGTAACTTGCTTAGCTAAATGAATTGTGGGGTTCAGTCCCTGAGCCCATTATGTGCCTCTGTAACCCTTTCCACTACCGCCCACAAGATGGGCATGGGGTGCATAATAAATGAACTAAACTAACTAACTATTTACGTTCAGTTCTCTTTAGCCTGCCGTGCGTCCCACCTACAAAATTCTCAGGGAATTGACAAGGTGGACAAAGGCAAACGCTTCAGCACGGGTGGAACACGAACAAGGGGACACAGGTGGAAACTTAGTACCCAGATGAGCCACAGAGACATTAGAAAGAACTTTTTTCAGTGTCAGTAGTTAGTAAATGCATTAGGCAGATATGTGGTGGAGGCTGACTCCATACACAGTTTCAAATGTAGAGATGATAGAGCCCAGTAGGCTCAGGAATCTGTACACCAGTTGATTGACAGATGCGAGGCAGAGCCAAAGAGCCAAAGCTCAACCCCCGCAAGCACAAATAGATGAAATAGGTGAGTACACACAGCCAGCAGCCGGAGGAAGGGTTAGACAAGCCCAGGGGTCTTGAATCCACTTATATGTCCTTAACAACAAGTTGAGACATTTTTCTGGGCTACAGAACACGTCTGAAGGAACGGAATAAAGGTCAGTGCACATATACTCCAACTACACACAAAAAATCTGTTCCCAGAAATAGGAATTAATTCATCCCCTCCAGGAAAGCCACTTACACAAGGACCCAGAAAATATTACCAAGAATATAGCTAGGCAAACACAGACGAGGCGTGAGGAAATTATTCCACATCTCGCAAGTCAGGGAACCCGTGGCCTCAGTCACGGGGGAGCCCGTGGCCTCAGTCACGAGGGAGCCCGTGGCCTCAGTCACGAGGGAGCCCGTGGCCTCAGTCACGGGGGAGCCCGTGGCCTCAGTCACGAGGGAGCCCGTGTCCTCACTCACGAGGGAGCCCGTGGCCTCAGTCACGGGGGAGCCAGTGGCCTCAGTCACGAGGGAGCCCGTGGCCTCACTCACGAGGGAGCCCGTGGCCTCAGTCACGGGGGAGCCCGTGGCCTCAGTCACGGGGGAGCCAGTGGCCTCAGTCACGGGGGAGCCCGTGGCCTCAGTCACGGGGGAGCCAGTGGCCTCAGTCACGAGGGAGCCCGTGTCCTCACTCACGAGGGAGCCCGTGGCCTCAGTCACGGGGGAGCCCGTGGCCTCAGTCACGGGGGAGCCCGTGTCCTCACTCACGAGGGAGCCCGTGGCCTCAGTCACGGGGGAGCCAGTGGCCTCAGTCACGAGGGAGCCAGTGGCCTCAGTCACGGGGGAGCCCGTGGCCTCAGTCACGAGGGAGCCCATGGCCTCAGTCACGAGGGAGCCAGTGGCCTCAGTCACGAGGGAGCCCGTGGCCTCAGTCACGAGGGAGCCCGTGGCCTCAGTCACGAGGGAGCCAGTGGCCTCAGTCACGAGGGAGCCCGTGGCCTCAGTCACGAGGGAGCCCGTGGCCTCAGTCGCGAGGGAGCCCGTGGCCTCAGTCACGGGGGAGCCCGTGGCCTCAGTCACGGGGGAGCCCGTGGCCTCAGTCACGAGGGAGCCCGTGGCCTCAGTCACGAGGGAGCCAGTGGCCTCAGTCACGAGGGAGCCCGTGGCCTCAGTCACGAGGGAGCCAGTGGCCTCAGTCACGAGGGAGCCCGTGGCCTCAGTCACGGGGGAGCCCGTGGCCTCAGTCACGGGGGAGCCCGTGGCCTCAGTCACGGGGGAGCCCGTGGCCTCAGTCACGGGGGAGCCCGTGGCCTCAGTCACGAGGGAGCCAGTGGCCTCAGTCACGAGGGAGCCCGTGGCCTCAGTCACGAGGGAGCCCGTGGCCTCAGTCACGAGGGAGCCAGTGGCCTCAGTCACGAGGGAGCCCGTGGCCTCAGTCACGGGGGAGCCAGTGGCCTCAGTCACGGGGGAGCCAGTGGCCTCAGTCACGAGGGAGCCCGTGGCCTCAGTCACGAGAGAGCCCGTGGCCTCAGTCACGGGGGAGCCCGTGGCCTCAGTCACGGGGGAGCCCGAGGCCTCAGTCACGGGGGAGCCGTGGCCTCAGTCACGGGGGAGCCCGTGGCCTCAGTCACGGGGGAGCCCGTGGCCTCAGTCACGGGGGAGCCCGTGGCCTCAGTCACGAGGGAGCCAGTGGCCTCAGTCACGAGGGAGCCCGTGGCCTCAGTCACGGGGGAGCCCGTGGCCTCAGTCACGGGGGAGCCCGTGGCCTCAGTCACGGGGGAGCCCGTGGCCTCAGTCACGAGGGAGCCCGTGGCCTCAGTGACGAGGGAGCCAGTGGCCTCAGTCACGAGGGAGCCCGTGGCCTCAGTCACGAGGGAGCCCGTGGCCTCAGTCACGAGGGAGCCAGTGGCCTCAGTCACGAGGGAGCCCGTGGCCTCAGTCACGGGGGAGCCAGTGGCCTCAGTCACGGGGGAGCCAGTGGCCTCAGTCACGAGGGAGCCCGTGGCCTCAGTCACGGGGGAGCCAGTGGCCTCAGTCACGAGGGAGCCCGTGGCCTCAGTCACGGGGGAGCCCGTGGCCTCAGTCACGAGGGAGCCCGTGGCCTCAGTCACGAGGGAGCCCGTGGCCTCAGTCACGAGGGAGCCCGTGGCCTCAGTCACGAGGGAGCCCGTGGCCTCAGTCACGAGGGAACCCGTGGCCTCAGTCACGAGGGAACCCGTGGCCTCAGTCACGAGGGAGCCCGTGGCCTCAGTCACGAGGGAGCCCGTGACCTCAGTCACGAGGGAGCCCGTGGCCTCAGTCACGAGGGAGCCAGTGGCCTCAGTCACGAGGGAGCCCGTGGCCTCAGTCACGAGGGAGCCAGTGGCCTCAATCACGAGGGAGCCCGTGGCCTCAGTCACGAGGGAGCCAGTCGCCTGAGGCAGCATCATCTCACTGGACATGGAGCTAAATGTTTACAGTGCTACAGGCCGGGTAAAATACAATTGTCGTACCAACAGCCTGTGATCTGCACTGATATCTGTACATGCAACAGACGCCCCACCGCGGCTCTTCCTCTAGGATAAAGATGTTTCGTCAAATATAATTTTTGTTTAACTCTGCTAGAACTTCCACGTATTATGTATTTTTTATGTATCATAAATGTGGAGCGGATGTCCATGTGGTGCTGCAGGGAGCATGTATGTGCAGAAGTCTAAAACAAAAAATCATGATATTACACAATGAGACATTCTGAAATACTTAAATTCTCGCGAATGTTGAGAAGAGAGAGGCGTCCACTTCTGGGGTGAGCTAGGGTAGGGGGCAGGCCTTGGTTTGGCCTGATGGGTGGGGTGGAGGGTGTTCCACGGCTGGGAGTGTTCCACGGGTGGGGGTGTTCCACGGGTGGGGGTGTTCCACGGCTGGGAGTGTTCCACGGGTGGAGGGTGTTCCACGGCTGGGAGTGTTCCACGGCTGGGAGTGTTCCACGGGGGAGTGTTCCACGGCTGGGAGTGTTCCACGGCTGGGAGTGTTCCACGGCTGGGAGTGTTCCACGGCTGGGAGTGTTCCACGGCTGGGAGTGTTCCACGGCTGGGAGTGTTCCACGGCTGGGGGTGTTCCACGGCTGGGGTGTTCCACGGCTGGGGGTGTTCCACGGCTGGGGTGTTCCACGGCTGGGAGTGTTCCACGGCTGGGGGTGTTCCACGGCTGGGGGTGTTCCACGGCTGGGAGTGTTCCACGGCTGGGAGTGTTCCACGGCTGGGAGTGTTCCACGGCTGGGGGTGTTCCACGGCTGGGAGTGTTCCACGGCTGGGGTGTTCCACGGCTGGGAGTGTTCCACGGCTGGGGGTGTTCCACGGCTGGGAGTGTTCCACGGCTGGGGTGTTCCACGGCTGGGGGTGTTCCACGGCTGGGAGTGTTCCACGGCTGGGGGTGTTCCACGGCTGGGGGTGTTCCACGGCTGGGGGTGTTCCACGGCTGGGGGTGTTCCACGGCTGGGGGTGTTCCACGGCTGGGGGTGTTCCACGGCTGGGGGTGTTCCACGGGTGGGAGTGTTCCACGGCTGGGAGTGTTCCACGGCTGGGGGTGTTCCACGGCTGGGGGTGTTCCACGGCTGGGGGTGTTCCACGGCTGGGAGTGTTCCACGGCTGGGGGTGTTCCACGGCTGGGGGTGTTCCACGGCTGGGGGTGTTCCACGGCTGGGGTGTTCCACGGGTGGGAGTGTTCCACGGCTGGGAGTGTTCCACGGCTGGGAGTGTTCCACGGCTGGGGGTGTTCCACGGCTGGGAGTGTTCCACGGCTGGGAGTGTTCCACGGGTGGGAGTGTTCCACGGCTGGGAGTGTTCCACGGGGGGTGTTCCACGGCTGGGAGTGTTCCACGGCTGGGAGTGTTCCACGGTGGGAGTGTTCCACGGGTGGGAGTGTTCCACGGTGGGAGTGTTCCACGGGTGGGAGTGTTCCACGGGTGGGAGTGTTCCACGGGTGGGAGTGTTCCACGGGTGGGAGTGTTCCACGGGTGGGAGTGTTCCACGGCTGGGAGTGTTCCACGGGTGGGAGTGTTCCACGGGTGGGAGTGTTCCACGGGTGGGAGTGTTCCACGGCTGGGAGTGTTCCACGGCTGGGGGTGTTCCACGGGTGGGAGTGTTCCACGGGTGGGAGTGTTCCACGGCTGGGAGTGTTCCACGGGTGGGGGTGTTCCACGGGTGGGAGTGTTCCACGGGTGGGAGTGTTCCACGGGTGGGAGTGTTCCACGGGTGGGAGTGTTCCACGGGTGGGAGTGTTCCACGGTGGGAGTGTTCCACGGGTGGGAGTGTTCCACGGCTGGGAGTGTTCCACGGGTGGGAGTGTTCCACGGGTGGGAGTGTTCCACGGGTGGGAGTGTTCCACGGCTGGGAGTGTTCCACGGGTGGGGGTGTTCCACGGCTGGGAGTGTTCCACGGCTGGGTGTTCCACAGCTGGGAGTGTTCCACGGCTGGGAGTGTTCCACGGCTGGGAGTGTTCCACGGCTGGGAGTGTTCCACGGGTGGGAGTGTTCCACGGGTGGGAGTGTTCCACAGCTGCGGATGTTCCACGGCTGGGGGTGTTCCACGGCTGGGAGTGTTCCACGGCTGGGAGTGTTCCACGGGTGGGAGTGTTCCACAGCTGCGGATGTTCCACGGCTGGGGGTGTTCCACGGCTGGGAGTGTTCCACGGCTGGGAGTGTTCCACGGCTGGGAGTGTTCCACGGGTGGGTGGAGGTGTGGGTGTTTACTGACCACACCCACCGGGCAAGTGTCGTGTTCCAGCCCATTACCAAATATTGGGCTAGCCTACCTACCGTCCAGAGTCCAAGTAGCCTCTGATGGTAGTTAATTATACTCGCTCATATACGGATTATGTTTGAAGTAATTACTTGGACTTTCAAAAGTTTCATGGCAGTATCAAGACTCTTGATAAGTTATACCTTCAAAAACAAAACAAAAAAATCCTTGAGAGTACCGCCACAATATTTGTTATTGTTGTTGTTAAAGATTCGCTGCTTAATTGGAACAAAAAGTTCCAAGTAGCACGGGCTATGGTGAGCCCGTAGTGGATGTCAACATTTGTAAGTGAAGAGCTTTATGTAATCCTCATCAAATTAATATTCTTGTATCGCAGACACTTTTAAACTTACTCCACTCCACAATAAATATGTGTATATATGACAAATATATATATTATGTAATTATGTTTGGGTATTAACAGCTGAGGGTGAACGCAAGTAGGCATTAACAGGAGCGTAAGAAAACAGCAGCAGGTCTAGTGGTCTATACGAGATAGCTCCTGTTTACTCCCAACTATTTTAACTCGATTTTGTTTTTTTATTTTCACAGCTTTGTCTGACACTGGGAGTTGTACACAGGTAATAACAGAACACCAGAAAGTAGAGAGAGATACCAGAGAACCAGGAACGAGTATGTCAGTGTGAGAAGAGCAGCTGAAAAAAGGTATGAAAATGATATAGCTAACAAAGCCAAGACTGAACCAAAGCTACTACACAGTCACATCAGGAGGAAGACAACAGTGAAGGAACAGGTGATTAAACTTAGGGTGGGCGAGGACAGGTACACAGAGAATGACAAAGAGGTGTGTGAAGAACTCAACAAAAGGTTCCAGGAGGTCTTTACAATAGAACAGGGAGATATCACGGCGCTGGGAGAGGTGGCAGCAAACCAGGTGACCTTGGATAGGTTCGAAATTACAAGAGATGAGGTCAAAAAGCACCTATTGGAGCTGGATGTGAGAAAAGCTGTTGGGCCGGATGGAATCTCGCCATGGGTATTGAAAGAGTGTGCAGGAGCACTTTGCTTACCACTCTCCATAGTGTATAGTAAGTCACTGGAAACGGGGGACCTACCAGAAATATGGAAGACTGCTAATGTAGTACCAATATACAAAAAAGGTGACAGACAAGAGGCACTGAACTACAGGCCAGTGTCCTTAACTTGTATACCATGCAAGGTGATGGAGAAGATTGTGAGAAAAAACCTAGTAACACATCTGGAGAGAAGAGACTTCGTGACAACCCATCAACATGGGTTCAGGGAGGGTAAATCTTGCCTTACAGGCTTGATAGAATTCTACGATCAGGTGACAAGAATTAAGCAAGAAAGAGAAGGGTGGGCGGACTGCATTTTTTGGACTGTCGGAAAGCCTTTGACACAGTACCCCATAAAAGGTTGATGCATAAGCTGGAGAAACAGGCAGGAGTAACAGGTAGGGCGCTCCAGTGGATAAGGGAGTACCTAAGCAATAGGAAGCAGAGTTACAGTGAGGGGTGAGACCTCAGACTGGCGTGAAGTCACCAGTGGAGTCCCACAGGGCTCTGTACTTGGACCTATCCTGTTTCTGATATACGTAAATGATCTCCCAGAGGGTATAGACTCATTCCTCTCAATGTTTGCTGACGACGCCAAAATTATGAGAAGGATTAAGACAGAGGAGGACAGCTTGAGACTTCAAGAAGACCTGGACAAGCTGCAGGAATGGTCGAACAAATGGCTGTTAGAGTTTAACCCAAGCAAATGTAATGTAATGAAGATAGGGGTAGGAAGCAGGAGACCAGATACAAGGTATCATTTGGGAGATGAAATACTTCAAGAGTCAGAGAGAGAGAAAGACCTGGGGGTTGATATCACGCCAGACCTGTCCCCTGAAGCTCATATCAAGAGGATAACATCAGCAGCATATGCCAGGTTGGCTAACATAAGAACGGCCTTTAGAAACTTGTGTAAGGAATCTTTCAGAACATTATATACCACATATGTCAGACCAATCCTGGAGTATGCGGCTCCAGCATGGAGTCCCTATCTAGTCAAGCATAAGACTAAACTGGAAAAGGTTCAAAGGTTTGCCACCAGACTAGTACCCGAGCTGAGAGGTATGAGCTACGAGGAGCGACTGCAGGAATTAAACCTCACTTCGTTGGAAGACAGAAGAGTTAGGGGGGACATGATCACCACATTCAAGATTCTCAGGGGAATCGACAGGGTTGATAAAGACAGGCTGTTTAACACAAGGGGCACACGCACTAGGGGACACAGGTGGAAACTGAGTGCCCAAATGAGCCACAGAGATATTAGAAAGAACTTTTTTAGTGTCAGAGTGGTTGACAAATGGAATGCATTAGGAAGCGATGTGGTGGAGGCTGACTCCATACACAGTTTCAAGTGTAGATATGATAGAGCCCATTAGGCTCAGGAAACTGTACACCTGTTGATTGACGGTTGAGAGGCGGGACCAAAGAGCCAGAGCTCAACCCCCGCAAGCACAACTAGGTGAGTACAACTAGGTGAGTACAGGTCCCAATTTGGGGCATTTTTACCTTAAATGAGGAAGCAGACCACCTCCACATCTTTATAGTTGGAGCTTTACCACAAACACCACACATATCATGACCACAAACACCACCATATCATGACCACAAAACCACACATCATGACCACAAACACCACACATATCATGACCACAAACCCACATAATGACCACAAACCACACATCATGACCACAAACACCACACATATCATGACCACAAACACCACACATCATGACCACAAACACCACACATATCATGACCACAAACACCACACATAATGACCACAAACACCACACATCATGACCACAAACACCACACATCATGACCACAAACACCACACATCATAACCACAAACACCACACATCATGACCACAAACACCACACATCATGACCACAAACACCACACACATCATAACCACAAACACCACACATCATGACCACAAACACCACACATCATGACCACAAACACTACACATCATGACCACAAACACCCCACACATCATGACCACAAGGACTCTGGCTGTCTCCCCCTCATAAGGTGACCATGAGGTCGACCTTTACAAGGACGGCCACATGTAATGTTGACATTACTGTATTACATCCTTCTGGTGTGTCTTAAAATATGCTGTGTGACGTAATTAAAAGAGACGGGAGAGGAACAGGTGTGAAGTATGAGGGCGAGGTAATGGAGAGGTGAAGAGGATGGGAAAAAGGAAACGAATGGAAGCGAAAAAGAGGATAGGAGAGTGAAGGGAATGGGTGAGAGGAAGGAGATGGGAGAGAGGAACGGGAGAGGGGGAAATGAACGGGAGAAGAACAGGGAATGTGAGAGATGAAGGGATAGTGAGAAGGAGGTTATCAGGTTACAACTTTTAATGACATGAGGGTGAAGACGGTGGACGCAGTGAACACGACCCAACGGTGAATGTGATCGTATTCTTAGGTTACCAGAAGCTGGAGTAGACGCTGGTGGGCGTGTACTGGCGCCGGTGGGCGTGTCCTGGCGCCGGTGGGCGTGTGCTGGCGCCGGTGGGCGTGTCCTGGCGCCGGTGGGCGTGTGCTGGCGCCGGTGGGCGTGTACTGGCGCCGGTGGGCGTGTCCTGGCGCCGGTGGGCGTGTACTGGCGCCGGTGGGCGTGTTCTGGCGCCGGTGGGCGTGTCCTGGCGCCGGTGGGCGTGTGCTGGCGCCGGTGGGCGTGTGCTGGCGCCGGTGGGCGTGTTCTGGCGCCGGTGGGCGTGTCCTGGCGCCGGTGGGCGTGTGCTGGCGCCGGTGGGCGTGTCCTGGCGCCGGTGGGCGTGTGCTGGCGCCGGTGGGCGTGTACTGGCGCCGGTGGGCGTGTGCTGGCGCCGGTGGGCGTGTACTGGCGCCGGTGGGCGTGTCCTGGCGCCGGTGGGCGTGTCCTGGCGCCGGTGGGCGTGTGCTGGCGCCGGTGGGCGTGTACTGGCGCCGGTGGGCGTGTGCTGGCGCCGGTGGGCGTGTACTGGCGCCGGTGGGCGTGTTCTGTCGCCGGTGGGCGTGTCCTGGCGCCGGTGGGCGTGTGCTGGCGCCGGTGGGCGTGTGCTGGCGCCGGTGGGCGTGTTCTGGCGCCGGTGGGCGTGTCCTGGCGCCAGTGGGCGTGTCCTGGCGCCGGTGGACGTGTCCTGGCGCCGGTAGACGTGTCCTGGCGCCGGTGGGCGTGTCCTGGCGCCTGTGGGCTGTGGGCGTGTCCTGGCGCCTGTGGGCGTGTCCTGGCGCCGGTGGACGTGTCCTGGCGCCGGTGGGCGTGTCCTGGCGCCGGTGGGCGTGTCCTGGCGCCTGTGGGCGTGTCCTGGCGCCGGTGGACGTGTCCTGGCGCCGGTGGGCGTGTCCTGGCGCCGGTGGGCGTGTCCTGGCGCCTGTGGGCGTGTCCTGGCGCCGGTGGACGTGTTCTGGCGCCGGTGGGCGTGTCCTGGCGCCTGTGGGCGTGTCCTGGCGCCGGTGGACGTGTCCTGGCGCCGGTGGACGTGTACTGGCGCCGGTGGGCGTGTACTAGCGCCGGTGGGCGTGTCCTGGCGCCGGTGGACGTGTCCTGGCGCCGGTGGGCGTGTCCTGGCGCCGGTGGACGTGTCCTGGCGCCGGTGGACGTGTCCTGGCGCCGGTGGACGTGTCCTGGCGCCTGTGGGCGTGTACTGGCGCCGGTGGGCGTGTCCTGGCGCCGGTGGGCGTGTCCTGGCGCCGGTGGACGTGTCCTGGCGCCTGTGGGCGTGTACTGGCGCCGGTGGACGTGTCCTGGCGCCTGTGGGCGTGTACTGGCGCCGGTGGGCGTGTCCTGGCGCCGGTGGGCGTGTGCTGGCGCCGGTGGGCGTGTCCTGGCGCCGGTGGGCGTGTGCTGGCGCCGATGGGCGTGTCCTGGCGCCGGTGGGCGTGTCCTGGCGCCGGTGGGCGTGTACTGGCGCCGGTGGGCGTGTGTGTGAAATGAGGAAGTTTCCAGTACCGTGGAGGGCGGGTGCTGTGGAGGCGTGCATTTTATGTAAACAGAGAAGGCGTGGCGGGCTAGTGACTGATGGCTGCAGACAGGAGGGGTAAACCGAGCCTGTACAGGAAAGCCTTACTCATCGCAGTGTACGCAGCTGCTGCTCTACCACCCAAGGGCAGCCTCATGTACATCTCTATAAGCTCTGTGTCACACCTAACAAAAACTGTACCATCCAAACAGACCGCCGTTCGAATCCCGCTGAGGAAGCACTCTCGCGTTCCGATTCGGTTTATGGTAGTTTCCGGAGGATAAGCGTATCGGTTACCGGAATACCGGAAAACTTCAGCCGGTTGCCTTGAGGTGGTTCCGAAGTCAGTGTCCCCGCGGTCAGTGGTCAGCTAACTATGCATAGAGGGAGAGTGTTGAAAACACTCGGGTCCTTAATATTGATAGAATTGTCTCTTGGTGCATCCACTGCACCTCTTACTCTTCAGCAGGGCTATTTTGCACTTCCTGCCATGACTTCTGCTCTTGTAAGGAATGATTTCCGTGTGTAGATTCGAAACCTGTTTCTCTTAATATTTTCCCGTTGTAAATTATTATGTATCTCACGCCTGGTAACGTCATGGGACTGTAACATCACGTAATTGTAACCTCTTTAGAAACCACTAACCTCTGCACGTTCTTCCCCTGTTCACTTTACTGAATTACTTCTTCCCTGAGTTGTTATTATATTAGTTATATTATTATTAACTGTGCCTGTGAGATAATTACTGTTTAAGGTTCAACTTACTCTCTCGTACTGAACACCATTGCACTTGCTAATTGATTGGCGAGACGTTACGAGTGGAGTCCCGCAGGGGTCACTCCTTGGACCTATACTGTTTCTGATATATGTAAATGATCTCCCAGAGGGTATAGAATCGTTTCTCTCAATGTTTGCCGATGATGCAAAAATTATGAGGAGGATTGAAACAGAGGATGATAGTAGGAGGCTACAAGATTACCTAGACAGACATGAGTGAATGGTCCAACAAATGACTGAAGTTCTACCCGAGTAAATGCAAAGTAATGAAACTAGGCAGTGGAAACAGGAGGCCAGACACAGGATACAGAAAATTAGATGAAATACTTAATGAAACGGACAGAGAGAAAGATCTAGGAGTTGATATCACACCAAACCTGTCTCCTGAAGCCCACATAAAAAGAATAACGTCTGCGGCATATGCGAGGCTGGCTAACATCAGAACGGCGTTCAGGAACCTGTGTAAGGAATCATTCAGAATCTTGTACACCACACATGTAAGACCAATCCTGGAGTATGCGGCCCCAGCATCGAGCCCGTACCTTGTCAAGCACAAGACGAAGCTGGAAAAAGTCCAAAGGTATGCCACTAGACTAGTCCCAGAACTAGTTACGAGGAAAGGCTGCGGGAAATGCACCTTACGACACTGGAAGACAGAAGAGTAAGGGGAGACATGATCATAACCTACAAAATCCTCAGAGGAATCGACCGGGTAAACAAGGATAAACTATTCAACACTGGTGGGACGCGAACAAGGGGACAAAGGTGGAAACTGAGTACCCACATGAGCCACAGAGACGTTAGAAGGAACTTTTTCAGTGTCAGAGTAGTTAACGAATGGAATGCATTAGGCAGTGATGTGGTGGAGGCTGACTCCATACACAGTTTTAAATGTAGATATGATAGAGCCCAGTAGACTCAGGAATCTGTACACCAGTTGATTGACAGTTGAGAGGCGGGACCAAAGAGCCAAAGCTCAACCCCCGCAAACACAACTAGGTGAGTACACACACACACGCACGCAAACAAAGTGAGCAAACTGCCCACCGTGTTGAACCTCGCTATACGAAAAAACAGTTTCAAAAACTTGACCAATAGTTGCACAAACTTTCCCTTCCAGGTATTGACTCCGGACTTCTCCACACACACACAAAGTCTCACAAATACCCCGTAAGAAGCTTGTGTATCTGTATATCAAGCAGTGTGCTTGTACTCTTTTTTCTTAAATAATATAAATATTTGAGGTTTTAAGTTATGATAATTATTATTATATTGTTTTAGAATAAACAATTTTCATTCCTTTTAAGGTATATATGAGTGTTTGTGGGATGTGTAACAATTGTGTGTTGATGAAGTAAGATATAGGCCTATGTGCAGTGTGGATGTCGACACACATACAGTGTCCTGGGACTGTCGACACACACACAGTGTCCTGGGACTGTCGACACACACACACAGTGTCCTGGAACTGTCGACACACACACACAGTGTCCTGGGACTGTCGACACACACATACAGTGTCCTGGGACTGTCGACACACACACACACAGTGTCCTGGGACTGTCGACACACACATACAGTGTCCTGGGACTGTCGACACACACACACACAGTGTCCTGGGACTGTCGACACACACATACAGTGTCCTGGGACTGTCGACACACACACACAGTGTCCTGGGACTGTCGACACACACATACAGTGTCCTGGGACTGTCGACACACACATACAGTGTCCTGGGACTGTCGACACACACACACAGTGTCCTGGAACTGTCGACACACACACACAGTGTCCTGGGACTGTCGACACACACATACAGTGTCCTGGGACTGTCGACACACACACACACAGTGTCCTGGGACTGTTGACACACACATACAGTGTCCTGGGACTGTTGACACACACATACAGTGTCCTGGGACTGTTGACACACACATACAGTGTCCTGGGACTGTTGACACACACATACAGTGTCCTGGGACTGTCGACACACACACACACAGTGTCCTGGGACTGTTGACACACACATACAGTGTCCTGGGACTGTTGACACACACATACAGTGTCCTGGGATTGTCGACACACACACAGTGTCCTGGGACTATTGACACACACACATACAGTGTCCTGGGACTGTTGACACACACACATACAGTGTCCTGGGACTGTCGACACACACATACAGTGTCCTGGGACTGTTGACACACACACAGTGTCCTGGGACTGTTGACACACACACACAGTGTCCTGGGACTGTCGACACACACATACAGTGTCCTGGGACTATTGACACACACACATACAGTGTCCTGGGACTGTTGACACACACACACACAGTGTCCTGGGACTGTCGACACACACATACAGTGTCCTGGGACTGTTGACACACACATACAGTGTCCTGGGACTGTTGACACACACATACAGTGTCCTGGGACTGTTGACACACACATACAGTGTCCTGGGACTGTTGACACACACACACAGTGTCCTGGGACTGTTGACACACACACACAGTGTCCTGGGACTGTTGACACACACATACAGTGTCCTGGGACTGTTGACACACACATACAGTGTCCTGGGACTGTTGACACACACATACAGTGTCCTGGGATTGTCGACACACACACAGTGTCCTGGGACTATTGACACACACACATACAGTGTCCTGGGACTGTTGACACACACACATACAGTGTCCTGGGACTGTTGACACACATACACAGTGTCCTGGGACTGTTGACACACACACAGTGTCCTGGGACTGTCGACACACACATACAGTGTCCTGGGACTATCGACACACACACAGTGTCCTGGGACTGTCGACACACACACAGTGTCCTGGGACTGTCGACACACACACAGAGTCCTGGGACTGTCGACACACACATACAGTGTCCTGGGACTCTCGACACACACATACAGTGTCCTGGGACTGTCGACACACACACAGTGTCCTGGGACTGTCGACATACACACAGTGTCCTGGGACTGTCGACACACACACAGTGTCCTGGGACTATCGACACACACACAGTGTCCTGGGACTGTCGACACACACACAGAGTCCTGGGACTGTCGACACACACATACAGTGTCCTGGGACTCTCGACACACACATACAGTGTCCTGGGACTGTCGACACACACACAGTGTCCTGGGACTGTCGACATACACACAGTGTCCTGGGACTGTCGACACACACACAGTGTCCTGGGACTGTCGACACACACACACAGAGTCCTGGGACTGTCGACACACACATACAGTGTCCTGGGACTATCGACACACACACAGTGTCCTGGGACTGTCGACACACACACAGTGTCCTGGGACTGTCGACACACACACAGTGTCCTGGGACTATCGACACACACACACAGTGTCCTGGTACTGTCGACACACACACACAGTGTCCTGGGACTGTCGACACACACACAGTGTCCTGGGACTATCGACACACACACAGTGTCCTGGGACTGTCGACACACACACAGTGTCCTGGGACTATCGACACACACACAGAGTCCTGGGACTGTCGACACACACACACAGTGTCCTGGGACTGTCGACACACACACAGTGTCCTGGGACTGTCGACACACACACAGTGTCCTGGGACTATCGACACACACACAGAGTCCTGGGACTGTCGACACACACACACAGTGTCCTGGGACTATCGACACACACACACAGTGTCCTGGGACTATCGACACACACACACAGTGTCCTGGGACTGTCGACACACACATACAGTGTCCTGGGACTGTCGACATACACACAGTGTCCTGGGACTGTCGACACACACACACAGTGTCCTGGGACTGTCGACACACACACAGTGTCCTGGGACTATCGACACACACACACAGTGTCCTGGGACTGTCGACACACACATACAGTGTCCTGGGACTATCGACACACACACAGTGTCCTGGGACTGTCGACATACACACACACAGTGTCCTGGGACTGTCGACACACACACACAGTGTCCTGGGACTGTCGACACACACAGTGTCCTGGGACTATCGACACACACACAGAGTCCTGGGACTATCGACACACACACAGAGTCCTGGGACTGTCGACACATACACACAGTGTCCTGGGACTGTCGACACACACACAGTGTCCTGGGACTGTCGACACACACACACACACACCGTAGCCCGCGACTATTCCCACACAGTGCGTGCGTAGGATCTGGTGTTGGCCTTCCTGTTCGGCCCAACACGATCGAGTTGCTTCGATTCAAAGCATTCGACGTCGAAATCAACGCCGTTTGCCCAGATTTACCCCTGGGGACGTGGCGTAAGAGGACACATCAACTGAAGGAGGGTTGATGGAGAGGGCGTGGGCCGGGTGCTTGGTCATCGTCATCGGGAGAGGGGGAGTGCGACGCGCCGCGCCCCTCCTCCATCCAACACCACGTTGAGTACTTTTTTTCTGTTTTATCAAGTGAGCTGCTGAATATTCTGTGAGTGNTATATGGCTGGATGAGTGAGGGGACTCGCGGCGCCTCTTGTTGCTCCCTTTCCCCCTCGCCCGCAGCTCTGCAGGATATTGGCTCCCCGCCGCGGCTCTCTTGGTGGAACCGCCTACCCGCCGAAGCCGTAAATGTCAAGGCATTTCTGTTATTCAAAATCAGATGGGAAAAAATATCAGGGAAAAATTGTAGCCGGGGAGGCCCGGTCTCCTGTCTCCGTCAAGGCCACTAGAGATGGCAGCCCTCAGGTAAATTCAGGCAAGTAACTAGAGGTCTACGGGTTGGTTGTAATTTCCGTTTGTTGTAATACTTCAAAGTTATCCAGCAACATTCCGGGTCATTGGTGAGTCATGGTAGTTTTAATGCCGCGTGTGAGGAAAGTGTCGATGACAGTGAGAGAGAAGGAGGGGGTGGCGAGGCATGGGGGTGGGGGTGGTGAGGCATGGAGGGTGGGGGTGGCGAGGCATGGAGGGTGGGGGTGGCGAGGCATGGGGGGTGGGGTGGTGAGGCATGGAGGGTGGGGGTGGCGAGGCATGGGGTGGGGGTGGTGAGGCATGGAGGGTGGGGGGGGCGAGGCATGGGGGTGGGGGTGGTGAGGCATGGGGGGTGTGGGTGGCGAGGCATGGAGGGTGGGGTGGCGAGGCATGGGGGGTGGGGGTGGTGAGGCATGGAGGGTGGGGGTGGCGAGGCATGGGGGTGGGGGTGGCGAGGCATGGGGGGTGGGGTGGCGAGGCATGGGGTGGGGGTGGCGAGGCATGGGGGTGGGGGTGGTGAGGCAGGAGGGTGGGGGTGGTGAGGCATGGGGTGGGGGTGGCGAGGCATGGGGGGTGGGGTGGCGAGGCATGGGGGTGGGGTGGTGGAGGCATGGAGGGGGGGGTGGTGAGGCATGGGGGGTGGGGGTGGCGAGGCATGGAGGGTGGGGGTGGCGAGGCATGGGGGTGAGGGTGGTGAGGCATGGGGTGGGGGTGGTGGGCATGGAGGGTGGGGGTGGCGAGGCATGGGGGATGGGGGTGGCGAGGCATGGAGGGTGGGGTGGTGAGGCAGGGGGTGGGGGTGGTGAGGCATGGGGGGTGGGGGTGTGAGGCATGGGGGGTGGGGGTGGTGAGGCATGGAGGTGGGGGTGGTGGCATGGAGGGAGGGGGTGGTGAGGCATGGAGGGAGAGGGTGGCGAGGCATGGGGGGTGGTGAGGCCTGGGGGTGGGGTAGGAGAGACGGGTTATTGCGGTATAAGACACATCATGTGGTGTTATGAAGCTAAACTGCGTCACTGTCAATATTTACCAATCATTATCACCTTGTAAGACAAATGAGGCGAGGCGCCCAACGCCACAGGAAAACATGGTCCCACTCTAAGTGAAGGTCGCCGCGCCACACACACACATGAGCAGCCTCGCCAAAATGACGACGGCGTGAAACAAATTAATTTTAATTAGATTATGGACCCCCCCGTGATCCACCCTGTGTGCGGGGGAGATCAGTCGCATCATGGGGGGTTCAGGAACTGCATCCCAATTGAAATTGTACCCAAAAAAAAACGAGTTTATTGGGCAGTCTCTCATTTCTTGAGTGAGAGGCAAAGAGAGCAAAAGGCCATCAGTGAAAGAGAGAGAAATCCGAAATATTTTTCTCCTTTGCAAAATTAAGATAAAAAACCACATATAGTATCGTGCTCCTGCGAAAGGGAGATGGAACTTTCGCCGATGACAACAAAGAAAGGAGCGAAATACTGAGGAATCAGTACGACTCTGTTTTCAGCGAGCCACTAAATATACTAAAGATTGATAACCCAAATTAATTTTTTAGGGATATGATACCAACATCAAATCATATATTGGATGTCACTCTATCCCCACTGGATTTTGAAGACGCCATAAACTGTATGCCTATGCACTCTGCACCAGGCCCTGATTCTTGGAACTCCATATTCATCAAGAACTGTAAAAAAACACTATCGCAGGCCCTTCACATTCTTTGAAGACAAAGCCTAAATACTGGCATTATCCCTGACATACTAAAAACAACAGAAATAGCACGACTCCATAAAGGAGGAAATAAGGCAGAGGCAAAAAATTACAGACTGATAGCACTAACATCACACATAAAAATCTTTGAGAAAGTGCTAAGAAGTAAGATCACAAAATACATGGAATCACAGCATCTCCATAACCCTGGACAACATGGTTTCAGAAAAGGGCGCTCTTGCCTGTCACAGTTGCTGGACCACTATGATATGGCATTAGATGCTATGGAAGACAAACAAAACGCTGATGTAATTTACACAGATTTCGCAAAAGCCTTCGACAAATGAGACCATGGTGTTATTGCACATAAAATGCGTTCAAAAAGAATTACCGGAAAAATAGGCAGATGGATCTACAACTTCCTGACTAACAGAACCCAATGTGTAATATTCAACAAAATAAAATCCAGTCCATCAACTATGAAGAGCTCAGTCCCCCAGGGTACTGTGCTTGCTCCAGTACTTTTTCTCATCCTCATATCGGACATAGACAAGGACACAATCTATAGTACTGTATCATACTTGGCAGATGACACTAGGATTTTTATGAGAGTAGACAACATAGAGGACACGACAAACCTCCAATCACATGTAAATCAGGTCTTTCTATGGGCTACAGAAAATAATATGGTGTTTAACGAAGATAAGTTCCAGCTCATGCGCTACGGAAAAAATGAAAATATAAAAACGGAAACCACGTACAAAACTCAGGCAAATCATAACATAGAACGAAAAGGCAATGTAAAGGATCTGGGTGTACTCATGCTGGAAGACCTTACCTTTAAAGAACACAATAAAATAGCCGTCACAACTGCAAGACAAATGACAGGTTGGATAACAAGAAACTTTCACACCTTGCTATGCTATACCGATGATGATACTCTTCAAGACGCTAGTGCCCTCTAGTGTGGAATACTGCTGCACAATGATAGCCCCTTTCAAAGCTGGAGAAATTGCTGACTGAGAGAGCCTTTACTGCTAGAATCCACCCAGTAAAACATCTAAACTACTGAGTCCGACTAAAGAGCCTAAATCTGTATTCTCTTGAGCGCAGGCGGGAACATAATAATTTACAAGTGGAAAATAGTAGAGGGGCTGATCCCAAACCTTTACACAGAAATAACATCACATGAGACCAGAAGGTATGGCAGGATGTGCAGAATGATGTCCCCATTGAAGAGCAGATGTGCAACAGGTACTCTGAGAGAGAACTCTATCAACATCAGAGGCCCGAGACTGTTCAACACACTTCCACTACACATAAGGGACATAAATGGCCGACCCCTCACAGTGTTCAAGAGAGAACTCGATAAGCACCTCCAAAGGATACCTGATCAACCAAATTGATTCATACGTCAGGTTGCGAGCAGCCGCGTCCAACAGCCTGGTTGGCCCGTCCAGCAACGAGGAGGCCTGGTAGTCGACTGGGCCGCGGGGACGCTAAACCCCGAAAACACCTCAAGGTAACCTCAAGGTAGGTACAATTTGCCACCATAGCAGTGTAGTGCACTAGCCAAAGTTCTTTAAACCAAGCAATTTATATTTATAGTGAACTATTTACTATCATGCAAGAGGAGCCACACATCTATGGATCATCCAATAAAATCAGCAGACTTCTAGATGTTACTACTGCTCGGCTTAGACTCGGTTACAAGTATCTCTGGGAATTCTCATTATCTGCTGATGTAGACCGGACCAAATGTAAACTGTGTCAACAAATTTATTCGCACACCCTCCGTCACTAATGTGATGGAGTGCGAAATGATACGTGAATTTAGAGACAATTCTATAACCAATGTTCCAGCGATGTGTAAATATTTAATTCAAAATGATCTGCTACCAGAAATTTTAACCAAATATTCCCAGTTTGCTAACTGTAGGTAGTAACTAAGTGATTGTAACCTATCCACCGCTGCCCGCTGGATGGGGGGGGGGGGGTGTGCAGGACAAACATAAATTGTGACACTAGCTCTCCACATATGTCAGTTGCTAAATTTAGAACCTGTACTTGAGGTCGATCTCGAACCCATTGTTGATGTGACGACTTATATTGAATTTTGTAACTAGCTCATCAAGATTGTAACTTGCTTAGCTAAATGAATTGTGGGGTTCAGTCCCTGAGCCCATTATGTGCCTCTGTAACCCTTTCCACTACCGCCCACAAGATGGGCATGGGGTGCATAATAAATGAACTAAACTAACTAACTATTTACGTGCAGTTCTCTTTAGCCTGCCGTGCGTCCCACCTACAAAATTCTCAGGGAATTGACAAGGTGGACAAAGGCAAACGCTTCAGCACGGGTGGAACACGAACAAGGGGACACAGGTGGAAACTTAGTACCCAGATGAGCCACAGAGACATTAGAAAGAACTTTTTTCAGTGTCAGTAGTTAGTAAATGCATTAGGCAGATATGTGGTGGAGGCTGACTCCATACACAGTTTCAAATGTAGAGATGATAGAGCCCAGTAGGCTCAGGAATCTGTACACCAGTTGATTGACAGATGCGAGGCAGAGCCAAAGAGCCAAAGCTCAACCCCCTCAAGCACAAATAGATGAAATAGGTGAGTACACACAGCCAGCAGCCGGAGGAAGGGTTAGACAAGCCCAGGGGTCTTGAAACCACTTATATGTCCTCATCAAACATTTTTCTGGGCTACAGAACTTTTTTCAAAATTGAGACATTTTATGCAAAAATTGAGACATTTTTATGCAAAAATTGAGACATTTTTCAAAATTGAGACATTTTTATGCAAAAATTGAGACATTTTTCAAAACTGAGACATTTTTATGCAAAAATTGAGACATTTTTCAAAATTGAGACATTTTTCTGGGCTACAGAACACGTCTGAAGGAACGGAATAAAGGTCAGTGCACATATACTCCAACTACACAAAAAAATCTGTTCCCAGAAATAGGAATTAATTCATCCCCTCCAGGAAAGCCACTTAAACAAGGACCCAGAAAATATTACCAAGAATATAGCTAGGCAAACACAGACGAGGCGTGAGGAAATTATTCCACATCTCGCAAGTCAGGGAACCCGTGGCCTCAGTCACGGGGGAGCCCGTGGCCTCAGTCACGAGGGAGCCCGTGGCCTCAGTCACGGGGGAGCCCGTGGCCTCAGTCACGAGGGAGCCCGTGGCCTCAGTCACGGGGGAGCCCGTGGCCTCAGTCACGGGGGAGCCCGTGGCCTCAGTCACGGGGGAGGCCGTGGCCTCAGTCACGGGGGAGCCCGTGGCCTCAGTCACGGGGGAGCCCGTGGCCTCAGTCACGGGGGAGCCCGTGTCCTCAGTCACGAGGGAGCCAGTGGCCTCAGTCACGAGGGAGCCAGTGACCTCAGTCACGGGGGAGCCCGTGGCCTCAGTCACGGGGGAGCCCGTGGCCTCAGTCACGAGGGAGCCAGTGGCCTCAGTCACGAGGGAGCCCGTGGCCTCAGTCACGGGGGAGCCAGTGGCCTCAGTCACGAGGGAGCCAGTGGCCTCAGTCACGAGGGAGCCCGTGGCCTCAGTCACGAGGGAGAGCGTGGCCTCAGTCACGAGGGAGCCAGTCGCCTGAGGCAGCATCATCTCGCTGGACATGGAGCTAAATGTTTACAGTGCTACAGGCCGGGTAAAATACAATTGTCGTACCAACAGCCTGTGATCTGCACTGATATCTGTACATGCAACAGACGCCCCACCGCGGCTCTTCCTCTAGGATAAAGATGTTTCGTCAAATATAATTTTTGTTTAACTCTGCTAGAACTTCCACGTATTATGTATTTTTATGTATCATAAATGTGGAGCGGATGTCCATGTGGTGCTACAGGGAGCATGTATGTGCAGAAGTCTAAAACAAAAAATCATGATATTACACAATGAGACATTCTGAAATACTTAAATTCTCGCGAATGTTGAGAAGAGAGAGGCGTCCACTTCTGGGGTGAGCTGGGGTAGGGGGCAGGCCTTGGTTTGGCCTGATGGGTGGGGTGGAGGGTGTTCCACGGCTGGGAGTGTTCCACGGGTGGAGGGTGTTCCACGGCTGGGAGTGTTCCACGGCTGGGAGTGTTCCACGGCTGGGAGTGTTCCACGGCTGGGAGTGTTCCACGGCTGGGAGTGTTCCACGGCTNCCGAAGCCAACCACAACACCTGCACCATTACGAAGCCAATCACAACACCTGTACCACCACCGAAGCCAACCACAACCCTGTACCACTACCGAAGCCAACCACAACACCTGCACCATTACCGAAGTCAACCACAACACCTGTACCACCACCGAAGCCAATCACAACACCTGTACCACCACCGAAGCCAACCACAACACCTGTACCACCACCGAAGTCAACCACAACACCTGTACCACTACCGAAGCCAACCCAAACACCTGCACCATTACCGAAGTCAACCACAACACCTGTACCACCACCGAATCAACCACAACACCTGTACCACCACCGAAGTCAACCACAACACCTGTACCACCACCGAAGCCACCACAACACCTGAACCACATCCGAAGCCAACCACAACCCCAGTACCACCTCCAAAGCCAACCACAATACCTGCACCACACCACCACCGAAGCCAACCACACCACCTGAACCACCACCGAAGCCAACCACAACCCAGTACCACCTCCGAAGCCAACCACAATACCTGCACCACCACCGATGCCAACCACAATACCTGCACCATCACCGAAGCCAACCACAACACCTGAACCACATCCGAAGCCAACCACAACACGTACCACAACCGAAGCCAACCACAACACCTGTACTACATATAGCGACTATACCACACCATCTAAGAAATACTAGCACGAAGAGAACCTCCCTCCCCCCCCCCCATGTTAATAAGTGTATTTAAGAAACAAAAAAGTTAGGAAAATTATGAAATATACTTTAGTGTCTTTCTGAGCTGTTCCCCCGTTTTCCGACATCAACTTCGCTGTTAGACACGAAATAATAATCAATCATATACCACATGAGAGCAGATAACACCGCAAATTAACAAAAACATGTGTATGTGTATATAATATATAAGATAAGGCGAAGTAATTATTACGTTTACCTGTTTAGTGTTGCACTTGATGGTTACATTCCAGGTGTGGAGGTCTTCAGCATCGTTGTTGCAGATGGCGCAATGGTAGTTGACATAGGTGGTGTTGGTGAGGCGGGAGGTGACAGGCAGGTCTAGAACATAGCTGTAGGACTCTGGGGCACCTGTACCAGCCAGCAGTAGGAAGAGAGGAAAGAGTAAAGTAGGCTGTAGTGAATGTACTTCTGACAAACGCCTGGAATAAATGATAGTGACAGACTTGCGGCAAGTCTCCCTCTAACATACACCTCTGTTTTAGTCGCCGCTTTTCTATCTACACCACAACGCAACAAGCACTTTGAAACTCTTATCATCCCCAACATAAACGCCTCTCCCAACATCTGTACTGGTGCAGTCATCGGGAGGACAAACCCTTCATGCAAACTGCAACTACTATCAAGAAGAAGAAGAGCTACTTACCTTTCGGGTACAGAGCAGTTCGACTGGCTGGTTTGCGTACTCCGGTGGACAGGAATCCATCATCATTAGTCCAGTCATCCCCTGGGGGTCAATACACACACAAAATTTAACTTTTTCGAGTGCTAGAAAGTCACGGTGTGGAATTTATGAAAATATGTTGACTATGCAGCAATTATGTTAATATCACGGGGAATAATTATGTAATTGTTTACATAGTGACCGGTGGCGTGCCGAGGAAAGGCTAGCATGAGCAAATGAAACTACAGTACTATGATCTTTGATGAAGTTGAAATATGAGAATTAATATCACATTCATTCGCTTAAAATAATTTTGTTATCAATGTAATTTATATGTTAACTTACCATTTTAAACATAGTTTAACGGAGTTATTCTTGACTTGGGAGGGAATTATCAGGGAAAACACCAAGACATTAAGACTTGTGTAGCACTTGGAAGGGATCAAGATAAGGATTTGAGAATTATATGGATAAGGACTTATGAGAAAAATTATCAATAATTAAGCTTTCTGTGAAATTCTTGCTTGCTCTGATAATGCAATAATTCTGTAAATTTGACACATTATATCCGTAAGATTTTTATCACTTGAAAACAGAAGACATTCCCAAAAGTAAACTTTAAGCACATTGAAACTGCATTTTCAGTTTGTGAGTAATAATGCGTGAAGCGTTGACATCACCATTTAAGGTCTACGGACTGTCTTAAATAGTGTTGACAACAGTATAGCCTCGCATAGTGGCTAAATTTCTCAAAACAAAATTTAACATAATAGAGAAATTCATCTTTGGTCGTTAAGTTTGGTCAACATATTAGAGAAATGATTATACATTGCTAATTTATTATATTCCAAAATGTTAATGTCATTCAAGTACTATGGCAATGAGTCGAATAGTCTACTAAACTGTGAAACTGACAGGAGAGATTAGATAATTATTACTTACGAATATGAATTTAAGTGAATTGAATGAACAGGTAAATGCTACTGTACAGATACCGACCCCAGTAGGAGAGGACCCGGGAGAATGCTGTGTTTAACGTTGTCCAAATTTCTAGCAAAATTTATTATACTCGGTGGTAGTAACAAATATGACTGAAGGTCATTTCAGTATCAGATTGCTTTCCACAACATAGTGCTACATAGCATTCCCGGCTTGGTGCCTTCTTTTGATAATTACTTACTTACTTTCCACAACATATTAGATTGATCTGAACCTTATTTACGTGGTTTTTAGTAAAAGGTGGGGGGGGGGGGGGAGTAACACGTCGTTAATGCAGTGGTTTATCTTTTATTCTGGAAAAGGGCGGAGGTTACTGCAAATGGAATGTTGCGTATTTGAGGGGCATTTTCAAGCGGCAAATGCTACTTAAAAATCTGAGACAAAAAAAAATATTTTTATACAATTAAATTAAATAATGTTAACTAAACAATGATATTTTAATTTGGAAGGGATAATTTTTATGAGGTAAGCAATGCTCACTTACCGCTTAGGAATAACATGCCACTGGATCTGACCAATGTACACTTCAGCAGCAAAATGCTCACTTACCCAATATCACTATGTAATTGAATGTAAAAAATATAAAAATTGAGAGACATCTATCACGTATGTTCGTGTCCATATCAAGGATGATATTACACAAAATCACAGCTAAATGTAATCTGTAGGCTACTGCCTGTATCATACATCTATAGACCTCTGTAACATTAACTACAGTATTATTATTAAACTATTTCCCTTGTAACCGTATCACTAATTTACTTGGTAGTTCTTCATTAGCATTAATGATTAATATTTCATTGTTAGCAAATTACATTCTTTCTCTAAATTTGATAAAGCCAACGCCTTCAACGTTAGCAACGAACAAACGTCTTTGGTATACGAAGCGTATACCTCAACTGACAGTTACAACCAGAGAGACAGTTATTACTAATGTAGTTTTCGCCAAGTTATAATGTGTTGTCTACTAAGTAATGAGAGTTTTGACCAATGTCTCGAGGATACACTGACCGTGGTACTTATTGCCAAGCAACTGTAGTGGCCATTGTTCTCGTCATGACCGTCGCCCCAGTCAGCCTCAGCCTTGTCTCTGCAGCAGTCTCCGTAGACCTGACACGCGTCATCGCACCAGCACGGCCTGTGGGCAGGTGTGTTAAGGAGCCTAGTTAGAACTGTGCATGTGGGGAGGTCGGGTTGTTTTACTATGGGTAAATGTTGGCGGTGCAGGGAGGTTTGGCTAGATGGATGGCTACGTGGGTGTTTGGTCTAAACCCAGTCCTGGATGGCATATGAAAAAATGTGCGGGTTGTGCAAAGAGGTTGGTGTAGGTGAAATTTACATAGTGCCGGCTTACTTGTCCTCGCCACTATGACAACTCTCCAGCTCCACACTTTAAAAGGTTGCAGATGCACATGATGGGCTCGAGAACTGACCCCCCAAATAAATCTTGAGTGTAATGTGTATAACAAAAAATGAGTTCAAGACCTGAACCACGTCTTCAAGCTAAGAAGTTTCTATTTGCGCTGAGCTATAGTTGCACAAATTGACTTGCATATTATGCAACCCATCCTCCAGAAATGATAGTACTTTAAAACTGGTCGATCGTACCAATACAGTATAGTAATGGACCTCCAGTAAGCCACTTTTTTGTACTATTTGTTTTATAGAGTCCGGAAAAATTTAGCTAAAAACCAAACTTAAATATTCCTAGGCCTAATACAGCACATATATGTACTGTATTAGGCCACAGATAGTGTGTATTAGGCCTAGGATGGTTAGGTTTGGTCTCATTAGCAGCATAATACAAAAACTTTTCCGGTTTGTCCAAATTCAGTAATACAAAAGTCTACTTTCTGGTGTTCTATCACTACATGTATGTACTTTCGACCGCATCATTACTATAAGTACAGTACTTTCATTTTAGGAGGCTGGGCTGTATTATTCACCCCACACTCATCCAGTGGGTGGCAATGGATAGGTCACGTACCTGGTGACAAATCAATAATTACAATGTATTTCCATGCACTTAATAAGCTCGTAGCAAAATAATTTATAATGGTTCCTAGGGTTGTGTGTACAATGTAAATGTTTTGTGTATTATGTGAAGATATTTAATTATGGAGATATATTACACCAAGGCGCAAATGGGATATTAAGTTGGCCACATGTTAATTCATCACTTAAAAATATTGTATTTGAGAAAATTTCTCACGAGTTGAAATGTTTGTTTGTACAATTTATCAAATGGGAAAAGTTGGCAACAATTTCTAACTATAATGACTTCATTCAAATTTTTGGGTCCACATACACCCGGTATCAATAACACCTTATTGATACAACTTGTTTACATATATATATACATATACATGTTTCATATACACAGTTTATATTATACACTATGCTTACAGAACATAGTTTTCGCCACAGTTTCACCATACACTCGAAAGTCACCAAGTTACAGTTAATTAGCTCGTGTGAGCCAAGGAAGCCTCCAGACAAACTCACGTGATAGTGAGGCCTTGCATGGTGCATGTATTCTTGAAAGTACCACAGAAATTCGCAACTGAGAACATAAGAATAAAGTGAGATGCATAAGGCCTATTGACCTCCAGACTTTCCGTTAGCAGTTTCCGTTATATCCACCCAAACTCATTCATTAATGTCTTACGCTCGAATCTCTCTTTAAAAGGAAGGTTTCTTATTCTTGACCAAGAAATAACCAAGCTCTAATCAACTTAAATAAGCCCCCAATATCATAGGCCTTTCAACCTCTTAATTAGTCTCTCGTGAGGTACAGCATCAATTAAAAGGCCTTGCTAAAGCCAAATTATAGTGTGTCGTAATCCCTTCCATTATCTATTGCTTGAACTATACCGGAAAAGAATGAAAGTAAATTTGTTAAACATGATTGACCCTAGTAAAATTTTGCTGTGAATCTTATTGTATATTTTTCAAGGTGTAAGCGAAATTTTGGGATCATTTCGAGCAATTTTCCTACAATAGACTTTTATTATTATTATTATTATTATTATTATTATTTTATTATTATTATTATTATTATTATTATTATTATTTATTAACACATTTAGGTACATCTGCATTTGTGCAGCTACCTTACCTTGAGGTTACCTTGAGGTGCTTCCGGGGCTTAGCGTCCCCGCGGCCCGGTCGTCGACCAGGCCTTCTGGTTGCTGGACTGGTCAACCAGCAGGCTGTTGGACGCGGCTGCTCGCAGCCTGACGTACGAATCACAGCCTGGTTGATCAGGTATCCTATGGAGGTGCTTATCCAGTTCTCTCTTTAACACTGTGGGGAGTCGGCCAGTTATGTCCCTTATGTGTAGCGGGAGCGTGTTGAACAGTCTCGGGCGTCTGATGTTGATAGAGTTCTCTCTCTGAGTACCTGTTGCACCTCTATTTTTCAACGGGGGTATTCTGCACATCCTGCCATGCCTTCTGGTCTTATGTGATGTTATTTCTGTGTGCAAGTTTGGTATTGGTACCAGCCCCTCTAATATTGTATTCGTGTAGATTATTATGTACCTCTCCCGCCTGCGCTCAAGGAAATACAGTTTTAGGCTCTCCAGTCGGTCCCAGTAGTTTAGATGTTTTACTGAGTGGATTCTAGCTACCATAGACAATATGAAGGAGAGTACAGCGTGTCAAAAATAGCTACGAGAAGGATTTTTAGCATCGCAATATACGTTAGGCTAATTGGAGTTCAATGTAAGTATTCTATCACCCTTGTCAGAAATCCACACCACATTTGCTACCCTCCACGACTCCTCGGCGTGGCTTTAATGATTTGCAAGACAAGTGCTTATTTATTACTCCTTTATATTCTTTAAGCACCCTACGAAATACTTCATCTGGCCCTACTGGAGACTTCTTTGGCTTTTGTTTCATAATAATTTCTCTCTTGTAACAACTAAACTAGTAAATTTATCCTCTTCACTGTCTATGAACATTTGTTTAACTACAGGAATATTATCAAGTTCTTCTCACGTGATTTCCGAGACAAAGTACAAATTAAAAATACTGCTTATTTCTTTGTTATCAGTTGCCTGAACTGTCTTTTGTTTTAATGACCCATTATTTCCCCTTTGATATGCATTATAATGTTTGATATATCCGAGAAAATGTTGATTGATATATCCAAAAATAATTAAGACTGTCCCGCTATACATACTTCATAGATTTTTTATATTTTTTTTCTTTATTTATTTTGAAGTAGTTAAAATGAGCGTGCTGATGCTGCCGCTAAGGATTCTATCCGCACTTGTCCCATCTCCCGTAAAGATATTCCTTATTCCGACTTTTACCCAGTTATTCATTCCTCCATCCTTGCCCGTTGGCAGAGTTGTTGGTCTTCTGTTACTGGTAACAAACTACGTACTCTTAAGAGTAGTGTGTCTCTGTGGCCTTCCTTCTACCAGCGTAACCGGCGGTGGGAAACGGCTCTGGCTAGGTTACGTATTGGCCATACACGTTTAACTCACGGTCACTTAATGGAGCGCCGCCCTGTTGCTTATTGTCCTAATTGCATTGTTCCTCTTACGGTTGTGCACATTCTTGTTGAATGTCCTGACTTCCAGGACGAGCGTGTGTCTTGCTTTCCGACCGTCCCCCGCGGTCACTTGTCCCTCAATAGAATTCTTGGTGAATCGGATACTTTTTATATCGTTCGTCTTATGCGTTTCTGTTCTCGTATTGACATCATTGGTGATATTTAGCGCCCTCTGATTATTCAGCACATTTGGTGGTGCTACATAGCCTTCCTGGTTTGGTGCCTTATTTTGATAATCACTTACTTGACAAATTGATGTTCTAGATTGACCTTACCATTCTTAATCATTTTGTACAATACTTGCTTTTGATAAAGTTCTTCGGTCTCATGATTATCCATTTGGAGTTATTGTTATTCGACCTAATCAATTTATATGTTATACTACGCTCCTGGGCTTCACTAAGAATATTTTTAAAATAATAATTTATTGTGTCGGGGGTCAGGCAGCCAGTGTATATATATATACACATTAGGCTTATATCGATATCCCCCATGATCGAACTACTGACTGCTCCCAGGATGCAACCCCACAACAAGCAAACTCCTGTGTATCTTTTTATGCTACGTAAACAGGCCATCAGGTGATAGGAAACGCGCCCAACCATTTCTGTCCCGCGTTCGGGATTCGAACCCGGAATTCTTGATTGTGAGTCGAGAACGAAACCCGACTGTACATCGTAATGTGATGTCGGCCACCGCTAGGCACCTGTGACGTCACCTCCCATGATACAATGGACAAACAGACCAGGGGATACAATATGGGGAACACGTACTTGCAGACATTTTGGATGTCGTTGAGGATGTCCGTTGTGCGTGTGTTGTTGCTCCCACAGAGCGCGTTGTCTGTGGGGCACCCATGCTTCTGTGTCATCTCTTCTGCCTCCTCCCACATGTCCTCCCACGGCACCAGTGGGTGTTCGCTGCTCATGACGCCCACGATCAGAGCGGGCGTCCACGTCAGTACGGTCAGAAACAACCAGACAGTAGCTGCGGACAGGCCTCGCGTTGTTGTGGTTGACATGAGCTTAGGTAATGGAGAGTAGTTGTCTCTGTTAGTGATTGCCATCCTCGCCACGGCAGGTGGGAGAGGGTGCGTGACTCTACTGAAGGGTGCCAACCTCACCAAGCTGGAAGTACAGAACGTTTTAGTTACCGCAGATAAGAATATTGGTGCACCAACGTAGATATCCTTACATATTGATAGCATTATCATGCATAAATCCTCAAGGACTGTGATGAGAGTTCGAACCTACATGTGGATTTGTTCATATATCACGCTATTGTGATTTTTTTGTGTATTAGCATGCGTGCTTGACAACCTAGAAAATATACCAAGATTTGTCCATAATATAAATACACGCGATACACCCAATCATATTAAAGTCACTTAAGAGTGTGTTCTGCCTGTGCAGGCGAGGAGTCACAGTAACGTGGCTGAAGTATGTTGACCAGACCACACACTACAAGGTGAAGAGACGACGACGTTTCGGTCCGTCCTGGACCATTCTCAAGTCGATTCAAGTCAAGTCGATGTTCTGAATTTCATTATTCTTGTTGTTTGAATATTTAGACATGAAGCCAGTAAGTGGAAGACTCTTCCCAGGCAAAGCCAAGCAAGTGACGTTGATGTAACAACGTTGAATAAACATTATCAGCGTTGATTTAGTGTTTCATCAGCGTTATTTGCTCAGCTTTGCTTGAGGAGAGTCTTCCAGACACTGACTTCATGTCTAAATATTCGAACTGCAAGAATAGTGTAACCCCCCCCCCCCACAACTAGCTAACACCTGGGGCATCTATATGGGGCATCTATATGGTACTTGCAGATATTTTGGATGTCATTGAGGATGCCCAAAACACTTAGGTGACTTACAAGCGTTGCACACAATCATATTATTTCTATTATAAGCAAATCAGGCCTAGCGTACTAAGCCAAATAGTGCGGTTATGGCTATTTGGTACGACACACTCGCGGCTGAGTGGACAGCGCTCGGGGGTCGTAGTCCTTAGGGCCCGGGTTCGATTCCCGGCCGAGGCGAAAACAAATGGACAGAATTTCTCCCCCCCCCCTGATCACTTTGCAGTAAATAGGTACAGGGGAGTTAGCTGCTACGGGCTACTTCCTGGGGATGTGTGTGTGCGTGTGTTAGAAAAATATATGTAGTAGATATAATAGAGGAAAATTAGATCGGTTAGAAAGGCAGGGTCTAAGAACTAATAACTCGATTCTGCAGGCAAAAATAATAAATACACGAAGCCATATCCTGCAGGCACGAATAGTTAAGTACACATACAAAGGGGTCCTCTTTGTATGACCAGGTGGACATTGCTCTGGGGTCGTAACCCTAAGGGGTCCGTACTCGATTCCCGGTCCTTCACCTGGTGCCCCTGTTCACTTGGCAGTAAATAGATACCTGGAAGTTAGACATCTACTACGGATGGCATCCTGAACATATGTGTGTGTGTGTAAACGAAATATTTAGTAGATAAAATAGAAGAAAATAGGTCGGAAGTCAGTACGCCAGACAACGGACGGTTAGAAAGGCGGGGGCCAAGAGTTATCAGCTCGATTCTGCAGGCACAAATAGTAAATACACACATACCGATACATGCTGTTCTTTTAAGATTCTGTTTCTTTTAAGCAAGAAAATGAGACGCGGTCAAAGCCGGAGCCTCAGGACGACGACGTTCGGCCGGGTCAGAGCACCAGCAGCAACTGAGGTCCCTGAGGCTCTCCTTAGAGCTGGGCCTCTACTGCTGGTGCTCCGCCTCACCTGCTTGGTTCTACCTGTGCCACTTCACCTGCGCCGGTGCGTCTGTGCGGCTTTCTACCTGCGCAATGTTGCGGTGCCATCTTTAGTGACGTCTGACGGTAAAGCCCATCACTGACATTAGGTTAGGGTCTGACACTATATATACACACTTCATATCGATTAGCATATGGGCTCACCATAGCCCGTGCTACATGGAAATTTTTGTTCCAAGTAGCTGAATCTATAACAACAACAACATCGATTAGCAAGACAGCACCGCTCCTGTGCCAGGTAAGTCCACTACGGGCTCACCATAGCCCGTGCTACTTGGAACTTGTTCCGAGTAGCTGAATCTATAACAACAACAACAACGATTAGCAAGTATTTTGCGAGCTATTCATGCCCGTGCCACCTCTCGGGTGGCTAAATCTTCATCAATCAATTAATATTTTTGCTCATCCCGGTTTTTGTTTGACTAGAGTAATACGTTTAAGAACATTCAGTGTTCGTTTTATTTTCATTTCCAATTGCTGGGAACATGAAGTGGAGGCTGTTAGGCTTATCCGGTTTCCCTAGATCAACAACTACCCTTTCTCAGAATGCATTCCACAACAGTTAACAAACTCCTGGGTACTCTTTCACTGCTAGGTGTAAGGAGAGCAAACCAAAAGTCTCACCCTGTCCTGGAGATAGTTCTGGTCCAGTCGGTTGAGAGCTGATTGCACCGATACCCATATGAATGGAAAGATAGAATATTCCGAAGGATACAAGTGCAAGGATAATGATGAGAGAATATGTATGAAGGTAAAGAGTTGGGATAATAGGACACTAAAAGCTGGGTGCTCAACTACTTGGGTCACCGGGGATCGAACGTCGACGCTGCAGGAAGCGAAACCGTCATTGTACCGGGGAGTCCAAGTGGATAAAAACAACTTAAGTTGCTGAGGATAATGTAGGGTAGCTGATTGATTCACAAAATGGCTGTGGAATTAACATAGTAAACCCCCAAGGTGAAGCAGTCTAGAATTAACAAGAGCTCTGTGTATTGAGAATAAAATGTGGCACGAGTTTGTGGCGGTGGATATGTGAAGAGACGCATGACTATAGCCGCCCAGATAAAGCACAGTGGATGTAACGTTAACAGAAAGGGGAAACAGATGGCACCTTGGTGTCTACACCTCGGTGTACTCTTCTTGGTGTGTATGTACCGAGTTTATTTTAATCCGTTTAGTAGTAAAGTATACTTGCTGGCTGGTCAGTAGCCTAGTGTCACGGCCTTGGTAACTCTCCCGTGGCTCATAGTTCTCAAGTCCACCACGGAACCAGAGACCGTTTAGAGGAAGGCTGGACGGTTATAACAGGTCTGGAAGCGTAGGCACAGTGGCTTCAGCGGGGGGAACCACGCCACCAACCCACCGCACCTTGGACCACCTCCACCAGGATACGCTGCAAGATTCGATCAGGTAAAATGTATTACAAATGTTGCCATCACTGCTAGTCACCGTCCTTGGTTGCCAGCAAACTCTTGAATGTAAATACAGCCGCACCTCACATTCCTGCAACACTTACCACCTACTGATGAACCGAATGAATGAATTGACATTTAAAACCATACAGATTGTCTCAATAATGTGTGTGTGCACATTTAAATAAAGTTGGAGTAATATGCTCCAATATTGGTTTTGCTTGCTGGGATTGATAACTACACATTCTTTTTACGTATACAGTGATATAGTAATATGTAACTCCTGACTACATAATAAGTTTCTCTATAAAATACATAGATCAATAAAAGAGGATGTCCAATGTTGAAGGCCAGACGGTTGAGGCTAGCCTCATTAAATTTTATCAGTAAGGATGGGGGGGGCGCCAATGCCCTGCCTTAATTAATAAAATATGTACATGTGAAATGTTCTGCACCAAGTCCATAGACTTTAGCAGGTTTAAATAATGAATTTTAGCATCGAGTAGGTACCTTTCGACACACTGTTCTCCCCCCTTCATATAGTCTAGGGTGAGTTGTACAAATGCAGATGTACCTAAATGTGTTAATAAAAATATGAATTTGGATATTGACTTTAAAATGTATGTTCATATGACAGATTTGCATTCTGAGCATAAACTTTTGGTTACAGTGACAGAGGAAGGGCATGTCTAAGCAGGAAAGGAGACAGGAGAAGGGTGTGTGGGGGAGCAGATGGGGTAAGGGTGTGTGTGTGTGTGTGGGTAGGGAGGTAGAAGGTAGGTTAGGGCATGTCTGGGCAGCGAAGGAGATGGGGAGGTTTGTGAGCGCGCGCTGGGAGAGAGGAGACGGGTGAAGGGAATGTGTGTACGTGAGAGGAGACGGGTGAAGAGAATGTGTGTGCGTGAGAGGAGACGGGTGAAGGGAATGTGTACGTGAGAGGAGACGGGTGAAGAGAATGTGTGTGTACGTGAGAGGAGACGGGTGAAGGGAATGTGTGTACGTGAGAGGAGACGGGTGAAGAGAATGTGTACGTGAGAGGAGACGGGTGAAGGGAATGTGTGTACGTGAGAGGAGACGGGTGAAGGGGATGTGTGTACGTGAGAGGAGACGGGTGAAGGGAATGTGTGTACGTGAGAGGAGACGGGTGAAGAGAATGTGTACGTGAGAGGAGACGGGTGAAGAGAATGTGTGTACGTGAGAGGAGACGGGTGAAGGGGATGTGTGTACGTGAGAGGAGACGGGTGAAGGGAATGTGTGTACGTGAGAGGAGACGGGTGAAGAGAATGTGTACGTGAGAGGAGACGGGTGAAGGGAATGTGTGTACGTGAGAGGAGACGGGTGAAGAGAATGTGTACGTGAGAGGAGACGGGTGAAGGGAATGTGTGTACGTGAGAGGAGACGGGTGAAGGGAATGTGTGTACGTGAGAGTAGACGGGTGAAGAGAATGTGTGTGCGTGAGAGGAGACGGGTGAAGAGAATGGCCTCCAAGATGCATTTTCCATGCCATTTGGGCTAATTTCAATTAGAACAATTTTCATTTCAACCTATAATATAATAGACAACTAGCAAATGAATATGACCGTAAAATAATTTAGTATCTACTTTATTTCTCATGTCCCCAGCCTCAAAACTCATTTCAAAAGGTAACCTGGTCATACCTGAGTGAACAAAAACATTGCCAACTCAAAATGAAAAACCATATAATTTGGTTTTAAATACCCTCAATAACTTTTCCAATGCTCCAACTGTTTCTTGCAATATTGAGTCCATGTACAAAAATCATCAAAAACATAACTGGAAGATACCATTCATACCCTAATATTTCCCATGCTCTATGGACTGATTTCACCGAGTGAAATATTAATTTCAACATGTCATATGAAGGATAATTACCAAGAGAATCTGCCTGTAAATTTCCCAAGCCTTAGCCTCAATTTTAAAGGAAACAGTCCTGTATTTGTAATAAAACCAGGAAATCTCAATATTAAAATGATACATAGAATTAGATTTTAAAGATGCTCAACTACTTTTGCAAGGCCCCTTACTATTTCTTTTATGGGGCCTTACTATTGTAAATGGGCCCCATAAAACAAAAAATAATTAAGATATTTTGCTCATCTCCAAAAATCATTAAGATAATGTTGATGATGAAGTGACAACTACTTGAGGATACCTTGAGGTGCTACGGGCTTATCGTCCCCGCGGCACGGTCATCGACCAGGGCCCTCCTGGTTGCTGGACTGATCAACCAGGCTGTTGGACGCGGCTGCTACAGCCTGACGTATGAGTCACAGCCTGGTTGATCAGGTATCAGCCTGGTTGATCAGGTTGCTTATCCAGTTCTCTCTTGAACACTGTGAGGGGTTTGCCATTTATGTCCCTTATGTGTAGTGGAAGCGTGTGAACAGTCTCGGGCCTCTGATGTTGATAGAGTTCTCTCTCAGAGTACCAGTTGCACCTCTGCATTTCAACGGGGTATTCTGCACATCCTGCCAATGTCTTCTGGTCTCAGGTGATGTTATTTCTGTGTGCAGGTTTGGGACCAGCCCCTCTAATATTTTCCACGTGTAAATATTATGTATCTCTCCCGCCTGCGCTCAAGGGAATACAGATTTAGGCTCTTTAGTCGGTCCCAATAGTTTAGATGTTTTACCGAGGGATTCTAGCGTAAAGGATCTCTGCACGCTCTCCAGGTCAGCAATTTCACCTGCAGTGAAAGGGGCTGTCATTGTGCAGCAGTACTCCACTCTAGAAGACACAAGCGTTTGAAAAGTGTCATCATCGGTATAGCCTCTAGTGTGAAAAGTTCTTGTTATCCAACCTGTCATTTTTCTTGCAGTTTGTGACGGCTACTTTATTGTGTTTACTTAAAGGGAAGGTCTTCCGACATGAGCACCCCCAAATCCTTTACATTTCCCTTTCGTTCTACTGTTATGATTTGCGTGAGTTTTGTACGGGGTTTCAGTTTTTATATTTTCATTTTTTCCATAGCGCATGAGCTAGAATTTATCTTCGTTAAACACCATATTATTTTCTGAAGCCCATAGAAAGACCTGATCTACATCTGACGGAGGTGTCGCCGTGTCCTCTATGTTGCCCTACTCTCATGAAGATCCTAGTGTCATCTGCAAGGATGATACAGTGCTATAGGTTGTGTTCTTGTCTATGTCCGATATAAGGATGAGAAAAATGACTGGAGCAAGCACAGTACCCTGGGGGACTGAGCTCTTAACGGTTGACGGGTTTGGGATTTTATTTTTGTTGACTATTACACATGGGTTCTGTTGGTTAGGACATTGTAGATCCATCTGCCTACTTTTCGGTAATTCCTTTTGAGCGCCTTTTATGGGCAATAACACCATGGTCACATTATCAAAAGCTTTTGCAAAATCTGTGTAAATTACATCAGCGTTTTGTTTTGTCTTCCATAGCATCTAATGCCATATCATAGTGGTCCAGCAACTGAAACAGGCAAGAGCGCCCTGTTCTGAAACCATGTTGTCCGGGTTATGGAGATGCTTGTATTCCATGTATTTTGTGATCTACTTCTTAGCACTCTCTCAAAAATTTTTATGATTGTGCGATGTTAGTGCTATCGGTCTGTAATTTTTTGCCTCTGCCTTATTTCTCCTTTATGAAGT
>WNGS01009202.1:19122841-19142615 GCA_020271785.1 Procambarus virginalis
ATCTCCTGTTGCAGCGCATTGGGGTTGATCCCATATACCATACTGTAGTTCGTTGAATGAAGGTTGTACTGTATTATAAATCACTATTTATAAATTAGAAGCCAATGCTTAACTCATTTTCTTTGAAACAATCTGAAGAATTTAGTTCTCAATTAAATTCGAGGGGGATACTTAAACAGTTTTTGAATTTCATATTTCACATATCTCAGAATAATGCACTGTATTAATGTAATCAAATGTAATGAAACCTTAATCTAACCTAACCATGGATAGAGAGTAGATAATGGCACTAATTATATAGTGGTTTTGAAGTGATTACCTCCAGCGTATCTCCTCCCTGAGGACAGATTGCAACTCTTGTAATATGGCTCCAATCACATTTTCAGGAATTTTTGTAGATAAATACTGTACATTATGAGAAATGGTTAAAGCCTTGGAATTGAGTAAAAGCTTGCAAACATTTGCTTCCTAGCTCAAGAGTACATCCTATTTTACTTAATAGGCTGTTGAGCAAACATCCTATTGAGTAAAAAAATTTTTTTTTTTTTTTTTTTTTTTTAGTTTTACATAAATACTGTATGGCAACTTATTCACCTAATTTTTACATACAAATTATATATAAAGTGTACAGTACTCTGATTTTAATATATAAATAATGCACTTTTAATGCAAACATGATAAAAATATTAAAACTGCATACTTTCAGTGGAGTCTTTATTTTGCGAATAGTGTGGACTAATTGTGACCTGACCCCATTCGGTCAAGTAAAGATTTCTGGAGG
The DNA here is from genome assembly GCA_020271785.1 of Procambarus virginalis. Classification (NCBI taxonomy): domain Eukaryota; kingdom Metazoa; phylum Arthropoda; class Malacostraca; order Decapoda; family Cambaridae; genus Procambarus; species Procambarus virginalis. The sequence goes on from WNGS01009202.1 coordinate 19,123,623, forward strand.
GGCCACTTGGTGGCTCCCTTTAGCTTGTCACTTTGGTTAGCTCCACCCCTAAAAGGTTACACCAGTTCCTTGCGAGTCATTAAAAGCCTACCGGACACCTGAGGCTCAAACCTGGCCACCCTCACATGAGGGACAGAGAGCAGGGGATCTGTTATTGCCCTTGTGAAGGAACAACCACCAGAAAGGTAGAGTGAACCAAAGCAAACAAATCTAAACAACTTGGAAAAGTATCCACCCAGTAGTAAGGTCATTTTCCCCCTCTAGTAGCAGCTACTTGCCACAAGGTGTAATGACCTAAGTGTAGTTACAGGATGAGAGCTAAGCTAAAGGGAGCCACCAAGTGGCCCCTCCAGAAATCTTTACTCTTATCGTTCGTGGAATCACGTCTTCCTGTACTCTTTGTCGTATAATGCTTTGAAACTACTGATGGTTTTGGCCTCCTCCAAAAGGTAGCTTGTTCCAACTGTCTACCGCTATTTGCAAAAGAAAACTTTCTAATATTTTTTTTGGCACCTTTGTTTCTTAGCTTAAATCTGTGCCCTCTTGTTCATGAAGGTGGCAGCACCTGGGAGCTACCGGCTCCACCAGTGAACTCTTTTGGGCGATCGATCTCACATAGGAACTTCCATATACATTTTATTCAACTTCTGATGTGAAGAGACTTTTAATTAATAATTTGATTAATATTAAAAGCACATAATATTCTATGTGCTGATTTAGACATCACACGAGTGAGTTGCAATGTGCATGCATTTAGAATTATCTAATTGATGGGGGTAGTGTCTTTTGTCACTTCTGTAAGCATTCTCCCAATTTCAAGGACAAATTTTTGTACCACCTAATCAAACATCCTTCCATTTTTCAATAGTAATGATTCATTTTGTACTCGTCTCAATACCCTTCTATTTTTGAAAGAGCATAGAAAGTGTTATAACATTCCTAGTTGGAAGGGATCAGAAAAGTCATATGGTACCTACTACAAGAACAAGTTAGGGGAGAAGGTGGTGGAAGCCAAGACCGTCAGTAGTTTTAAAGCGTTATATGACAGAGTGCTGGGAAGACGGGACACCACGAGCGTAGCTCTCATCCTGTAACTACACTTAAGTAATTACAATATCTGATTTTGATAAAGAGTATAAATGCCCTTTGCTGCCTGTCTAAACATCCTCCCATTTTGACAGTTAGAAAAATCTTGAATCAACCATTTCTTACCATACTCTTTTGTTCAGCTTTTTTTCATTTTAATTGTCTTTTTGGCTCATTTTATGACATGCATTCTGCTTGCCCTGTGCAGGATGGATGTTGCTTACCCCATCATTCTGTCTCTTTGAAAATTCCTTAGCAGTCCTATTGTCAGCCTTTACATTTCCAAACATCACTCAACATTTATAATAACACATTATTATATCTATTTTGTCATCTCTATTATATACTTCCCATGTTTCTGTAATTTACTAGTGTTGTGTTAATTTTATATATTGGTAACAATAATGCTGTAATAACAGTAATTAGTCTTTATTGACCAACATAGTACAACCTGATGTGGGGATAGTATTGATAGCACTTATGAAACACACAATTAATAGGATCATATAGAGTACATATTTTTATTATTCTACTAATAGTATGATAATCTATATTTCATACACTCGTGTAATTATTTCATTTTCTGTGTCGTGTAATTATGTTCATGGGAACTCCTCACCCTTGAGAGACAGCCACATTTTTAATCGTCCGCCAACATTTCAAATACTGAACCTTCAAGTATTCATGGTTCATGATGGAGTACAGTACCTGCAACATTTGTCAAAGAACAAACAGTTGTTTGCCTTGAACAAACACAGACAATTTAGGTTAAAAACAAGGAAAACATATTGTAATAAGGCAAAAAAAAAAAAAATATTTTAAGGTCGTGGATTTATGAAATTATTATAAGTTATGTGAAGGTGGAGAAAATGAAACAGGCTGCGCACACACACATTGAGAGCTGACTTCCCTGCAAACACACAATGTAATGGTCCCTATGATTCCCTTGTTATAACTTGTAATAAAGTTGTTACATCTTGTTATATAAAGTTTTTATGAACTATTAGAATGTTGCTACAACTTGATATATTGGTTGTTACAATTGTTAGGTGTTAAACCTTGTTTGAACGCTGTAGTAACATCATAGTTTCGTCGTGTGTTTGGCAGGTTTACTCTGAATAGTCATGGGGATATTGCACCACCCTGATATACTCCTATATTAATATCAAACTAGACACTAACACATATTGTATTTCTTAAATAAAGGCTCATTATATAACTCAACACATATGGCACTACATTAGATAATCGTGGATTATGTTGAAAAGAACTCTTTGGTGAACACTTATATCTATACAAGTTACTGACAGCACATCATTGAAATATTTATTGACATTCAGCATCATACACTAGACATTTATCTTTGAGATATTATACGGTTTTATATGTTATTTTTTTAATTATCACAATTGACGCTTTTTGTTCTTTGGCACTTTACACCAAACTCTCTGATACTTTGACTTTCTTGCTCAGTTTAGCGAGTAATTTTCTTGTATCATCCCATACGTGGGCCCTGGTATCCTCTTCGGAAAAGTGTTGCTTTTTTTGAGCATCCAGAGAAGCCCTTTGCATAATTGCAGCAGCTAGCGATACATGGGATATCTGAAATTTTACATAACTTTTAGAGAATTGGATATAAATTTAAACATTATTAGCCGTTGGCTTCAGAACTGAAACAAAAAAGCTGCAACTTAAATATAGCATATAAAAATTTCAAGTTTAAATTGAAGTAAAGGATGACACATTTTTTGAGATGCAAACTGAAGAAGCATCAATGGAAACACCGTTTGAAGGGCAATTCAGATTTTACAGATATTACAATAACTACAGGAGTTGTTAAAGAGTTATTGAAAAAATATATATAATTTTAATTAAACTTGTTATTACCTGAGAAAAAGATAGTGACTTGGGTCTTCTTTGCAGAAGGTTACCAGATCCCTGTGGCTGTTCTTTCTTTTCCTGGTTTTGGCTAAAGTCTTCTTCATTTAGCAACTGTGAAAGGTGATGCTTGCAGGTGGAGCATGAACAAGCATTGCCAAAGTTATTGACTGTGTTTACAAGAGATTTGGGCTGCTTACACTGCTGAGTCGGTGGAAAGGCAGTTAGTGAGGGTAGTCCAATATGGTGGTAGTCATTTGCCTTTGAAACTGTGCCGGGTCCAGTGGATACATTTGATACCTGTCTGGCTTCAGGAAATGCTGTGTGAGCATGAGAAATGATTAGGCTGTGGATGCCTGGACACTCTTGGGAGTACTCCAGAAGCTGGTCAGGGAGAAAAAGGAAAAGCTTTAGAATTATAGCTTTTTGCTCTAGAAATAATGGAGTTTAAAATGAACATATGGCTAAAATTCATTAGCAAAATCATCATCAGAAAAACAATGTATTATACGAAGGGTAATTATAAACTTAGTATAATTATACAGTGTATTACTCTAAGTATACAATGTATATATTATACACTTAGGTAATTACTGTACAAGTAATGAAAATACAGTTGACTCCCAGTTTTATATAAACATGTTCCCAGACATCTTGTATTTAATTATTATTGTACCGTATATGCAGTATTTGTCTTGAGTGTTGGTGTTTTGCATCTTCAGCTGCATATGCATGCAAGTTACGTTAAGTGATTTCGTATGTCTTCCATGATCGCTTAATTGACAGGGTTTGAAGTCAGTCATCAACATTTATCTTAAATCTTAACATTTTAGCTCATTTATTAATGGCTCGGGCATCCAGATTTTTATGCATCCAAGAAATTTGTTTGCCTCATTCCTTTATTGATTGGTGCTACTAGATCTACCTCTTAATTTAGGGTCAGACTTTGGAATGCATCTTCAAAAGCCGCAAGCAGCAGTGTTTTTGGACATTGATTTGGGCCTCATGGGAGTGCTTCCTGTTTGTTGCACATACTTGGTTAGCCTCACTTTCTAGACGGATGCAGAGCAATCTCATTTCCTTTATTTATCCTTGTGGCATCGTTCTACTGACTCGACCCCTAGTCTGCTTCCTTTCTTGTCTTTCTTGGGAACCTTCATGGATACTATATTAAGAAATCATCAATGGTTGGTGCAGTGTTATTTACAAAGTGTTATTACTTTACGTTAAATCCTCGACTTAATATTACACAAGCCTGAGCCGTGATAGATTTCCAAGTTGTATGCTATCTAATGCACTCAAGTTATTAAAGAAAATGTAGTTGAGTATATCAGTATATGTATTACTAGTACTGTATATTGTATATTCATTTTGGCTTATGAGTTTGTCTGAACCATCAGATGTTAACACATTATTAAACATCATTATGCATAATTTGACTTAAATGAATTGTAATACAATTTCATAGAAAAGTGAAATACTGTACAAGCTTTATTATACAATAAATTACTTACCCTCATGGGTTCCCCCTTGGTATGGTAAGGGGGCTTGCTTATGATGCCCTTTTTGCTGGTGTGGGTTACCCTGATCCCCTCTGGTACCCACTTGCCTAAGGAGTTGCCCATGAGGGGCTGCTCTCAAAGGAGGTTTTGGATGTTCAGACTGGGGCACAAGGGAGAAAGATCTTTGCACCAGCATTGGACAATGTTCAATACAATAAGACTTCCTTACTTAACAAGAGGAGCATTGCTTAGGAGGATGCACCCTTTCCTACGTCAGCTCCCGCTCAGCCTCCCTCGCTGCCTTTGTAGGTGGTGTCCCATGGCTAGGGCCCAACCTTTTCAAATCACATATACATAGGCAATGACAATTCTCCTTAGTTTCAGACTTGTGGGGTGGATGCCCAGGCCTTCGAGTCGGACCATTATGAGAAATCGGTTTCTTCCCCCCCTTCCCCGAGAGGAAAAAAATGAGACTAGTGACTATTCCATCTCCCATAATGGGATTCCTTATTTGGATTTTTGCCCTGTCAAAAATACCACAATCTGCAATAGTTGGCAAGATCGATGGTCTGGTTTTATGGATAACAAACTGCATAACCTTAAATGTGGCCTATCCCCATGGCCTTTCTTTTACCATGATAATAGGTGGTGGAAAATGTCTCTGTCTAGGTTGCTTATCAGCCACCCTTGCTTAACACATGGGCACTTAATGAAACAATGCCCTGATCTGTCAGGGCATTGACCTGTCTAAACTGCATTGTCCCACTTACAGTTGTGCACCTCCTCATGGAGTGTCCTGATTTTCAGGATGATATAAGTCTTTACCAATGTCCCTCTAGGTCACTTGTCCCCTCAAAAGAATCCTTGATGAGTCCGATACCTTTGATGTTGCTTGCATAGAGTATTGGCATCCCAGGTGATATTTAAGACATGGGTATGAAAAAATCATACCCAGGTTTGTCATATAGCTCACAAAACTCATTAAATTAATTGCACCTTTATGATAAATATAGCTTTTATATTCTAAGGAACAAAACTTAAATGGAGGCTTTAGTCTATTTTTAACCCCCCTTCAGTCTGGCATCAAGGGCCATACACTGCTCTTCCTGCAGTACCGGATTGGTGCCCTCTGAGAAGCTCTTGCACTTTGTGAAAGGTGAAGGTCTCTGCTCATTATCATCTACAGATCCTCCACTTTGCAAAAGAAGCTGCTGAACCAGGTCTGGTAAATCTACAGAGTTCTTGGACTGCTGAAGGAGATCCATCACATTCTGTAGGTCCAGTTTATTATTTTGCTGCTCAATCTGTTCTTTCTTGGCTTCATGGTTAGCTGACTTCAGAGTAGTGAAGCACTCGTGTTTAAATCCAAATTGTGAATGCTGCTGAGATAAAGATTATAAATAGTATGTAGCTATAGAATCAATCATAGTTATCCATGTTTTCCACTTTCCTAGGGTGGGGACACAGCCACTAGGAGAAAAATGAGTAGTTCAGGAAATGGTTAAAATATACAAAATTATACTCTACTGTTGACCATATCTTTTTCTTTATTTTGAATAGGTCTCTTGAATAATGAGATTTTTATTTTTACTGTTGTCACAAAAAAATGCTAAAAAAAGTCTTTAGGCTTGGTGCCTTCTTTTGGAAATTGCATATTCATCATATCTTGCAAAGTGCATAGCATCACAGAACATAGCATCACCACACTGCAGCAAATCATCCATAGTAGCATCCCACTACTTCATTAAACTAGGTGTACCAATACCACTATTCTGACTGGTACAATACAATACTTCCATACTATAAAAATATTAATATTCTAATACTGATAGTTAATATTTGTAAAGTGTTAGAACTAAAGATATAATGATTCTCATAATCACAATTTTTAGTAACAATCATATATTCAATTAGTAAAACTACTTAATAATTATAATTATAGCACAACTATTCCTGGAAATCTACAAAGTGGACTTGACAGCAGTGATTGCTGATTAATAACTCTTAACAAGAAAACATAGCCATTTTGCATAGCTACTCGGTCTTGGAGTGGTTTGGGGCAAGATACCTTACATTCCCACCATATGAAAATTTAAATGTAACTATGTGATTTAGAAGAATTGGATACCTCCTGCAGAGCACAAAATATATATTACAGCACATTTAAGATATCCTACTTGAAGCTACAATTGAAAGGCATGACCAAAGACCTAAAGTTCAATCCTTGCAAGCAAAACTCTGTGAATGTTGAACAAGAAGGCACAAGACAAGCAAGAGCATTTGTGGGTGGGAAGTAAGGCAGTAAAGAATGGGTTGGTTCATATAAAGTACTGTACTAAGGCAAGTCCAGCTGAGCCAAATCCTGGGGAAAGATTAGGAAATAAACCTGTGAGTAGGCAGGAGGGGGTGGGATACCTGTCTGTATCCAGGTTACAGACTTGGACTTGAAAATGCACTTGCATGGTAGTGGAAGAGTCCAGTTCATACTTGGGCAGAAAATAGGAAAACACACATTCTAAGCCACAACCCCTCTTCTGGGTGAGGAACCAATAAGGGTAAAAAGGCAACCAAGACCACCACCTGGCAACTCTAAATCCTAAAGACCCTCTCCTACCACAGAAGCAGAGGGACCAGGGAAAAGCCTACAATCCTCATAGTCTTGAGAACTGTTCAAAGACGCAAGTAACAAGACGTCAACCAGGGAAGACCATGAAACCCCCCTAAAACGAGCACTATGGCAAATCTCAAGGATACAAGGAACCTTGTATCCTTGTTTAATACAAGGAAGGGAGAGTAGGCTTTGTGACCTGCCAAATTCCCCAAGGGTTTCCAGCTGCTCCCTGTAATCTCAGCACTAATGGTGCCTTCGGTTCCATGGACTGCAGCCACTTAGGAGCCCAAACCAAGAGAGAAAGCTGAGAAGCTGACCAAGTCAAAGCAGCAGCAGTAGAGGAAGCCAGTTGAAACTTGGCACAAGTGTTCAAGATAAGATGCTCAAGATCCTTCTTATAGAACAGTGGAGTGTTAAGCAGCAGTGCCACATTCTGCTTTCAGGTCACAACAGGTATTACTGCTAAGCAAAATAACACAAAATAGTTGCAGCCTCATAGGCTGCAACTACCCTAAAACGCTGCCACAAAAAAAAATAGTAGTGCTGAGGAGGGGCACATACCCAAGGGTGGAAGGAATCCTGCACCCAATAGGCTGATTGACAGAGGCAAAGAAATGACCATCGACACTCAAAAATACAGAATCATGTCTGGAGGAAAATGCCATGTGTACTATTACTTGCGCCAATCTGTAATGCAAAAATTTTCATGTACTGTACTTGAAACTTTCTCAAAAAGGTTAATCAGTTTGGTTGTGAATAAAGTACAGGTATGAGAGAAGGTAAAGAGGAAAACGTGTGGGAGGGGGAGAAGGGAAGATTTGTATTTTACTTTTTGTTTGTATAGTATCACGAAATATGCCAGCTTAAGAGTCTGGGACTATCTTTCATTATCAGCCAACCGTATCTAGCTTAGGTATAAAATTTTGGAAATCGATTTTTTTTATTTTTTTTTAAGGAAGGTAATTATCGCAAGCTTTTCTGGGGGACCATCAGTCCCCTAGAAAATATGGTGTATGGCATTCCCCAAAATTAGTGTTAAGACCACTCACACCTTTTATTCATTTATTTATTTATTTATTTACTTATTTATACAAGAGTTTTTACCTTCTTGTAAAGCCACTAGCACGCATAGCGTTTCAGGCAGGTCCTTAATCCATATTTTCCCCGGAATACGGCCTGCCAAATTGTTTAAAAACTAGGTACTCATTCACTGCTGGGTAAACAGAGGCTACAGTTAAAGATTGGCACCCAGTCAATCCTCCCTGGCCAGGATACGAACCCAGGCAAAAGAGCTCACGAAGCACCAGGTGAGTGTCATACCACTGCGCCATTGGCACTGCTTACCCGTGGTACATATCTTTAGTACTCTTAAGGCAGGCAGATGCAGAGGAAGGCAGATGCACTGCCCTCCAGCTTCTGGTCATGTGATAAACAATTATAAAAGTGGACATGAAGCCCATGCACAACATAATATAAAATTATAATTACTGTAGTAGATAGAAGCACAGTGGATAGCCACTCACACTGACAGTCAAACCAGAGTTCTTCCACAGCAAAAGAACTTTGTTGCATCAGATGTTTTCTATTTTTGTGCTTTTCTATATTGAACATCATGTTTTTATTTGTGCAAATGATAAAACTATCTTGCTCAATTTTAACAAAATCAATTGGATTTTTTTTAATATTTTTTAAAAATAGTTTTCCAACAAATTCTGGTCCAGCAAATGCATGGACTTATTCTACCAGCAGTCCTCTTGTTACTTTTTGTTGCAAATGACCACAGCAATTTTGCTCTTGGATCAGAATCCTGTTGCATTTGGTTTCCTGGTAGACAGAGTTCTACTTGAGTGGGAGTCCATTATAGTAGTGGTCTAAGTAATTATTATTCATGAAGAATAATACAGTAGTAGTGATGATGAACATAGCTATGCCACCAGAAGTGATGGATGGCAGTGAAGATTAATGGTATCATGTGAGGTTGACTTGTGCCCTATACAGAATGTTGACTGATGTCTACATTTTACCAGGCCAACACAAATGTAAATACAGTATATCATGTATTTTTCAGTTTAATAACTACCTATTTATTAATTATTTTTTATGTCCATAATGGCTGGACTTATTGGATGATATTCTGCATTTTAGAGTAAACAAGAGATAAAATGAACAAATCCACAAGGGCCGTGACGAGGATTCGAACCTGCGTCCGGGAGCATCCCAGACACTGCCGTAATCGACTGAGCTACAACAGGGTTAAAAAGAGTTGAAACCGAAGTTCTACTGAACTTACTGGATCATGTAGCCTCTCCGAGGCACAAACCAGGATTTTACCAAACCAGAACAAAGGTCAGTCGATTAAGGCAGTGTCTGGGATGCTCCCGGACGCAGGTTCGAATCCTCGTCACGGCCCTTGTGGATTTGTTCATTTGATGCATCACGTTAGTGTGATCTCTGTGTGTAATTAAGAGATTAAGGTGGCCACAAACTTACCCTGACAGCATCTTCACCAGTCTCATCCTCAAACTTGCTCTTCACTCCACTACCTTGCATATCACCATTTTTTGAATCTTCAGTCTGTCCCAAGGATGAAGGTTGGAAATTTTTGAACTTGGATGGATCCTGCATGAAATCCTTAGTGCCTCTTCGACAAGCAGATGTCTTGTGGCTACTGGATTGTTGTGAACTGCAGGAGACAAAGGTCTTGAAATCTGGCAACTCTAAAACACTGCTACAATTTATCTACACAATATATAAAATGCATAAGAGATATGGATATTTATTTAGTTGCCCATTGTTGGGGTATAGGAAGCCTGTTAGGCTTCCGAAGATCCCCCCTAGACCATCTACTGACCTTCCCTAGGATGCAACCCACAATGGTTACCTATCTCCTATTGCCTACTTTTGGCTAGGTGAAACACTAATAACATGTGTTTACATGTGTAAACACTAATAACATGTGTTTACAAGAAAGACTGCTACCAAAATATATATATACAGTATATATATATACAGTATATATATTAGGGGTACCACCTCTGGTGCAATTGCAGGGACCCACATCCTCGAAGAAGAAAACAAAGAGCATTCAGAGAAGATCTTGTGGATTCTCACTGAATACTTTATTCTTTTCTTCTCCTACCACCCCTATTATTTTTTTGTATGTTTTGTTTTATTTTATTGCAATGCTACAGTTTACAGAGAACACACACACACACACAAATATATAACAATTAAACAATCAGCGTTCGAAGACCTCGTCCAGCTCCTCGGAGGTTGGGTGCGTACCCAGGATACAGCACGCATTTCCCCTCTGCACTGCGACACTGAGGCGCTGGAATAGGAAACTGGCTGCTCGTGGGTCTCTAGTTTTCCCAATGAGTTCCTCACCAACCTCCTTTAAAAACTTGAGTGCACATTTACCCCAGGCGCCCAGAGTCTCTGAGCCTATCGGCACGAACCTGTAACAACGTTCTAGGTTTCTGTACTTGTGGATTTTCTGGGTCTCCCTGAAGGTGGCTGCCCCACCTCCCTCCGCTGAGCTGTAACGTAAATAGGTATCAGCCAATGTAGATGCACAGGTGTAATCCCATACGACCTGTTTACCTTCCCTCCATGGCTGCAGGGTGACTCCATCTGGGCGTTTTTGGCTGTTGTCAGGTCTGCACAGCTGGGGTTCCCTTTGTGCTGGACACCCAGCTGTAGCCAAACTTCTCTTGATGATGTCATTGACTGCCTCGTGTCTGGCAATCTTTCCCTGTGTCTTACGACAGATGAGACCATGGCTGCCGTATTGGTCTGCCCGTGCCTGGCCGCAAATACACCGGTGCTCGGTGGAGATAGGGGCGGCAAGGCGCAGAGCAACACCAATACTTAGGGCCCGATGATCCAGGCGGGTGCCCAAGGCGGAATTAGGGACTGCCAACAGGAAGTCCCCAGCATGGGGGGCTTGCACAGCTAGGAGACGCGCTCTGTCCTTCTGAGAAGCTACGTCCAGCAATGCTTTGGCGATGTTCTCCACTATAGGGCTATCCCATTTGGCCTGTTTACCGTCGTTTGGACAAGTTGGTCGGGTGTGTGAATTGGCGAGTGTGTCCCACCGACCAGCTCCTTCCACAACGTACAGTATAAAATCTAACGTACAGTATATATATATATATATATAGATATATATATATATCTATATATATATATATATATATATATATCTATATATATTATGTTATTAAATATGACCGAAAAAGTAGATTAATAATCCTAACACGAATTTCTCAATTTTCCTTATGTTTGTTTACTGATGACGGTAAATGAAAAATCAATTCTCCAAAATTCATTCTTTATTCTTAGTCTGACGCGACACTTGAGCGCGTTCGTAAAACTTATTACATTTTCAAAGACTTTAGTTACACACAACAGAACAACTATAACTGAACAGAGTTTAAACAGCTTTCTTTTTTATACCTGCATTTGGGTGAGGTGACATGTTACAATGGTTGGGGTGAGGTGAGAACAAACACAGAACACGAAACAATGGGTATAAGCTAAAGGGAAGAATAGATCTGTAACTGCAGAAGGCCTATTGGCCCGTATTTCTTGATGTTTCTATATTGGAGCGGAGTCTTGAAGTGGGTAGAATATAGTTGTGCGTTAATTGGCTGTTGATTGCTGGTGTTGACTTCTTGATGTGTAGTGCCTCGCAGATGTCAAGCCGCCTGTTGTCGCTGTATCTATCAATGATTTCTGTGTTGTTTGTTAAACTTATTATATTATATATATATATATATATATATATATATATATATATATATATATATATATATATATATATATATATAATATATAGTACTTAGTAGCCAGAATGCAGTACTCGGTCTACTATGCAAGGTCTGATTTGCCTAATAAGCCAAGTTTTTTCTGAATTTATATATTTTTCTAATTTCTTATGAAATGATAAAGCTATCCGTTTCATTATGTATGAGTTTATTTTGTTTAATTTGAGTTAAATCTAACGTAGATATGTAACCGAACCTAACCTACCCTACCTAACCTAACCTAACCTATCTTAACCTAGCCTAATTATTATAACTAAGTCAATAATTTACGTTCCTAGTAAAATTTAATACTAGTAATAATAATTAAAATAAACCAATTGGAAACAATTTATGGAAAATGAAGAAAATCACTCGACCTATTAGGCAAATCGGGCCTTGCATAGTAGGCCGTTCTGGCTACTAGGTAGCCAGAATGCATTGACTGAGATTTGTTGTAGTGCCTAACTAGTCCAACAACCCACACACCATCTTCATATTTACGAATGATCTCTTGTTTCTGCTCAATGTCATCCTTATATGGGATCTCGTATGTTGAGCCTTACCACTGACTTTCCTGGGACTCATGGCGTGATATATAAAAATTACTTTAATGCTCAAATGCAAAACAATCACCACAAAAGCGAAATTTCTTATAGGCGCGATCGTCACTAAGCGGGCAGCTGTAGTAAACTGAGGCAGGTTGGCCGCGTGACGGGATCCACACGCTCGGTCGACCCGAACGTGTACCAACAAATATCGTAAGTCGATGACACCATCGAATGTCGAGTCGCATTTTTCGATGGAATTTACATCATAACTCGAAATTATCGTAAGTAGGGGCAATCGTATGTCGAGGTGCCACTGTATATATACAAACAAGAGTTCTTACATTCTTGTACAGCCACTAGTACAAATTTGGCACCATAGGCGAAACAAAACAGACTCAAACCAAGGCAGGAAATGCCAATATGCCACCTAGAGATGATGGCATGCCCGTAGTACATGTAAGGATCATTAGGGTTCATATGGTGATTGGTTGACTTGGTACACTTCATTCCAACTATATAGAGTTGCAAGTCTTGTGAAAACCATGTGAACTTACCAGTACTATACAAATCACATAATTATAAGGAATTTCATAATGTGATGATTGCTGCATTGTCATGTAACTTTCATGATAATCACATATGCCCGAAACGCTTTGCGTAATAGTGGCTTTAGGCATTGTATGTACTAGCCCTACTTATAAATCAATCATTCTTTGTAAAATCCCTTGTATGTATGTACCTTACCTAATAAACATTTATTTTTATTTTTTATTTTATTTTATTTGCATAGTAAGCAGTCATTAAACAACAGTCAAGAGTTTTTCATGGATTTATGTAAACTTTACTACATCCATTAAATTGTATAAATGATTATACTACAAAAATGGAGTGTATAAAACCATCCATATACAGATGGGTTTAACTAGACTATAATTTCATAATATACAAAGATAAAACCAGTAGGCCACATCTTGAATCGCAGCATGTATTAGTACTTACTGTCTATCTTATACTTACACTTAAGCTTTCAAAACTTAAAAACCTTAAGAAAAATATCAAGATTCCAAGGCTGGCAATTTAAAAATAAGGAAGAAAGAAAACTAGTCATAAGCATTACACTGCAAATCACATCCATACTAACATAAATAATAGTACACACCATACTCTGCAGTTTCCAGAAATTATAAAAAATACAGCTACTCAGAAATTGTGATTGTGCTGACCATTTTATATTATGCAGAGATTTGAATGTTGCTGGTAATTTTATAAAACTGTAATTTTTTTAATAAGTTAATAAAAAATGTATCTCATGGATATTAATATATATACAGTTATGAAATGTTAATAACGTGTACACCAATATTTACAGTACAGTACATTGTTAATATGACAGCAGTACTCGGTTGTATAACTGTCCAACCTGCTTTTGCAGAGGTATGCATGGGCTGAGTGAGCCCTGTAGTGCTACCACACTGTACACCCTCCACAGCCTCGGGGCCACACCCCACATCACCTCGCACTGATTGATCTGTTCTGTCTCTTCATCAGAGTCACTGGTCACCAAAGGGGAACAAATTATTCAAATATAATTAATGTTCAGACCAAGGTAATTTGAAGTCAGAACTTTGTCTTTTCTGAGAGACCCCACGGTAGTTTCCAAGCTTGTATGGAGAGGGGATGTCATTATAAAAGGGGAGAGGGAGGATATCTTTATCCTATGAAAGGGAGGGATACTTACATTTAAATTCTGATAATTTATAGTAGGCTTCGTATACAAAATAAAAATATCTAGCTACTGAATATGAATATCTAGCTATTCATTCCCTGCCTCCTAGCTGTCTGTACCCAACATGCTAATTATCTCTCTCAATACTGACATTTTCATCATATTTTTTCTTAAGATTATGGATAGAATTGGCCTTAACGACTTCTTCCTTCAATGTATTTCACTTGCTGACCACCCATTCAAGAAATGAGAACTTCTTCTCTCTCTCTCTCTCTTTGACACAATTGCATGTCCAGTTCCACCAATGTCCCTTGTCCTACCCCCTTTAACTTAAATAGGCTTCCATTGTCTACATTGTCTATTCCTTCAGGATCTTGTATGTAGTTATCATATTCCCTCTGTGGCATTTTGTGTGTACCACAATTTTATTTATATATAATTCACCGTCAGAAAGTATATTTAATAATTTAAATTTATTTGTGTATACATTTATCTGAATTTAAATATATTAAATGTGAATAAATTTCATACCTATAGGATTTTGATGACTGGTCTGGCTAGAGTTGCTCCGACCTCCACTGGTGGTACGAGTGTCCTTAGAACTTATAGTCTCTCATGGTTTCTTGAAAAGCACATCCCACATTGCCTCTCCAACCTGATTTCCAATGGATATCACTGTAATTTACTAAACATTTAAATGATAAGAAGTAACTTGTGACATTGGTGGGACAGAACACAAAGTTAAATTGAAAGAAATAAGAAATGCTAAAAAAAAAAAAAAATACAAGTAATTAAGTACTGTACATATACTGTAGCAGGACAGGCAAAGACATATTCTAAAAGTTATTTTTTCAGATATATCAACAAAGATTAGGGAGAAGACTGGGCCACTGAAAGAGGAGACAGGTTAGGTAACTTATACACTAATGACAGAGAAATGGTGATATTCAAAGTGGCACTTTGTTTTTGTATTTACCAGAAAACTTTATATTATACCTGTTTCTGAACAAATCCATGTGGGTGGTGTAGACGACAGATGGACTAGTTTAGTTATTACGGGGGTAATTTGCAAAATTAAAAAAAGTAAAGACCAACAAATTCTTGAGGCCAAACCTTTTTATGTTAAAATTATGTTAAATATTATTTTCATATACTGTACAGTATATGCAAGACAGTAATGAATATACGAATGTTTATGAATAGCAATCAGATGACGCGTTTTAGTGCCATTAGACTGTTTACCGTTGGAGTGTAGATGATGAGTTTTAGCATTGGAACATAAAGGGTTTAAAAAAGCTTGAGTTATTCCAGTCAATAAAAGTGGTGATCTCACTGAAATCAACAACTTTAGACCACTATCAATCCTGCCCACCTTGTCCAAATATTTAAAAAGCTAATAAACAACGGCGTTATTCTACATAGTTATACATAATGTAGTGAGTTCTTGCCATTAGGGCAAACCCCCCAAAAAACATCAATAATACTTTCATTAATATGATTCACTTAATACATGCAGCTTCTGACAGAAATAAGTACCCATTGGTCTATTTGTTGATCTGCATAAGGTCTTTGGCACAGTTACCTCAATAACCTCTCTCAAATTGCACCACTATGCATTCAAGGAGTCACTCTTTTCATTACTTTCAGTCTTACCTCAGTGACAGGCACCAGTATGTTCTGTGAATGATGCTACTTCTCTCACACTACCAATTAACATTGGTGTTCCACAGGGTAGAATACTTGGTCCAATCTTCCTTCTCATTTACATTAATGACCCTACAAATGCCTCCCAACACCTGAAACCAGTTCTATTTGCTGATGACACGACCTTCATTTCTCGTATGTTATCTGACAATTTTCCTACATTTTAACATCCAAAATAAGCCAATTTTGTGTTTAGCTGTTAATGCAAATATTATATAATACTTGTACATGTACTACTCCTAAAACGGCAGATCCCAAATACAGTACAGGTCTGTGCCTGTCATTATTAAGTATCACTTATATATTGTTATCATTTGCTTCATTTCTTGAAGGATTCATGTATGTTAGCTTACTTCTCATTTAGTATTAAATGTTTACCTCATTAAACCTTTAAATACTATAATTTAACCAAATTATTTTGAGCTGAGCCCAAAATGCTTTACGTGCAAGTGGCTTTTTAAATGTGCATTATATGTAATGAGTAATTAACCACCGTATCATGCTATTCTGTATATTGTATTTTAATAATTTTATATACAGTACTCTATTATTGTTAATAATAATAATAATAATAATAATAATAATAATAATAATAATAATAATATAATATAAGAATAATAATAATACACAGAGTAATCACTAACGTGACTGCATCAATGAGAAAATCCGTAGGAGCCATGATAAGGGTTCGAACTATGAGGTGGGGTGTTCTCACGCTCGCACTTGTGTGTTTGCCAGGGTTCCTGGCTATAATTGCCAGGGTTTTAAAGAGTAGAAAAAAGAGCTTAGTGAGCCCTTGCAAATATAATAAATCTTTAGAGTCAGCAGAGTACTGAAAGCATGAGGGGAAGGGGGTGCTATTGTGCCAATTTTTAAGAAGGGGGAAGATCACTTGTATAAGACTATGTTCAGTTAACTTAACGTCTATTTGCAGGAAAATTACCGTACTTGTATCAATAATCGAAAAAGTTATTTGTTTACATCTTGAAGACCAAGCTTAATAAAGGATTTACAACATGGAATTACTAAGGGTTGCTTAAGTGTTAACAGAGTTACTCTCATTCTTTACTAGCAACAGTTATGTCAAGAAGTTGACGCAGAAAGAATTGCAACTTTTATTCTTCGACTATAGCAAAACGTCTGTTACTGTGCCTCAAGAGAGACTCGTTAGAAAGTTAGTCACATTTAGTTAGAAAGTTAGCAAGTTAGCAGCGTGGATCCCCCTCTTCAGGCTGCGTCAATTTCGCAAACGGAACCCTGGTTTCAAGCAGTGTTACACTAGGAATGGAACGATCATTGCTAAGAAGGAAAGTGCAGGAAAAAGATATGAAATAAGTGTGACCAACAACTACTGGCCTTCTTTAGTGATTTTGGTATATCGGAAAACCTGAACCCGACCAATACCAGTACTTAAAATAACTCATTCAGTGCCTGAGCCTAACCTAACTTAATCTAACTTTGTCCAAGGTGCTGTCCCTGCATTACCATTTACCAAATGTTCTCTCATTCATATGATCTTCTAAATAATCCGTCAAGTCTCCATGCACTTATCCAAGCATCTACCTCATTATCATTGTAAAATTTGCTCTTAAATCTAATCTTACCCTATTTTTAAATTTAAATTTAATGTATTGATTTATGTCCTCTATTGAAAGTAATTATTGATCTCACTTTGTTCTCTTAATTAAGTTCATACTAATTCTAGGTAATAAGCTAATTAAAACTTATTATCTTTAAGATTATTTTACTTTACATTTATCATTTGACAATTTTTTATATAATCATCTTGACTGTCTCTACCGATTTTTGTTCTCTCCACCAAACTTGGGTTTCCTCCAAGGCTATCTAGTGTCCTTATCCTACTTCTATTTGTTTATTTTCTTTTGTTTATTTGCATTTATTGTTGTGTTTTGCTATAATTATTCTTAATTTTAGTAGACTTAGTACTTTGTAAGCTTTTATTGTATTGTTATATTATTGTATTGTTGTGTTTTGCTATAATTAACTTTTCTATTGAAAAGTAATTATTGATCACATTTTGTTCTCTTAATAAGTTCATATATTTCTGGTTAATAACCAGCCTTTTTATGCAGACAAGTATAGACCCAGAACTAAACCTCTTATCCACTATCTATGACAATCATCACTTTAATGATCTGAACTGCAGATATTTACAGCAAATGATGTAAACAATGTATTATCACATAATCACAATATCTCTGTAATCAACTTAATGTTAGATCCCTAGGTAAACACTTCGATGATGTTAGTGCCTTAATTGAAACTATTGACAACAAATTCACTTTTATTGTACTTACTGAAACATGGTTGAAAGAGGATACTACTCAACTCTTTAACATGCCTAACTACTTGGCAATTCACAACTGTCGTCAAACTCAGAGAGGTGGTGGTACTGCTCTTTACTACCATCATGAACTAACATGCTTAAAAGTAATTAGAACTAGAGACTGCTGTGGGGAGTATATCTTCGCCAGTTTCAGAGTAAAGGGTACCGAGTCTATCCTGTCTGTGGGAGTAGTCTATAGGATTCCTAACACTGATGTGCCCGAATTCAATTCAAACCTTAGAAATCTAATACTCGATAACAGACTTAACAAAAACCATCTAATTATCGCAGGGGACTTTAATATTGACCTCTGCGAGCCTGAGCACCTACTACTGTTAGCTTCCTCAACTGTATGATTCCTGCTTCCTCATACCCTTAATCACTAGACCTACCAGAATCACTGATAGTACTGCCACGACTCTAGATCACATCTGGACCAACATAACCTCTCCGCTTACTTCAGGTATAATCACCGACAGTACTACAGACCATTACCCCACATTCTCTTAACTACATTAACAAACCACCTCTAGAGTCAAGGGAGATAAGTTTTAGGCTGCACATGAATCTGCTATAGGCAATTTATAACTGCTGCTGATAATGTCAACTGGGAATCAGAGTTAGGTAACATAGGGGACATCAACCTAGCAGTACAATCTTTTCTTCAAAAAACTCTAAGCCTTTATAACACCCACTGTCCTATGCTTACAAAACAAGTCACTACCAAAAGGCTTAACAATCCCTGGCTTACAAAGGGATACTTAAATCCATTAATAAAAAATG
>WNGS01009202.1:19142715-19159639 GCA_020271785.1 Procambarus virginalis
TCATTAAAAGATGATCTAGATACTGTATACTTTAAAGTGGACAATAGATTGCAGATTCAGATTAATGCAGAAACAATGTAGGGGGTTGAGCCTAGGTAATGATAATGGCTATCAGGTATCAACTGGATAATGTTGAAATTACAAATCTGAATGCAAAAAGATATAGGAGTCATGATTTGTAGGGATTTAAACTTTTTAAGTGTGGCTAGTGTTAGTAAGTTGATTCCCATATAAGTTGTTATATGTTGATTTTAGTTATTATTTGCAGTTTTTATACAATTGATTTAAATATGGTTAAAATACATCTACTGTATATGAATGTAATGGAGTTAATGTAGACATGAAAAAGATTGTCATCATTTTAAATTGCTTACAATATGATGTGGTTATCATCTACTAGTATCTTGCAGTTAGCATCAAATCACAATTTGGCATATTTTTGCATGTGAGTGAATCTATTTCTGGATAACATTTACCAAACAAAATGGCAAAGGATTGGTTTGCAAGGCATTTTGAACTGTTGGCCTATATTCAGTCCTCTACATTTGTCAATTATGTGTAAATAAATGAGTTCTTCCAACATTGTGTAAACTTAAAGGAAACAGTGAACATATAAACCATCTAACTTGATCCTCACAGCCCCCCTCAACTACATGGCGAGTCAGCAGAATTGCACCACCATGAGTCAACAGACCCAATGATTTTCCCCATCCAAATCTTCTTGAAGCACACAAAACCAAAGAGAGCACAGCATTTGCATTTGTGTTTGTGCATTTTCCTTATTTTTTGTATGCAAATGGCTATTTAACCAGCTTGAACCTGCTGCCCCATGTATGCATTATATTTTTAAAAGTGGTCTGGATTAATAGCTTCCAATTTGTTTAATACTGTATAGTATTTTAAAGGTCTCAATGAGATCATCCTGGTATGTCTGGTTGGTAACATTCTAAATCATGAGGCCCTTAACTGTTCCTGCTCCAGGAGCTGATGTAGTTCTAGGATGATATTTGTTGCTCTGTGTTGAATTTTTTCAAGGTAGGAATGTATTTACTTTGAGGCGAGATCTTCGTGCTTGGATACTGTAGCCCAGATAGAGGGGTACAGAGACTTGTACAGCTGAATAACCACTTTGTTTTCCTTGTAATCAAAAGCTCTTGATTATTCCTAACTTTCTTTTTTTTTACTGCAGTTAATACTTGTTGAGCAACTTTCATTGATCTTTATTCCTAGGTACTTTTCTTCATCAGTCTGCTGCATGGCTGTGTTGTATGATGTGCATTGTTATGACCTCTACATGTAAGCTCTTGCACTTTTCAATAATGTAAAGTATTTGTCAGTCTCCTGAATGTTTACCAAGTTAATTGAAATCACTTTGCAAGACTTCAATACTGCTTTCACTCTCTATTTGTCTATAGATCTTTGTGTCACCACTCAAATTAGGTAATGTGGTTTGTAATATTCTCATCTATGTCACTGATGTACCGCTGTATAATAAAAAGGGTTGCCCCCCAATATAAAACTTGTGGTACTCCACTTACCACATTTTCGAGTAAGGTTTCTGCCAGAGTTACTAATGTGCCCATGCAGTTGCTTGTTTTGAAGCATTCTACCTTTCTTTGGTTTTTTCTTTTGACCTGGGTGATCTAATATTCCCAGATTTCCCTGCCTCTATTGAGGGGGCCCAGATTCCAGTCTTGATTCCTAGTAGGCACTTGTAACTCAAAAGGCCTAGTGGTGTGCTTAGGCTTGGAGATAACCAGGCAGGTAGCTCAGAGAATTATTTAAGGGACCAACCAGAGTCATTGTTTCATTACATTCAATGCTGGAATAATGTCAAATATTACACAGCCCTGTGTAGTTTAATTTATGTAATGCATAAATGTATACAGTGCACTGTATTGCAATAAGAGATTTTCTATATTGTATGGTATACCTACCTTGAGTATACCTTGAGGTGCTTCCGGGGCTTAGCGTCCCCGCGGCCCGGTCATCGACCAGGCCTCCTGGTTGCTGGACTGATCAACCAGGCTGTTGGACACGGCTGCTCGCAGCCTGACGTACGAGTCACAGCCTGGTTGATCAGGTATCCTTTGGAGGTGCTTATCCAGTTCTCTCTTGAACACTGAGGGGTTTGCCAGTTATGCCCCTTATGTGTAGCGGGAGCGTGTTGAACAGTTTCGGGCCCCTGATGTTGATGGAGTTCTCTCTCAGAGTACCAGTTGCACCTCTGTTTTTCAACGGGGGTATTCTGCACATCCTGCCATGTCTTCTGGTCGCATGTGATGTTATTTCTGTGTGCAGGTTTGGGACCAGCCCCTCTAATATTTTCCACGTGTAAATTATTATGTATCTCTCCCGCCTGCGCTCAAGGGAGTACAGATTTAGGCTCTTTAGTCGGTCCCAATAGTTTAGATGTTTTACCGAGTGGATTCTAGCAGTAAAGGATCTCTGCACGCTCTCCAGGTCAGCAATTTCTCCAGCTTTGAAAGGGGCTGTCATTGTGCAGCAGTACTCCACTCTAGAGAGCACCAGCGTTTTGAAAAGTATCATCATCGGTATAGCATCTCTAGTGTGAAAAGTTCTTGTTATCCAACCCGTCATTTTTCGTGCAGTTGTGACGGCCACTTTATTGTGTTCTTTAAAGGTAAGGTCTTCCGACATGAGTACTCCCAAATCCTTTACATTGCCTTTTCGTGCTATGTTATGATTTGCCTGAGTTTTGTACGTGGTTTCCGCTTTTATATTTTCATTTTTTCCATAGCGCATGAGCTGGAACTTATCTTCGTTAAACACCATATTATTTTCTGTAGCCCATAGAAAGACCTGATCTACATCTGACTGGAGGTTTGCCGTGTCCTCTATGTTGCCTACTCTCATGAAGATCCTGGTGTCATCTGCAAAGGATGATACAGTGCTATAGGTTGTGTTCTTGTCTATGTCCGATATGAGGATGAGAAAAAGTACTGGGGCAAGCACAGTACCCTGGGGGACTGAGCTCTTAACGGTTGATGGGTTGGATTTTATTTTGTTGACTATTACACATTGGGTTCTGTTGGTCAGGAAATTGTAGATCCATCTGCCTATTTTTCCGGTAATTCCTTTTGAGCGCATTTTATGTGCAATAACACCATGGTCACATTTATCAAAAGCTTTTGCGAAATCTGTGTAAATTACATCAGCGTTTTGTTTGTCTTCCATAGCATCTAATGCCATATCATAGTGGTCCAGCAACTGCGACAGGCAAGAGCGCCCTGTTCTGAAACCATGTTGTCGGGGGTTATGGAGATGCTGTGCTTCCATGTATTTTGTGAGCTTACTTCTTAGCACTCTCTCAAAAATTTTAATGATGTGCGATGTTAACGCTATCGGTCTGTAATTTTTTGCCTCTGCCTTATTTCCTCCTTTATGAAGTGGTGGTATACAGTACTCAAACACAATACAGATTACAGAATACCTTTTTCAGTAGCATTACTGACATTATTGCATGACATCAATGCATGACAATATACAATGAATAAGACACTTGTATTCTAGGTGTAAAGGTCTCAATGAGACCTTTACAGTATGTCAATATGGTATTATACAATGAATAAGACACTTGTATTCTAGGTGTAATGTATGTCAATATGGTATACTGCAATAAACAAGGCACATAAACACTTGGCACAAATTATACAAAAACAATGCTACACAAATTTCACTGAAGTACTTTACAGTTATGACCATATTAGTTATACACATTACAATCTTTGGTTCCATTACATATTCTGTATGCAGATAAATGTTTAGAAATTGCCCCCTGGCCCCTTTCCACACCCTTTTCAAATTCCTGAGTACTTTTGTGTAAGCAGAGAGAAAAACAGTTGTTTAATATTTTTATACCAAAATCACCGTGAAAGTTTAATTGGTAGCTTTTTGTTATTCAGTATACAGCTGTATTTGGAAACCAGTCATTACATTTTGTCATAACATGGGATGGGCTGCTTTTTTGTGAATTGTTTAAAAGATGAATGCTTTTATGAACTGAAATGCTTACCTTACTCTTCAAGTCAAATCCAAGAAATATGAAAG
Source organism: Procambarus virginalis (assembly GCA_020271785.1). Classification (NCBI taxonomy): domain Eukaryota; kingdom Metazoa; phylum Arthropoda; class Malacostraca; order Decapoda; family Cambaridae; genus Procambarus; species Procambarus virginalis. The sequence continues at coordinate 19,146,787 of WNGS01009202.1, forward strand.
CTCCTTGTAGACCATTGAAAATAGTGAATGGGTACCAGAAAGCAGGGATGTCAGCGAAGGCAGCCACAAGCCCAGTCACCCAGGAGAGGCCCTGAATTACTCCAAGTTTAACGTAGAGTATCAAACGAACCCGCTCCTTTGTTCGTCTTCGACCCTGCCAAAAGCTATGTATAATCAGTTCAATAAATAATACAAATGAAGCTTGATACAAAACTGAGTTTGAATCTAATTGAACTGCAAAAATTAAAGAAGAAAAACACAAGTTTCATATTCAACAAATATGAAAGGAATGGATCATAGAAATAAAAAGAAATCACAGGGACAGGTAAAAATAGGATTAATAAGGATTTTTAATATGTGAGAGCAGGAAGGAAAGGGAGATAATTACAGGAGGATGGAAAAGAGAATAAAGAAACGAGAGCAGGATGAAGGAAGGGTATGAACAAGGTCGAGCAGGAGGAAGAATTCATTATTTGTATTGTAATTAATTTACAAATACAGTACAGTATACTGTATTGGTCTTTAATTGGCTATTGTGTATTGTGTAAGAAGCCTGAAAGGTTATACTCCTAGCTGGTGAAACATACTGGAGTATCATTTAATCAACATTGGAAACGATTAATTGTTACATCAACATCATTTACCTGGATACTATGCCCTTATGGCTAGAGATATACTAATTAGAGAAAGAGACAATACTGTACTATAACTTACTTGTGGCATATGTTTGAGGACACCATGTTTTTGGAGTTTCCCACCATTTTGTTTGGTTTCTTGGAGCACATGACTCTCTTTAACACTCTGGGAACGGGTGTTTGCATATTTTGCAGCTTTGGCCTGCTTGTAAATCTCGCAAGCAGTCACGAAGAAAAGGACAGTATTTTCCAGGATAATGGCGCCAACAGGAAGTAAGAAAAACAATGCCAGGCCATATCGGTTGCTTATCCAACAAATATTTGTTGCGTATCTAGGCTTGTAGTCAGGTAGTATATCAATATGATCAAATACAAACGACAAAGTAACAACGAGGGCAGGGATGCTCCAGGCATAAATGGAGTAGAAGATATAAGTTCGACTGGCATCTAAACTCCCCCTGTAGAGCTGGCTGGTAAAAGTGCGACACACATCAACACTCATCACATTCATCCAGCAGAAGGAAGCAAGCCAAAAGTAGTGGAAAGTGGCAGAAATGAAGATACAAAGTCCATAGTTATCAGTTGCCCTCATCCCTGTAAGGAAGATGAAGTGCGTAGTGAAGAGGCAACAGCTGAGGGAGAAGAGATTTTTCCCTGGCAAGTTCCTGTAACGTGGCACTAAAAGATAGATCACGATGTGTAATGCCAAACCAGTCAGTGAAATGAGCAAAACAATGAGTGTCAGCAGTTCATGAATATTTGTGAACCCACCAGTATACTGGAAGTGAGCATTGCAGATTAATATTTTGGTTTTATTGAACATTTCAAATTCACTTTTCTGATATACTTTTTTTGAGGCATTAACAAACACTGTCCCATCATTTTGAGGGATAAACTCATTTTCACTAAGCATTATCTTTGGGCACGACTGATCAAGCAGGGTAGAATTTCCAAGTGAACGGTAAGCTGTGGAGTCTCTGACACATTCTCCATTTTCTAGTTTATAAAGACCTCCACAATAAATTTTCTTACAAGTTAAGTGAATGGGATCCCATAATTCATCGACATTGTTACAAATGTCTTTACTGAAGTCCATTAGTACAGAAAAGCACAGAGGAAGCTTTGGAGGAGAATAACCTTTTGTCGATGCACATTTGTTATATTTTTGTAGTGGCACACATGTCAGAGCATTGGATGACACATTTTTAAAATTGCATCTGGCACAGTGTGGGTTCTTGAAAACAGTCACATGACCGTCAGTATCTTTGTACTGAAGAAAGTGAGAGTATCGGTGACATTTCACTCTATCCAGATGATTGGGCCAAGCAGGATCACAGTCTCGCACCTGTTGAAGAGAAACATATTAATCAGAGGGATGGGAGAAGAAAATTGAAAATAAAGCTCTGGCAATACACGTATGACATTAATTTCCATTCATAAATACCTGAATGTCTCATTCATATCTTCCTCTTCCTATAATTAGTAATGATCATTGGCATAATTTAGTCTATGATCTCAGTAAGGATAAACTGGGAAGGAAAGTGGCAGGTGCAATGAATGACCTTGTTAGGAGAAGCATTAAGGATTAGTAATGCTTACTATGATGTGTAAATGTGAGATGCTAGTATGGTATGAACATGATTTTTTTTAATTATGCAGTAGCAATGTACAGTTTGAAATGTATGTGTGTGGTGTTAAAAATAGTAGTGTTTATCATAATTATTATTACCCCCTGTTTCTAATTTTCATGGGGTGAGAGTAAAGAATACAAATTGTATGAAAAGATGTTGATTGTCCAATAAGTTAGTAAATCATAAGTTTAAGAAAGGGTTTACAGGAATGGATTGCTCATGTTGAATGATTGGATGATGACAAGTCTAGTGAAGTGTATGTATTCTAGTGAATTTAAGGGTACAAAAGAAAAGTCAAGAGAATAGATGTATGGTGAGTGAGTAAGAATGTGAGGACTGAGTGTGAACAGCTCTTGAGAAATGGTAGTGAACAAGACTGAAGAGGGATTGAATGTTTAACATGTCTGTAAATGACAACTCAAAAGACCCAAACACATATTATGATGTGGTTGGGTCCTGCTGAGGCTGATTTGCTGGAGAGTGGTGGTGCCAGTTGTCTGTGATGCTGTTTAGTGTGGAAGATAAGGTGTGATAGGAGAAGATTAATTTTTAAATATCTCTGTTCCTCTTATACTGGTTTCCTATCTAATACAGCATGATTCCTCTATACCCACGAATTTAAGAAATGGGATAATGTTCATACTGTACATGATTATTATTAGTATAATACAGTAAGTCTAACAAGATTTGATAGAGCTAAGAGTGCATTAATATATTTACCTGTTCGATGCATTGTCTCTTGCCAACAAATTTCTTGTCACACCTGTTCCTTGGATAGGGGCACAGGCGGCCACCATAATTTTCAGCAAACAGTTTTGGGTTCTTGAATTCTGATATCTGCCAAGAGACCAAGGTTAATCTACATTGAACAGAGTTTATCAGTTTTGTTGATTGATACCAGTAGCCTTACTTAAGAGTGTTACAATTTGATATAATTTATATATTTACCAACTAAATTTTAAGACTAGACACTTTCTATCTGAAAGAGTCTTTGTAAGTGGAAGAAGGTCTGATCATGAGAGTTAGATACAAGCACTCGTATACTGTACCTTGTTCAACTTGAGTTAAATCAACTAATGTAAAATCCTCACACTATAACCTGAGCAAACTTGAACTTAGGAGTACTGTACTGTACAATACAGTACAAAGGGCTACTGTTTTTGAAAAGTAATTTATCAACATAATTATAGTTTATAATTTATGTATATACATGTATTGTAAATAGAAATCATTGAACATGATGAAATGCCTCTTTCTGGGAGGGCCTCAGTGGCTCTCTGTTGCTAACCACATCAAGATAACTCCACACACATACCTGTATAAGCCACATTATCCCAAGAAAACCTGAAATATGGTACAGAGTCCATCTCGCACCACTCAAGCATATAGGCATGGCAAAAGCCTTGCCAAGACCATAAGAAAAAGAATAATGTCAGTAAGCCAGGAAGATTCAGGAACCTTATAATCACAACATAAAGGATGAAGCCAACCTATATTCAAAAAGAGGCTGGGTCAAACAATGAAGCAAGTGCCTACCTCAAGAGAATAAGAAACAGAATTCAAGCCAAAAAATGGTGGAGAGTGGGATGATGGAAATCTGGAATATGCATCCAAGGACACTACAAGAACACACAAAAGCCCATTGGAAGGAGTGGCCAAGGTACTAAGCTCAAACATTAATGGAGGATAGGGAAGATTCCATGCCCTGAGCTGAACCCTTCCCCCCCCCCTCCCACCTACAGAGGGACCCAGAGACTAGGAAGGATTGAAGGGCACTCAGGGATCCACCTTTTACATTTTAGGCTCCTTGAAAGTCTTAAATGAAAACTCTAGGGCAGAGCTGGGTTCCACAATTGATGCCTGAGCAAACAGAAAGGCATCTTCACACAATAAAAGGATCTGAGCCAAATACACCCTCCCTGAGAAACGGAAAGCTATGGATCCCCGGTGAGAAACAATGGCTCAACTATCCCTTCTGCTGATGTTGAAGGGATAAGTCTCGGAGAAGACCGAGCTACATCCAGTTAATTGCAGCCCGGACTCTAAAACCCTCAGATGTCACAGAGCCAGGAGCAGGAGGAGAATATCATAGATCTTTTGATCCAAGCCAGAAAAATGAATTAATAGGCAGATGCTCCAGTCAAAATAGACACACCCAGTGAATCCAAATGTACAAATGACCACTGACATGTAGCAAATCCAATGGACATCCTCCCAAACTCACAAGAAGCAAGTGCAGGCTCAGTGGGCCGAACAATGATGATTCACACAAAGACACTTGGGGCCTACCAGGGCNGTTTACCTAGCAGTAAGTAAGTATCAAGGAGTCAGCTTGTTGTGGGATTGCCTCTGGGGAGGGCCGATAATTCGACCCCTGGGAAGGGGGAGGGGGGGGGGGACCTCGATATAAGCCAAGCTACATATGTACAGTCCTGTGGCGCAGTGGTAAACACACGCCTGGTGCTTTGCAAGCGTTTTCGCCTGGGTCGTATCCTGGCCAGGAGGATTGACCGGGCACCAATCCTTAACTGTAGCCTCTGTTCACCCAGCAGTAAATGGGTACCTGGTTGTTAAATGATCTGGCGGGTTGTATTCTGGGGAAAATTAGGATTAAGGACTTCCCCAAATGCTATGCATGCTAGTGGCTTTACAAAAATGTAAGAAAAATGTTTAAACTGACTGCCTGTTGCCTGACAATTATTATTAAATTACTAATAATTCATTGTGTCAGGGGTCAAGCAGTCAGTTTTATACATACAGTACATTAAACGTTAGGCTATATCAATGTCCCCCCCAGAGTTAAATTATTGACGCTCCCCAGGATGAAACCCCATAACAAGCTGAGTAACCCATAGTAAGTAATCCACAGTAACTATGCATAATATAACACTTATTATTAATTTAATAGAAAACAGCCAGCACAAAAAGATAAATATAAATAAGATACAAGCAGCCACAATGTAGGACTGAGAACAGGAGAAGCTTTTCCCCCACAGGTTATTAACCCATGGAACCGCCTATTCGCCGAAGCCGTTAACTGCCAAAGCTGTGTTGAAAGGATCAGGAGAATAAATAATATAAATAATAAATATGTTTATTCAGGAAAGGTACATACATAGAGAATTTTACATAAGTGGATCAATTTATAGATAGAGCTAGTACATACAATGCCTAAAGCCACTATTACGCAATGCGTTTCGGGCAAGAGGATGTAATCATTCTGATCATCACAGGAGGATCAGGATCTTGGTGATATCAGGAGAAAGCACCAAGCCATTACGACTATATAGCACTTGGAAGGGGGTCAGGATAAGGATTTGGGATGGGACGGGGGAGAGGAATGTTGCCCAACTACGTGCAGACGAAGTCACAATAACGTGGCAGAAATATGTTGACCAGAATACGCACTAAAAGTGAAGGGACGACGATGTTCGGTCCGTCCCGGACCATTCTCAAGACTTGAGAATGGTCCAGGACGGACCGAAACGACGTCGTCCCTTCACTTTCTAGTGTGTGGTTTGGTCAACATATTGCCCAACTACTTGTGGACGGTCGGAAATTGAACGCCGACCTGCATAAAGCGAGACCGTTGCTCTACCGTCCAGCCCAAGTGGTTGAAAAACTAACTATTGAGTTTTAAAATATACTGGAAGAGATCATCGATACAAATGGGGGACCTTCGACCAGCCGCCAGCTTCCTGTCCTCGTCGAGGCCACTATATAGGGTTAGTGGCCCTCTGGCAAATCAGGTAATAATATTAGTGTGAAGACAATTCAGTTTCTTTCTTTATTATGCACCCCATACTCATCCCGTGGGCGGTGGTGTAAAGGATTACGTACAGAGGCACACAATCGGTTCAGGAACTGAACCCTCTATAGTTCGTTTAGCAAAGCAAATAACAATCTTTTGACAAATAGACAAATAATATAATTTATCTGGAAAAGCGGATTGACCAGATGCACTTTAGTACTCACCTAGTTGTGCTTGCGAGGGTTGCGCTTCGGCTCTGTGGTCCCGCCTTTCAACTGGTGAAACTTTTGCCCGAAACGCTATGCATATTAGTGGCTTTAGGTATTATATGTACTAGCTCTATCTATAAATCCAACATTATGTTTGTAAATAAACTATGTATGTACTTTTCCTGAATAAAAAAAATAATTTAATTTAATTTAATGGTGTACAGTGGCTGTGCGAGAATGTACCACCTAATTATTAAACTCTGTTTTAATATTGTACCTTCTAATAAATAAATAGTACCTTCCTTCTAAATAAGTAAAAGTACTATTAATTGTACCTTCTTATAATTAAAGTCTCGTGGGGGCTTTTGATAAATAAATTTCTCTAGTTATAGTCCTCATGGCGCAGTGGTAAAGCATTCGCCTGGCGCTTCGCAAGCGCCTTGGCCTGTATTCATATCCTGGCTGGGAAGGATTGACTGGTTACGGGCTATACATGCCCGTGCCACCTCTTGGGTGTCAATCTTCATCACTCAATCAATTGACTGGGCGCCAATCTTTAATTGTAGCCTCTGTTCACCCAGCAGTGAATGGGTACCGTTAAACGAATTGGCGGGTCGTATTCCGGGGAAAAATTAGGATTAAGGACTTGCCTGGAACGCTATGTGTGCTATAATGACTTTACTAGAATGTAAGAACTCTTGCATATATAAATAAGTAAATTTTATGTAAATTTATGTATACACAAACCGGGTGATCGCTGGAAACGTTTTCAAAATTGTGGACGACCATTTTCCTATCCCTCGCCAGGAAGTGTTCAGCGCCGCTAGTAAACACCGTCTCCGGCTGTGGATTCATTTGAAGTTGAGTTAATTGAGCAGGTACGAGTTTATTTAATTTGTTTTATTAAGATTTTGTTCACAATATCATCTCGCTGTGGCTTCACATGATGAGGAGAGATGCAGTTTGATGTCATAAAGGGGAAATGGGTGTTGAGGTGAGCCGGCCCGAGGAGGCAAGGGGGGGTGGACGAGTCGCTCCGGTTTCTAAGCCGTTCCTTCCTTGTAGCCAAAGATCGTCTTGGACAAATTAACAAGAGGTTGGTTACGGTTAGGCAAGATTTTGCGGGTTATTTGAGATGAATTTGTTTGGTTGGTTATGGTTATCTTTTATTAGGTTATTTGTTTTAGGATAGATTCTGAAATTAGATAACCTGACAGCGAGTGCCTTGTTATCTTGAGGTTATCTTGAGATGATTTCTGGGCTTTTAGTGTCCCCGCGGCCCGGTCCTCAACCAGGCCTCCACCCCCAGGAAGCAGGCCGTGACAGCTGACTAACACCCAGGTACCTATTTTACTGCTAGGTAACAGGGGCATAGGGTGAAAGAAACTGCCCATTGTTTCTCGCCGGCGCCTGGGATCGAACCCGGGACCACAGGATCACAAGTCCAGCGTGCTGTCCGCTCGGCCAACCGGCATAGACCACTGAAGTCAAATTATAATAATATACCTGATTTACCTGAGGGCCACTAACCCTACTGGCCTCGACAATGACAGGAAGCCGGCAGCTTGTCGAAGGTCCCCTGCATGTGGCCTTGATGATCTTTTCCAGGTATATTTTAAAACTCAACTTGGTTACAGCTTTGGCAGGTAGGCAGTTCCATGGGTTAATAACCCTTTGAGTGAAAAAGCATCCCTGTTATCAGTCCTACATTTACTCACATAGTTGTGCTTGCGAGGGTTTAGCTTTTGGCTCTTTGGTCCTGCCTCTTGACTGTCAATCTACTGGTGTATAGATTCCTAAGTTTCTCGAGCTCTATCATATCTACATTTCATATCTATCATCTCTGCTTGAAATGTTATGCGTGCTAGTGGCTTTACAAGAATGTAAAACTTCAATGAAGGCAGTTTTGATGTTACCCAGCCTTGCATGTGCTGTAGATATTCTTTTTATGTGGGCTTGAGGAGACAGGTTTGGTGTGATATCAACTCCGAGATCTTTCTCTGCCCGTTTCATGAAGGACTTCTTCCATTCGGTATCCTGTGTCTGATCTGTTTGCACTGCCTATTTTCATTACCTTACATTTACTCAGGCTGAACTTTAGTAGCCATTTGTTGGATGATGATAGTTTTGTAAGGTTAGGATAGTCCGCTAGTACAGTATAGTCGGGGTCATTCTCGACTCGGTCGAGAATTCTTGGTTTGAAGCCCGGACGTAAATGGTTGGGCACATTTTCTATGCACTAATGCACTGTTCACCTAGCAGTAAATAGATAAGCATGAGTTAGTCAGCTTGTGAGGCTGCATCCCAGGGAAGGTCAGTAGTTTAGCCTTGGTGGTACATTACCTCAATACAGTTCTGAAGTATATAAACATGCAAGCTTCCTGTCTCCAACAAAACAAATTGTTTGAGTTTTCAGATGTCTAATCTGTCTAGAGTGAGTACTGATGTACAGTATCCAGAGTTTTGTACTGTCATTTTATCATCAATTATAATATGGTTGGTCTCATCCTTGAAGGGTCCTACTGAGTCGTTTTTGGCTTTACTACTTATATAGACATAAATAGATTAGGGATATTTTTAAAATTGATAAATACTTGAAAGCATTAGTATAGATATGTTTAAAAACAGACAATAAGAAATTTATATATTTATTTTTTATTATGGGTATAAGTTTAAAGAATCGAAGGGTGGCATGCGTGCCAGAAACTTTGGGTACGCATTCCACAGGCTCACCTTCCCTGGCCGAGGGGGGACCTAAATGTGCCAAACCAGGCTGTCCCTGGCAGTGGAAACTAAATAAACTACAGTACTGTTCTTTTAAATAATAGGCAAGTTGATTTAACAGATTAATAAATGAGGTGAATAATTTATTGTGTTGGGGGACAGGAAGCCAGAGTGTATTTATACATGTATGGCTTTCATCGAGGGCCCCCAACCTAAGGTCAAATTGCTGACCCCGCCCAGGATGCAACCTCACAACAAGCCGATTAATTCCTGAGTACCTACTCACTGATAGGTGAACAGAGGCATTAGGTGAAAGGAAATGTGTCCAACCATTTCTGTTCTGCCCAGGATTCGAACATGGAATTCTTGATGGTGCATTGAGAACAAACCTGACTGTACTACCGGGACCCTTCAGGTCATTGACCCTTGAGATCATTCCCGACTACCGGGAATGATCCCAGTTATAAATTCACTACTTAGATCATTATTGAATTTAACAAAAATTGTTTTTTGTTAAATGCTAAATGTTTTGTAAGAGAATAGTTCATAAAAAGATATGATATTCACAATGCGGTACAATATATTGCTTAAAAAATTGGTTAAAGGAATGTATAAAATGAAAATCTAGAAAAATTTATGTCCTAAAATTTCATAATGTATCTTTGCTAATTTTGTCCTCTTGTTTTTCAGATTAAGATGAATGTTAAGCCATATGTGCAGTTAATTATGAGGTGCAGTAGGGAGGCCAGACTTCATACTTGTGCATCACTGCAACAAATCCAAAAGCTAACAAGGTTGCGGGTGGTCGACAACTCCGAATTAGGCAAGTCAGCGATGATGGAAGGAAGACCCCCAAAATGCATTCATATCTATAGCAAGAAACAATTTGGTTATACAGGTACAGTATTTTCTCTGTTGTACCGAGTTCTTTAGTTATCCTTTAACCGTTAGACAGCAGCTGTGAAGGTGGGTCATAGGTAGGTCATACCCACCTATGAACAGAAAATATAAAAAAATTCCAACAAATAATGTTATTATAGGATTATTAATATGTATGCAGAATGTAAGAAAAACATGGAAAGTAGTGAATATTTATTGTTTTACTGGGTGGAGGTGCTGTGCAAGGCGGGGGGGTCTGGCACTTAACACCTGGTGCTTGACTTAGCTGACGCTTCATGTTTTATTATCCGATGTTTCTCTGATTATTTTATCACTTGTTTTTCTTCATTTACATCCACAGAGAGTTATATCCGTATGTGCATCATACATGTAAAACCCAGACAATAATTGTTTAAATCATCATATGATGACCGCATTTCCCCCTAGTAACATTCATGACGATAACCGCATTTGTACCATGAAATAGTAGCAGGATTTTTTTCATGGGTCAAAGTAAACGCCACTACATCCACATAGATCTATTAAATCCATATTTGCATAATACATGTAAAACCCAGACAATAATTTTGTAAATCTTCATATGATAACTGCACTACCCTGTGAATCAAAAATTTATGATAACTGCTATCTAAGGGTTAAAATAAATGCTAGTGAGAACACATTAGCACAGCAACAATCAATCCATGTAGTTTAGCACTGCAACAATGAATCTGCACCCACACTAGCACTGCCTCAACGAGTCCATAGCCACAATGGGGTTGCTATGGTGAGAGTCCATAGCCATAATGGGGTTGCTATAGTGAGAGTCCATAGCCACAATGGGGTTGCTATGGTGAGAGTCCATAGCCACAATGGGGTTGCTATAGTGAGAGTCCATAGCCACAATGGGGTTGCTATGGTGAGAGTCCATAGCCACAATGGGGTTGCTATAGTGAGAGTCCATAGCCACAATGGGGTTGCTATGGTGAGAGTCCATAGCCACAATGGGGTTGCATGGTGAGAGTCCATAGTCACAATGGGGTTGCTAGAGTGAGAGTCCATAGCCACAATGAGGTTGCTATAGTGAGAGTCCATAGCCACAATGGGGTTGCTATAGTGAGAGTCCATAGCCACAATGAGGTTGCTATAGTGAGAGTCCATAGCCACAATGGGGTTGCTATAGTGAGAGTCCATAGCCACAATGGGGTTGCTATAGTGAGAGTCCATAGCCACAATGGGGTTGCTATGGTGAGAGTCCATAGCCACAATGGGGTTGCATGGTGAGCATCCATAGCCACAATGGGGTTGCTATAGTGAGAGTCCATAGTCACACTGGTGTTGCTATGGTGAGCCTGAAGATGCACTAGCTATGCAGTGGTGAGTCTGTAGTGGTACTAGCAGTGCCACAGTAAGTCCATAGCAGTACTGTACTTGTGATTATATTTTGAAGTGTGTAATGAACACCACAAACACATTTAGAGAACACTGAATATCAGAAGTTCACAATTATTCAGTCTTTTACATGCAAATACACTAAAAGAAATAGTGTAAGAAATTGGTAATTCAGATTCCAGTTGCTCAAATCTCCAGTATTATAAATCAAAATGAATTCACATTCAAGTTTTTTACCTTTTTGATCTTTTAACCTGTGATTACTGAAATTTTTGCCAAAATTTTGATTTTGAGTTCTTGACTTCTGATCTCGAATAAAAATTCAGGTGTCTGATATTTCTGCATGATGAAAACCTGAATAAATTTGAATTTGTTCTTTTCTGGGGGGAGCCCCGTCGGCTCCCCGGAGCTATCCCAGGCTGATATGCTAATTTCAGACTTTGGCATCAGTCATGTGTATGGAGTTCTTAGGCCTACCGGAGACCACGGCCAGAACCGGGCCCCCTCAGAGAGGCACGGGGAGCAATGGCCTATAGAAGCCCCCGTGTGGTTGGAAGCATTCTATGTCTGCCATCGACCGGGACAGGCACCCAGAAAGGTAAGCGCCCCAAAACAAACCCCTATTCTGGTTAAAATTGCTACCAAAATCCGAACTAGTGGATAGAACTCCCAAACAGAAAACAAGCAAACTAGTGTGACGTCACACGTCACCGCGCCGCTGTCTGCGCAGCTCCCCCTCCCCGGGAGGGGGAAGGTGGAACCCCAGACCTCCCACGCCGGCTATCCACCCATCAGTTCTTCGGCTGATGCTATAGGCACCGGTTATGTGCTCCGGCTCCAGTGGTTGTTTCAGCACTGCACCTAGAGTGTGGCGTCTGTTTTCTAGGTGGTGCGCGAGCCGGGAGTGATTCTCCAGTACTCGGGCTGCATGCGCCTAGGGTTCCCTTCCCTAGGTGCCCTGTAAGTACTGCCCTTGGGACTTGGGGCCACCTTCCACAAGTTCCTTGGGGTCTGCCCCTGCTAGGCCGTTTACTGCTTGGTTTTCGGCCGCTCTTTGTGTGCTCGGGTGTTCTGTCTCCCTTGTTCGCCTTAGAGTAAGGGGCAGTTTTTGCACTGGTGGGCGCAGGGTACTGTGCAGCTTGTCTTTTCCCAATCATAGCGGCCGGCTCTGTTCCGCTTGGGTACGCTGTCCTCTTGCGGGGTTTTCTTTTCTTTTTGTTTATCTACCTGGTGGGGGGTCTGCCTTCGTTCTTGCCCCTGGTGTCCCTTGTGTTCTGAGTTTTCTGGTGGTACCCCCTGCTAGGTCCCCGTGAGTGTACACGTCCCGGGGGTTCAGCTCTTAGAAAGTTGTTTGGTAGTTTGGGTGCCGGTTAGCAGTACCCTGCCTGGGATTACCTGAGCGCGAGTCCTCTTATAGTAAACGCTCGGGACCCTGGGAAACCCCTGGGGGCGCGTGGGTCCGATGGATGTGACCCCAGAGCCCCCCCTCGCTTCCAGCGAGTTTGAGGGTTGCTCACCCCTTGTCTCTGGGTGACTCTCTGTTTTGCCTCCGTCTGCTGCCTGTGGGGTCGGTGACACCTTCGACCCGGAGCCCTGCGAGTTTGTTGCTCGTTATGGCTCGGTTACCCAGTT
>WNGS01009202.1:19160639-19174034 GCA_020271785.1 Procambarus virginalis
TTAATCTGAATCTGGCAATCTATGTCCACTTTAAAAGTATACAGTATCTAGATCATCTTTTAATGATTTTGTGTTTTATAAATATATTTTTCCTTCCTAATTTTTTAATCGTCTGCAAATTTGCAAATGTTTCTATATATTCCTGAATCATAAACTATTTATGATAAACAGCAGAAACACTGAAGATAGGCCTAGAACACTGCACAATAACAATGATTACCACTTTGATTTATCTCCATTAATTCTACTTTCTATGAAATAACCATGCCCTAATCTGAGGACAAACCCCTCCTATATCATGTGACTAACTTTCTAACGAGTCTCTCTTGAGGCACAGTAACAGACGTTTTGCTATAGTCGAAGAATAAAAGTTGCAATTCTTTCTGCTGTCAACTTCTTGACATAAACTGTTGCTAGTAAAGAATGAGAGTAACTCTGTTAACACATAAGCAACCCTTAGTAATTCCATGTTGTAAATCCTTTATTAAGCTTGGTCTTCAAGATGTAAACAAATAACTTTTTCGATTATTGATACAAGTACGGTAATTTTCCTGCAAATAGACGTTAAGTTAACTGAACAATAGTCTTATACAAGTGATCTTTCCCCCTTCTTAAAAATTGGCACAATAGCACCCCCTTCCCCTCATGCTTTCAGTACTCTGCTTGACTCTAAAAGATTTATTATATTTGCAAGGGCTCACTAAGCTCTTTTTCTACTCTTTAAGAACCCTGGCAATTATAGCCAGGAACCCTGGCAAACACACAAGTGCGAGCGTGAGAACACCCACCTCATAGGTTCGAACCCTTATCATGGCTCCTACGGATTTTCTCATTGATGCAGTCACGTTAGTGTGATTACTCTGTGTTATTATTATTATTATTATTATTATTATTATTATTATTATTAACAATAATAGAGTACTGTAATAATAAAATTATTAAAAATACAATATACAGAATAGCATGATACGGTGGTTAATTACTCATTACATATAATGCACATTTAAAAAGCCACTTGCACGTAAAGCATTTTGGGCTCAGCTCAAAATAATTTGGTTAAATTATAGTATTTAAAGGTTTAATGAGGTAAACATTTAATACTAAATGAGAAGTAAGCTAACATACATGAATCCTTCAAGAAATGAAGCAAATGATAAACAATATATAAGTGATACTTAATAATGACAGGCACAGACTACTGTACTGTATTTTGGGATCTGCCGTTTTAGGAGTAGTACATGTACAAGTATTATATAATATTTGCATTAACAGCTAAAAACAAAATTGGCTTATTTTGGATGTTAAAATGTAGGAAAATTGGTCAGTTAACATACGAGAAAATGAAGGTCGTGTCATCAGCAAATAGAACTGGTTTCAGGTGTTGGGAGGCATTTGGTAGGGTCATTAATGTAAATGAGAAGGAAGATTGGACCAAGTATTCTACCCTGTGGAACACCAATGTTAATTGGTAGTGTGAGAGAAGTAGCATCATTCACAGAACATACTGGTGCCTGTCACTGAGGTAAGACTGAAAGTAATGAAAAGAGTGACTCCTTGAATGCATAGTGGTGCAATTTGAGAAGGTTATTGAGGTAACTGTGCCAAAGACCTTATGCAGATCAACAAATAGACCAATGGGTACTTATTTCTGTCAGAAGCTGCATGTATTAAGTGAATCATATTAATGAAAGTATTATTGATGTTTTTGGGGGGGTTTGCCCTAATGGCAAGAACTCACTACATTATGTATAACTATGTAGGAATAACGACGTTTGTTTATTAGCTTTTTAAATATTTTGGACAAGGTGGGCAGGATTGATAGTGGTCTAAAGTTGTTGATTTCAGTGAGATCACCACTTTTATTGACTGGAATAACTCAAGCTTTTTTAACACTTTTATGTTCCAATGCTAAAACTCATCATCTACACTCCAACGGTAAACAGTCTAATGGCACTAAAACGCGTCATCTGATTGCTATTCATAAACATTCGTATATTCATTACTGTCTTGCATATACTGTACAGTATATGAAAATAATATTTAACATAATTTTAACATAAAAAAGGTTTGGCCTCAAGAATTTGTGGTCTTTACTTTTTTAATTTTGCAAATTACCCCCGTAAATAACTAAACTAGTCCATCTGTCGTCTACACCACCCACATGGATTTGTTCAGAAACAGGTATAATATAAAGTTTTCTGGTAAATACAAAAACAAAGTGCCACTTTGAAATATCACCCATTTCTCTGTCATTAGTGTATAAGTTACCTAACCTGTCTCCTCTTTCAGTGGCCCAGTCTTCTCCCTAATCTTTGTTTGATATATCTGAAAAATAACTTTTAGAATATGTCTTTGCCTGTCCTGCTACAGTATATGTACAGTACTTAATTACTTGTATTTTTTTTTTTTTTTAGCATTTTCTTATTTCTTACAATTTAACTTTTGTGTTCTGTCCCACCAATGTCACAAGTTACCTTCTTATCATTTAAATGTTTAGTAAATTACAGTGATATCCATTGGAAATCAGGTTGGAGAGGCAATGTGGGATGTGCTTTTCAAGAAACCATGGAGAGACTATAGAAGTTCTAAGGACACTCGTACCACCAGTGGAGGTCGGAGCAACTCTAGCCAGAACCAGTCATCAAAATCCTATAGGTATGAAATTTATTCACATTTAATATATTTAAATTCAGATAAAATGTATACACAAATAAAAATTTAAATTATTAAAATATACTTTTCTGACGGTGAATTATATTAAATAAAAATTGTGGTACACACAAAATGCCACAGAGGGAATATGATAACTACATACAAGATCCTGAAGGGAATAGACAATGTAGACAATGGAAGCCTATTTAAGTTAAAAGGGGTAGGACAAGGGACATTGGTGGAAACTGGACATGCAATTGTGTCAAAGAGAGAGAGAGAGAGAAGGAAGTTCTCATTTCTTGAATGGGTGGTCAGCAAGTGAAATACATTGAAGGAAGAAGTCGTTAAGGCCAATTCTATCCATAATCTTAAGAAAAAATATGATGAAAGTGTCAGTATTGAGAGAGATAATTAGCATGTTGGGTACAGACAGCTAGGAGGCAGGGGAATGAATAGCTAGATATTCATATTCAGTAGCTAGATATTTTTATTTTGTATACGAAGCCTACTATAAATTATCAGAATTTAAATGTAAAGTATCCCTCTCCTTTCATAGGATAAAGATATCCTCCCTCTCCCCTTTTATAATGACATCCCCTCTCCCCATACAAAGCTTGGGAAACTACCGTGGGGTCTCTCAGAAAAGAACAAAGTTCTGACTTCAAAATTACCTTGGTCTGAACATTAATTATATTTGAATAATTTGTTCCCCTTTGGTGACCAGTGACTCTGATGAAGAGGACAGAACAGATCAATCAGTGCGAGGTGATGTGGGTGTGGCCCCGAGGGCTGTGGAGGGTGTACAGTGTGGTAGCACTACAGGGCTCACTCAGCCCATGCATACCTCTGCAAAAGCAAGGTTGGACAGTTATACAACCGAGTACTGCTGTCGTATTAACAATGTACTGTACTGTACTAATATTGGTGTACACGTATTAACATTTCATAACTGTATAGATATTAAATCCATGAGATACATTTTTATTAACTTATTAAAAAAATTACAGTTTTATAAAATTACCAGCAACATTCAATATCTCTGCATAATATAAAATGGTCAGCACAATCACAATTTCTGAGTAGCTGTAATTTTTTATAATTTCTGGAAACTGCAGAGTATGGTGTGTACTATTATTTATGTTAGTATGGATGTGATTTGCAGTGTAATGCTTAATGACTAGTTCTTTCTTCCTTATTTTTAAATTGCCAGCCTTGGAATCTTGATATTTTTTCTTAAGGATTTTAAGTTTTGAAAGCTTAAGTGTAAGTATAAGATAGACAGTAAGTACTAATACATGCTGCGATTCAAGATGTGGCCTACTGGTTTTATCTTTGTATATTATGAAATATATAGTCTAGTAAACCCATCTGTATATGGATGGGTTTTATACACTCCATTTTGTAGTATAATCATTTATACAAATTTAATGGATGTAGTAAAGTTTACATAAATCCATGAAAAACTCTTGACTGTTGTTTAACCCTTAACATGCTCAGGGTCTAATATCCTGCTATCCGCACAGGCGCATGTCATTTTGAAAAAAAAAAATATTTTTTTTCTTCCTAACCTGTTAATTTGTGTTCACTGATCATGGGAAAAATAATAAAAAAATCGTAAGTGCCATATATTGCCCGCTATAGGGCGGGGAAGTCTGGCAAATTATAGGCGCTGACTCAGCATGCGTCCCAGGCGGTCTGTTGCTCGCCAGCTGTCAGGCCAGAGTTGCCACAAAGAGATAATTACCTAATTATTTCAATGTCTCTGATTGATGTTTCATAGTTTTTTTGCTGTAATATTATTCAATAGTGTGTAGTTTGATATATTTATATAATAAAATGAGTGAATCATTGCTGTACTCAAAAATATGGTGTGCATATTGTTGATTCAGTTATGTTCATCAATCAGTGAACAAATACTTTGTCGGTTATTACACTATAAGCACAGGTTATATATAAGTATCTGCATGTTTTGTTCACTATAACGAACCACTAAGTAGCTATTATGAGTCAAAAAGTAACGAGGAGTGACCGCCGTGTACCAGCCAGCCACTCCCGCCCTCCCTCCAGTCATCTGACTCGCCCACATTCTCCTCCCACAATACTGTTTTTGCTATAATTCACTATATACAGATGGTATATATAAGTATCTACATGTTTTGTTCACCATAACTGTACATCTAAGCTTGTATGGTGAGTAAATGCACAAAGACATAGGACCTAACACAGTCAGCTGATGGCTGCCTCCCTCAAGGCCACACGCACTAATATTTCTCCTCCAACAATACTGTGTGATGTTATTACGCTATATACACACATTATAAATAAATATCTACCTGTTTTATTCACCATACTTGTACAAATAAACTGGTATGGTGCCCAAAGACGATCGTGGTATCCAGTAAACAACACCGTCGTCTGCACGGTGGCGTCGTGCAGACGACGCCACCGCCCTCACCAAAATGGCGGCTCCAAACCTTCTCTTGCTGTTTATACCCTCTATACACACGTTATATATAAGTATCTACATTTGTGTTCACTATAGCGAACCACTAAGCTGGTATGCTGAGTGCAGTCAATAAAAGGTGGCCACACACAGTCAGAAAACATCGCCACCACCCTCCCTCCCACAGCATTACTCCTCCCTCCATGGCACACAGTGCTAAATATCATCGCAATCCTGCTATTATCAGAACCCTGGTCACTTTTATCACAGTCAGGGGTCCTCTGTAATAATATCATCGCTACATAATAGCATGAACAAGTATATTTTGGCATTTTTAGGCGATGCTGTGGTCACAAGCTGAACAGCAGTGCTGTGAGCTCATGCTGCGTGCGTCAGGCTTGGTAGCTTACGCGATACTGAGGCCCCTAACACCCGGGAGTTTGGCCCACGATTTTTGTTAAAAATGGCGTCTGTTTACAAGAGCCCTGATGAAGGTGTGGTGAACCCCGTGTATCCGCGGGCCGTTTAAATCTTACGTAGTACTCCAACACATCATATGACGTGAAGAGCAGTTGACTGGTGAAACGCCTAGCACGTCATATGATGTGATGCGCACTTTAAGGGTTAATGACTGCTTACTATGCAAATAAAATAAAATAAAAAATAAAAATAAAATGTTTATTTAGGTAAGGTACATAAATACATACAAGGGATTTTACAAAGAATGATTGATTTATAAGTAGGGCTAGTACATACAATGCCTAAAGCCACTATTACGCAAAGCGTTTCGGGCATATGTGATTATCATGAAAGTTACATGACAATGCAGCAATCATCACATTATGAAATTCCATAATAATTATGTGATTTGTATAGTACTGATAAGTTCACATGGTTTTCACAAGACTTGCAACTCTATATAGTTGGAATGAAGTGTACCAAGCCAACCAATCACCATATGAACCCTAATGATCCATTACATGTACTAGGGGCATGCCATCATCTCTAGGTGGCATATTGGCATTTCCTGCCTTGGTTTGAGTCTGTTTGTTTTGCCTATGGTGCCAAATTTGTACTAGTGGCTGTACAAGAATGTAAGAACTCTTGTTTGTATATATACAGTGGCACCTCGACATACGATTGCCCCTACTTACGATAATTTCGAGTTATGATGTAAATTCCATCGAAAAATGCGACTCGACATTCGATGGTGTCATCGACTTACGATATTTGTTGGTACACGTTCGGGTCGACCGAGCGTGTGGATCCCGGTCACGCGGCCAACCTGCCTCAGTTTACTACAGCTGCCCGCTTAGTGACGATCGCGCCTATAAGAAATTTCGCTTTTGTGGTGATTGTTTTGCATTTTGAGCATTAAAGTAATTTTTATATATCACGCCATGAGTCCCAGGAAAGTCAGTGGTAAGGCTCAACATACGAGATCCCATATAAGGATGACATTGAGCAGAAACAAGAGATCATTCGTAAATATGAAGATGGTGTGTGGGTTGTTGGACTAGTTAGGCACTACAACAAATCTCAGTCAATGCATTCTGGCTACCTAGTAGCCAGAACGGCCTACTATGCAAGGCCCGATTTGCCTAATAGGTCGAGTGATTTTCTTCATTTTCCATAAATTGTTTCCAATTGGTTTATTTTAATTATTATTACTAGTATTAAATTTTACTAGGAACGTAAATTATTGACTTAGTTATAATAATTTAGGCTAGGTTAAGATAGGTTAGGTTAGGTTAGGTAGGGTAGGTTAGGTTCGGTTACATATCTACGTTAGATTTAACTCAAATTAAACAAAATAAACTCATACATAATGAAACGGATAGCTTTATCATTTCATAAGAAATTAGAAAAATATATAAATTCAGAAAAAACTTGGCTTATTAGGCAAATCAGACCTTGCATAGTAGACCGAGTACTGCATTCTGGCTACTAAGTACTATATATATATATATATATATATATATATATATATATATAGTTTAACAAACAACACAGAAATCATTGATAGATACAGCGACAACAGGCGGCTTGACATCTGCGAGGCACTACACATCAAGAAGTCAACACCAGCAATCAACAGCCAATTAACGCACAACTATATTCTACCCACTTCAAGACTCCGCTCCAATATAGAAACATCAAGAAATACGGGCCAATAGGCCTTCTGCAGTTACAGATCTATTCTTCCCTTTAGCTTATACCCATTGTTTCGTGTTCTGTGTTTGTTCTCACCTCACCCCAAACCATTGTAACATGTCACCTCACCCAAATGCAGGTATAAAAAAGAAAAGCTGTTTAAACTCTGTTCAGTTATAGTTGTTCTGTGTGTGTGTAACTAAAGTCTTTGAAAATGTAATAAGTTTTACGAAACGCGCTCAAGTGTCGCGTCAGACTAAGAAATAAAGAATGAATTTTGGAGAATTGATTTTTCATTTACCGTCATCAGTAAAACAAACATAAGGAAAATTGAGAAAATTCGTGTTAGGATTATTAATCTTACTTTTTCGGTCATATTTAATAACATATATATATATATATATATATATATATATATATATATATATATATATATATATATATATATATATATATATATACTGTATATATATATACTGTATATATATATTTTGGTAGCAGTCTTTCTTGTAAACACATGTTATTAGTGTTTACACATGTAAACACATGTTATTAGTGTTTCACCTAGCCAAAAGTAGGCAATAGGAGATAGGTAACCATTGTGGGTTGCATCCTAGGGAAGGTCAGTAGTTGGTCTAGGGGGATCTTCGGAAGCCTAACAGGCTTCCTATACCCCAACAATGGGCAACTAAATAAATATCCATATCTCTTATGCATTTTATATATTGTGTAGATAAATTGTAGCAGTGTTTTAGAGTTGCCAGATTTCAAGACCTTTGTCTCCTGCAGTTCACAACAATCCAGTAGCCACAAGACATCTGCTTGTCGAAGAGGCACTAAGGATTTCATGCAGGATCCATCCAAGTTCAAAAATTTCCAACCTTCATCCTTGGGACAGACTGAAGATTCAAAAAATGGTGATATGCAAGGTAGTGGAGTGAAGAGCAAGTTTGAGGATGAGACTGGTGAAGATGCTGTCAGGGTAAGTTTGTGGCCACCTTAATCTCTTAATTACACACAGAGATCACACTAACGTGATGCATCAAATGAACAAATCCACAAGGGCCGTGACGAGGATTCGAACCTGCGTCCGGGAGCATCCCAGACACTGCCTTAATCGACTGACCTTTGTTCTGGTTTGGTAAAATCCTGGTTTGTGCCTCGGAGAGGCTACATGATCCAGTAAGTTCAGTAGAACTTCGGTTTCAACTCTTTTTAACCCTGTTGTAGCTCAGTCGATTACGGCAGTGTCTGGGATGCTCCCGGACGCAGGTTCGAATCCTCGTCACGGCCCTTGTGGATTTGTTCATTTTATCTCTTAATTGTTTACTCTAAAATGCAGAATATCATCCAATAAGTCCAGCCATTATGGACATAAAAAATAATTAATAAATAGGTAGTTATTAAACTGAAAAATACATGATATACTGTATTTACATTTGTGTTGGCCTGGTAAATGTAGACATCAGTCAACATTCTGTATAGGGCACAAGTCAACCTCACATGATACCATTAATCTTCACTGCCATCCATCACTTCTGGTGGCATAGCTATGTTCATCATCACTACTACTGTATTATTCTTCATGAATAATAATTACTTAGACCACTACTATAATGGACTCCCACTCAAGTAGAACTCTGTCTACCAGGAAACCAAATGCAACAGGATTCTGATCCAAGAGCAAAATTGCTGTGGTCATTTGCAACAAAAAGTAACAGAGGACTGCTGGTAGAATAAGTCCATGCATTTGCTGGACCAGAATTTGTTGGAAAACTATTTTTAAAAAATATATAAAAAAAAATCCAATTGATTTTGTAAAATTGAGCAAGATAGTTTTATCATTTGCACAAATAAAAACATGATGTTCAATATAGAAAAGCACAAAAATAGAAAACATCTGATGCAACAAAGTTCTTTTGCTGTGGAAGAACTCTGGTTTGACTGTCAGTGTGAGTGGCTATCCACTGTGCTTCTATCTACTACAGTAATTATAATTTTATATTATGTTGTGCATGGGCTTCATGTCCACTTTTATAATTGTTTATCACATGACCAGAAGCTGGAGGGCAGTGCATCTGCCTTCCTCTGCATCTGCCTGCCTTAAGAGTACTAAGATATGTACCACGGTAAGCAGTGCCAATGGCGCAGTGGTATGACACTCACCTGGTGCTTCGTGAGCTCTTTTGCCTGGGTTCGTATCCTGGCCAGGGAGGATTGACTGGGTGCCAATCTTTAACTGTAGCCTCTGTTTACCCAGCAGTGAATGAGTACCTAGTTTTTAAACAATTTGGCAGGCCGTATTCCGGGGAAAATATGGATTAAGGACCTGCCTGAAACGCTATGCGTGCTAGTGGCTTTACAAGAAGGTAAAAACTCTTGTATAAATAAGTAAATAAATAAATAAATAAATGAATAAAAGGTGTGAGTGGTCTTAACACTAATTTTGGGGAATGCCATACACCATATTTTCTAGGGGACTGATGGTCCCCCAGAAAAGCTTGCGATAATTACCTTCCTTAAAAAAAAAATAAAAAAAAATCGATTTCCAAAATTTTATACCTAAGCTAGATACGGTTGGCTGATAATGAAAGATAGTCCCAGACTCTTAAGCTGGCATATTTCGTGATACTATACAAACAAAAAGTAAAATACAAATCTTCCCTTCTCCCCCCTCCACACGTTTTCCTCTTTACCTTCTCTCATACCTGTACTTTATTCACAACCAAACTGATTAACCTTTTTGAGAAAGTTTCAAGTACAGTACATGAAAATTTTTGCATTACAGATTGGCGCAAGTAATAGTACACATGGCATTTTCCTCCAGACATGATTCTGTATTTTTGAGTGTCGATGGTCATTTCTTTGCCTCTGTCAATCAGCCTATTGGGTGCAGGATTCCTTCCACCCTTGGGTATGTGCCCCTCCTCAGCACTACTATTTTTTTTTTGTGGCAGCGTTTTAGGGTAGTTGCAGCCTATGAGGCTGCAACTATTTTGTGTGATTTTGCTTAGCAGTAATACCTGTTGTGACCTGAAAGCAGAATGTGGCACTGCTGCTTAACACTCCACTGTTCTATAAGAAGGATCTTGAGCATCTTATCTTGAACACTTGTGCCAAGTTTCAACTGGCTTCCTCTACTGCTGCTGCTTTGACTTGGTCAGCTTCTCAGCTTTCTCTCTTGGTTTGGGCTCCTAAGTGGCTGCAGTCCATGGAACCGAAGGCACCATTAGTGCTGAGATTACAGGGAGCAGCTGGAAACCCTTGGGGAATTTGGCAGGTCACAAAGCCTACTCTCCCTTCCTTGTATTAAACAAGGATACAAGGTTCCTTGTATCCTTGAGATTTGCCATAGTGCTCGTTTTAGGGGGGTTTCATGGTCTTCCCTGGTTGACGTCTTGTTACTTGCGTCTTTGAACAGTTCTCAAGACTATGAGGATTGTAGGCTTTTCCCTGGTCCCTCTGCTTCTGTGGTAGGAGAGGGTCTTTAGGATTTAGAGTTGCCAGGTGGTGGTCTTGGTTGCCTTTTTACCCTTATTGGTTCCTCACCCAGAAGAGGGGTTGTGGCTTAGAATGTGTGTTTTCCTATTTTCTGCCCAAGTATGAACTGGACTCTTCCACTACCATGCAAGTGCATTTTCAAGTCCAAGTCTGTAACCTGGATACAGACAGGTATCCCACCCCCTCCTGCCTACTCACAGGTTTATTTCCTAATCTTTCCCCAGGATTTGGCTCAGCTGGACTTGCCTTAGTACAGTACTTTATATGAACCAACCCATTCTTTACTGCCTTACTTCCCACCCACAAATGCTCTTGCTTGTCTGTGCCTTCTTGTTCAACATTCACAGAGTTTTGCTTGCAAGGATTGAACTTTAGGTCTTTGGTCATGCCTTTCAATTGTAGCTTCAAGTAGGATATCTTAAATGTGCTGTAATATATATTTGTGCTCTGCAGAGGTATCCAATTCTTCTAAATCACATAGTTACATTTAAATTTTCATATGGTGGGAATGTAAGGTATCTTGCCCCAAACCACTCCAAGACCGAGTAGCTATGCAAAATGGCTATGTTTTCTTGTTAAGAGTTATTAATCAGCAATCACTGCTGTCAAGTCCACTTTGTAGATTTCCAGGATAGTTGTGCTATAATTATAATTATTAAGTAGTTTTACAATTGAATATATGATTGTTACTAAAAATTGTGATTATGAGAATCATTATATCTTTAGTTCTAACACTTTACAATATTAACTATCAGTATTAGAATATTAATATTTTATAGTATGGAAGTATTGTATTGTACCAGTCAGAATAGTGGTATTGGTACACCTAGTTTAATGAAGTAGTGGATGCTACTATGGATGATTTGCTGCAGTGTGGTGATGCTATGTTCTGTGATGCTATGCACTTTGCAAGATATGATGAATATGCAATTTCCAAAAGAAGGCACCAAGCCTAAAGACTTTTTTTTAGCATTTTTTTGTGACAACAGTAAAAATAAAAATCTCATTATTCAAGATACCTATTCAAAATAAAGAAAAAGATATGGTCAACAGTAGAGTATAATTTTGTAATATTTTAACCTTTTCCGAACTACTCATTTTTCTCCTAGTGGCTGTGTCCCCACCCTAGGAAAGTGGAAAACATGGATAACTATGATTGATTCTATAGCTACATACTATTTATAATCTTTATCTCAAGCAGCATTCACAATTTTGGATTTAAACGAGTGCTTCACTACTCTGAAGTCAGCTAACCATGAAGCCAAGAAAGAACAGATTGAGCAGCAAAATAATAAACTGGACCTACAGAATGTGATGGATCTCCTTCAGCAGTCCAAGACTCTGTAGATTTACCAGACCTGGTTCAGCAGCTTCTTTTGCAAAGTGGAGGATCTGTAGATGATAATGAGCAGAGACCTTCACCTTTCACAAGTGCAAGAGCTTCTCAGAGGGCACCAATCCGGTACTGCAGGAAGAGCAGTGTATGGCCCTTGATGCCAGACTGAAGGTGGGTTAAAAATAGACTAAAGCCTCCATTTAAGTTTTAGTTCCTTAGAATATAAAAGCTATATTTATCATAAAGGTGCAATTAATTTAATGAGTTTTGTGAGCATAATGACAAACCGGGTATGATTTTTTCATACCCATGTCTTAAATATCACCTGGATGCCAATACTCTATGCAAAGCAACATCAAAGTATCGGACTCATCAAGGATTCTTTTGAGGGGACAAGTGACCTAGAGGGACATTGGTAAAGACTTAATATCATCCTGAAAATCAGGACACTCCATGAGGAGGTGCAACACTGTAAGTGGACAATGCAGTTTAGACAGTCAATGCCCTGAAGATCAGGGCATTGTTTCATTAGTGCCCATGTGTTAAGCAAGGGTGGCTGATAAGCAACCTAGACAGAGACATTTTCCACCACCTATTATCATGGTAAAAGAAAGGCCATGGGATAGGCCACATTTAAGGTTATGCAGTTTTGTTATCCATACAACCAGACCCTCGTCTTGCCAACTATTGCAGATTGTGGTATTTTTGACAGGGCAAAAATCCAAATAAGGAATCCCATTATGGGAGATGGAATAGTCACTAGTCTCATTTTTTTCCTCTCGGGGAAGGGGGGGAAGAAACCGATTTCTCATAATGGTCCGACTCGAAGGCCTGGGCATCCACCCCACAAGTCTGAAACTAAGAGAATTGTCTTGCCTATGTATATGTGATTTGAAAAGGTTGGGCCCTAGCCATGGGACACTACCTACAAAGGCAGCGAGGGAGGCTGAGCGGGAGCTGACGTAGGAAAGGGTGCATCCTCCTAAGCAATGCTCCTCTTGTTAAGTAAGGAAGTCTTATTGTATTGAACATTGTCCAATGCTGTTGCAAAGATCTTTCTCCCTTGTGCCCCAGTCTGAACATCCAAAACCTCCTTTGAGAGCAGCCCCTCATGGGCAACTCCTTAGGCAAGTCGGTACCAGAGGGGATCAGGGTAACCCACACCAGCAAAAGGGCATCATAAGCAAGCCCCCTTACCATACCAAGGGGGAACCCATGAGGTAAGTAATTTTATTGTATAATAAAGCTTGTACAGTATTTCACTTTTCTATGAAATTGTATTAACAATTCATTTAAGTCAAATTATGCA
>WNGS01009202.1:19175034-19224972 GCA_020271785.1 Procambarus virginalis
ACAAGGGTTAAGTTCCTTGTAAGAGACATTTCAAGAGTCCTCTTATGACTGCCAGATCAGCAGTGCTATTGTTAGATACATTACACCAGGACTTTGCAATGGAGTTCTGGCTACCAGGGAACACAAATCAGAACCAATGGCGCATGGCTATATACCATTTGACACCCACAGGCGCATACCAAAAAAAAAAAAAAAAAATCTTCTAAACCTGTTAATTTGTGTTCACTGATCATGGAAAAATAAAAAAAAATCGTAAGTGGCATATATTGCCCACTATAGGCGGGAAGTCTGGCAAAAAACAGGCGCTGACTCAGCGTGCGTCCCAGGCGGTCTGTTGCTCGCCAGCTGTCAGGCCAGAGTTGCCACAAAGAGATAATTACCTAATTATTTCAATGTCTCTGATTGATTTTTCGTAGTTTTTTTTGCTGTAATATTATTAATAGTGTGTAGTGTGATATATTATATAATAAATGAGTGAATCATCTCTGTACTCAAAAATATGGTGTGCATATGTTGATTCAATTATGTTCATCAAACAGTGAACAAATACTTTGTCGGTTATTACACTATATACACAGGTTATATATAAGTATCTGCATGTTTTGTTCACCATAACGAACCACTAAGTTGCTATTATGAGTCAAAAAGTAACGAGGAGTGACCGCCAAACACCAGCCAGCCACTCACTCCCTCAACACCTCACTCGTCCACATTCTCCTCCCACCATACTGTTTTTGCTTTTATTCACTATACACAGACATTATATATAAGTATCTACATTCGTGTTCACCATAACGAACCACTAAGTTGGTATGCTGAGTGGCAGTGGCAATGGCAGCCAGTGGCAGCCCACCACTGGCTGCCACTCCCTCCCTCCCTCACCTCACCTGACTTGCCACCATTTTCCTCCCACCATACTGTTTTTGCTTTTATATACAGACGTTATATATATACGTTTTACAGTACATGTTTTGTTCACCATAACTGTACATCTAAGCTTGTATGGCGAGTAAAGGCACAAAGACGTACCTACTCACACAGTCAGCTGGTGGCGGCCTCCCTCAAGGCCAGACGCACTAATATTTCTCCTCCAACAATACTGTTTGTGGTGTTATTACGCTATATACACACATTATATATAAGTACTGTATCTACCTGTTTTATTCACCATACTTGTAAAAGTAAACTGGTATGGTGCCCAAAGACTATAGTGATCACCAGTAAACAACATGATAAGTCGTGCAGATGACGCCACCTCCCTCACCAAAATGGCGGCTCCCAAACCTACTCCTATTGCTGTTTATACCCTCTATACACACATTATATATAAGTATCTACATTTGTGTTCACCATAGCGAACCACTAAGCTGGTATGGTGAGTGCAGTCAATAAAAGGTGGCCACACACATTCAGAAGACAACGCCACCACCCTCCCTCCCACAGCATTACTCCTCCCTCCATGGAGCACAGCGCTAAATATCACCACAATCCTGCTATTATCAGAACCCTGGTCAGTTTTATCACAATCAGGGGTCTTCTGTAATAATATCATTGCTACATAATAGCATGAACAAGTATATTATGGCATTTTTAGGTGATGCTGTGGTCATAAGCTGAACAGCAGTGCTGTGAGCTCATGCTGTGTGCGTCAGGCTTGGTAGCTCACTCACTACTGAGTGAGCTACCTAACACCCTAACACCCGGGAATTTGGCCCACGATTTAAAAAAAAAATGGCGTCTGTTTACAAGAGCCCTGATGAAGGTGTGGTGAACCCCGTGTATCCGCGGGTCGTTTAAATCTTGCGTAGTACTCCAAAGCATCATATGATGCGATGCGCAATTTACTGCAAGTCGGTCAAAGCATCATATGATGCGATGCGCAATTTAAGGGTTAAATTATTTAAGTTTAGCTTAAATATTAGTAAGGTCGATTTAAATAATTTTTATTATTAAGATCGACTTAAATAATTAAGTTGATCTTAACACTTTCAGCGGCCCGGCGAACGAGGGACAGACAACCGTATGTGCGCGCGGCATTTTTGTCGCTTAAGCGGCCAAACAAAAATGTGTATACTCTTTTTACTCTTCTGACGTTAGTTCTCGAGCTACGTATTTCATTTTGGTACCAATGTGTTCGCAATAAAATTCTCTAGAAGAACATCAGTAAAAACGGTCACTAAAAAATAGGGAGACCAGCACCAAATAAAGAACTACGTAGATGACTCGCCGTGAGCGCAAAACGGCAACAAAATGTTTCTACTCTTGGGATTGTTGTCAACTCCACACTTGTCCTACAGCGTTAATTTTGGTATCAATGGATTCGCAATGAAATTCCCAACACAGTGATATGAATATAAACGTAGAATCATAGTCGCGGCCCACCCGCAAGAGTGTGGGAAGTGGTGGAACTGTTACCTGGTATCGGTGACGCAACGACACAAGTGCGATACAGTGCTTCGAAAGTTTATACTTATTTGACTGTCCTGACATTATTTTTGTATGTACGTCATTCATTTTTGTGTCAATGTGTTCGCAATAGAATGTTCTATAAGCACGTAGGTAAAAAGATCAACAAAGCATAAGTTAGAATAGCGCCAAATATAAAACAACGCTGGAACATATCAGTGAGCGTCAAATACACACGAAATGTTTATACTATTGTTATGTTTTTCAAGTTTATACTTGTTGCACACAGTTATTTTTGGTTGTACATGGATCAGAATAAAATTCCCTAAACAGACATATGCATATAATAAATGATAAGGTGTAAACATGCCAAGTATAAACGGCTAAAGTCACCCACCTGCAACCCATTTGGGACACTCTTGCAGACACGCAACACCCCGAAAAAAATCTATGAAGTTTCGAGTCTACTTACGGCAGTTTATGGGATACAGTGTTCATTCTGGTATCAAAATACTCCCAATAAGTTATACTACAAGAAATTGGACAAAATAGGTGTACTTACCAAGAAAAAACTGGTTGTGGAAGAGTAAGTTGAGCATCTTTTCTTCACTCCACCTTCTTCAGGTCAACATTCCAGAAGTTGCTCAACAGATGTTTTGTAGGTGGAGTGAAGCTGTTGCGGGTGGTTACTTCTTCACCACCCAATACACTCTTTTCCGGTGGTAATTGGTGTAGCAGGGAATAACACAGAGTGCAACGTTACAGGTCTTGCATCCTATGTTGGTGTCCTTCCTTTTACCGGACCGTGCACAGGCATGACACTTGAGACGTTTTGGCAGTTTGTAAAGTTCATGTTTCAGTTTGTAGTTCAGGCGATGTTCAGAATCAACAATAGGGCCACGTCTTCTCGGTGTTGGTTGAGCATTTGAATCAGAGTCATCTGACAAAACCGGCTCGTCAAATGGCAGTGTGCCAGACATCTCGGGTTCTGAGTCCGTTCCTGCGTCAGCTTGAGGTGTTGAAGTAAATAAAGGCTGCCTCACACCAGATGGTCCAGGAGTTTGCACGGCGTCAGCATAGGCAGGACCTGTGTCATCATTTATGTCTGGAGCGTGCTGCAAGTGATGAGATACTGTTGCTATTTCAGGCCAATCTTCCGTATACCAGTGCAATAGGGCCCAAATTGCCACCTCGTGGAATTATAGCAATGTTAGCTTTTTTCGATCAGTTGTATAGTATTTGTACAAACAAAGGCATTATGCAATGCCATTTGCAGAAAATAAAACGTCCTCCTCTGTGAGGTGCTCGGTCTTCTCATCACTCGTTGCTGTATCATTCGCTCTTTGGACGCCACTATAATCGTTGTAGTCATCCAAATCATCTTCAAGTCCTTCAACATCACCTGCATCATACTCAGCTTCTGATAAAGCTGCCACAACTTCAGGAATTTTCGTGGGTGAGTTTCATTCCCTTGAACTTTTGATAAATCATAGTTATTCTGTCCTCTTTCGAGGACTTGGACACTTCCTTGGGCGTAGAACGGCTTGGGCCTTGACCTGGATCCATTGTTGATGAATGTATTGGTTATAAAACACACGGAAACGGGTATAAATGCAGAAAACCGTTCGAGTTTGGCGCGCGAGGGAAACGTGATCGACTCACGAAACGTGACGAGAAAACATTGGGCCTGTCACGTGACCGGGTAGGCCGACGCGCCATGCGCCCTAGCAGTGAGAAAGAGAACTTCATGGCGCTCAGTTTGAAACAAACCAGAAGTAAATCGGATAAAAATTGAATTTTATACAAATATTTTTTACGAAGACATAAATTTGTGTCAGGTGTGCATGAGCGGTAGACGAAACATGACGCACTTTTAAGACAGTGGCATGCGAAAGTGTTAATACTGTTAAGGGTGAGAATATGAACACACTAATTTGGTCTTATTAGCTTTCTAATTAAAAGGTTAATTTCACCAGAAGCAAAAACTTAAAAATGATGATTACCTTATAAATTGTACCTGAAAATTTTTTTTCTTGAAGATTGAAAACATATTTTCAATATTAACAGGTGACCAAAGCTGGTGGACTGGAGTTAACAATTAGATTGTTAGCACATAAAGAAAAACTGCTGCGGGAGAAGATTGTACTGCTGAAGCCCACGGGTAGGGAGCTCAAGCTCACCCTTTTAGCTCGAGTCCTAGGTAAGGAAAAAATGAGAGGTTTATTTTTCTATAATTTTGTGAGTACAGTGATTGAAAATATTTCTCTTATCTACCAATGTATTTATTTTTATACTCCCAATCTCTTCCTTCGATCTCTTCTTTATGCACTCTTTTTGATCATTTTAGTCTACTTCTCTTTTTCACTCACTTCATTCTCTTCATCACACACTTCCTTTATCTTTTTGTTTTTCTCTTCACATTCTTCCTTCTAATCCTTAAAATTTATTGCCTCTCTTTTTTACACACTATTCCTTCTAAGCCTCCTGGTCCTCTTCTTTATCTTCCTACTCATTTCTTTTCCTCCCAATCTCTTCTCCACATTCTCCACTTGGCTAGCCACATGGGCTAGACTGATGGTCTCGCTTCATGCAGGTTGGCATTCAATCCCTAACTGTCCAAGTGGTTAACCACCATTCCTTCTCACCGTCTCATCCCAAATCCTTACCTTACCTTGAGGATACCTTGAGGTGTTCCGGGGCTTATCGTCCCCGCGGCCCGGTCATCGACCAGGCCTCCTGGTTGCTGGACTGATCAACCCTACCCAGGTCCCTTCCAGGTGCTATTAGTCATAATGGCTTGATGCTTTCTCTTGACATTTCCCTTCCCTCTTCCTTTTCATCATTGCCATTTTTGGCTCTCATCCTTTGTTGTCTTCTCATTCTTCCCCTTTAATTCATCTCTTCTAAGCATTTTTTTTCCTTCTCATTCTTATGGTCTTATTCCTTCATTCTCTTTCACTTTTTTTTCCTTTAATTTTGCTGATCACTTCCTTCTCATCCTCTCTTCCTTCTCATCTCTAATAGAGGACCATCCAGTGTAATTACTGAAGTGTAGTTACAGGATGAGAGCTATACTCATGCGATCACATCTTTCCAGCACTCTTTGTCATATAACACTTTGAAACTAGTAAGGGTTTTGTCCTTCAACACCACCTCACTTAACTTGTTCCAACCATCTACCACTGTTGGCAAAAGTGAATTTTCTCATTTTTTGGGCAGCTTTGTTTAATTAACTTAAATCCATGACCCCTTGTTCTTGAAGTTCCAGGTCTCGAGGATTTTTCTTTATCAATATTGTTGTTTCCTATGTGTGGTCCTGATAATGGATCCTGCAGTGTGTGAATTTGATAGTGAATCCTTCAGTGTGCGATCCAATTTCCTGAGCTTCTGAGCAAATTTCTCCCCCCCCCCCCGCCTCCCCCCGACTTTCCAAATGACTGAGCTGCTTCTAAGCCTCCATATGTTAGCATCTGGGCCTCTAAATGCCTAAGTATGTGTCCTTGAATGTGTGACTTTCTAAGTTACTGAGTGTCTTTCAAGTGTATGAGCCGAGACCCAAGATTTTGTACCCATAAGCCAATTACCTGTTGAGCCCCCAAACCCATGAGGTTTGAATCAACAAGACCCCAAAATAACATTTCTGGACCTTGGCCTTGATCTTGGCTGTGAAAGTCTTGAAATTGTCCACATTTAAATCATGGGGACACACCATCTATATATGCATAAGTTAAATGGTAACTTCCTCTAATTCATTACAGGTAAAGGAAAAGGGACACCAATGCTACGTGATCGCATAAAGCTGATTGGTATTGAGTGTGATGAGGAGTCCGAAGCATCTGACTGGCAAGGCTTCACCTAGGTGTATGAAAGCTGGGAAGAACGCGGAGCAAATTGTCTCCCATGCTGAGGAAAGTTTAGCATCTTAGCATCATATTGTATCGAGCACCTTCCTTTCATTATTGTTAGGTCCTGCATTTTTTTATGTGATGCAGGTTGAGTGTGTTGTTTCTCCTAAACTGTTATTTGTTCATTGAATTTAATCATAGCTAAAGAGGTAAAAAGTGATGCCCTTTTCAGTGTTATATTTAACTTGTATTCTAGTTTCCACGAAGTGGTTTCTGTAACATGAACTCAGATTCCTGTTGTTGTTGTAGTCCCTTGCTTTCCATAATTGATTGCAGTGATTCCCTTTGGCAGTTAATTTTTTTAAGACAAAATTTGTGAATAATTTGGAAAATTCTTATAATTGAGACATTTTACTAAGTGGAGAATTGCTCATTGCCTATATAGTCATGGGAAGGTAGCAATGCTGATCAGTCTTTAAACTGTATAAAAGGAGTAGCCATAAAGAAGCAATAAATGTAACAATATTGAAGATAAGTATTCATATTGAAGATGAGGTCACAATAACTGAAGATTAGACTGAACATTAGACATCCAACCCACAAATGTGAAAAGAAAGAATTGACCATGTTTCAGTCCACATTGGATCAAAATCAAGTTGTTATTACATGACTTAATAATGGTTCAGGACAGACCAAAGCATCGTCAATTCTTAATTTTTCAGATTTGTGGGTTGGGCATGTTTACATACAGTATTGAAAATTTAAGTGATTTTGGGTGCTTAAATTTAGGATAAGGTATTTTACTATGCCTAGGATAAATAAATTTTGTACTGTATTTATAAGCATTAATGGAACTGTAAGAGGAGGAGACAAAATAATTTCCTACTTTTCCCTTTCCTAATGTTCCTCCAGGTGACTTGCCTTTTGATAGCATCGTCGATGAATCCGATATCCTTGATGTCACTCGCCATATGTCTTTTTGTTCTTGTATTGGTATCCTGAATGATATTTAGCAGCTTATGAATATCCTGCAACACAGATGGTGCTATCTAGTCTTCCTGGCTTGGCACCTGCTTTTGAAAATTTCTTATTTGCTACTTTTCTCATGGTAGCTACTGTAAGAGATCGAATGAAAATCTACTTCTATTAAGGAAATGTAAGTTAGGTTAGTGAGTACAGTCGGGTTCGTTCTCGACTCGCAATTGGGAATTCTGGGTTTGAATCCTGGGCAGGACAGAATTGGCTGGGTGTCTTTCCTAACATCTAATGCCTCTAAAAATAAAGAAAAGAAAACCTAATTCCTCTGTTCACCTAGCAGTAAATAGGTACCCCAAGGAGTTTGTCAGTTTGTTGTGGGGCTAGGATAAAATGTTTATTTTAATGGGAAGACTTGCACTCAACCTTAATGTCTCTTTCAGAAATGCATGCTTTGTTCCAAATGTGCATTCAAGTTAAAAGCATATGTCTTAACAACATTCAAGTACAGTATATTATTTATTTTAAAGAATGAATTAATTTAAAATGGAGATTTCATTACATAATTTTGTGTGATGTAGTAAAACCTTACCTTCATTTTGAAGGCTTTATCCACCTAGAACGATTTGCTTGAAATAAATAAATAAATAAATATATATATATATATATATATATATATAATATATATATATATATATATATATATATATATATATATATATATAATATATATATATATATATATATATATATATATATATATATATTATATATATATATATATATATATATATATATACACACACACACATACATACATACATACATACATACATACTACATACATACATACATACATACATACATACATGTACAGCAAGTCTTTATAAAAACAATATTATTAACCCTTAACTGCGTTGCCTCCAAATATGACACCCCCGCAGTGCGCAGGAAATAAATTCTCTGGAAAAAATTTTTTTTATTTTTAAAGTGTCAGAAACCCTTCCCTCAGTATGGGTATGTAGAAAAAAATCGAAATTGTACTTACTTTGGCTGCTATGGGGTCCGTAAGTTGGGGTATGACGTCATCATTCCCTGTTCGCCCGTGACGTACGCTCTCGGGGCCAGTAGGGCGCTCGGGGCGGGGCGCGCGAGTTGCCGCGAATATATTTTCGTTCATTTTTTTTCGCACAGTTCCAAATACATTTTATTTGTTTTTAATCCTATATATAGTGAACACGTACACTATATTATGGCAGTAAAACATCCGTACTGTCCAAAGACACTGTGTTACGTGCATGACACTTGTGTACACATATGCTGCACATATTTACTATGTATCATGCTAATTTATGTATACATACAATCTATTTACACACTATACACTGTCACACACTATATACATTCACCATCAACACACTCAGAACACCTCGAGTGAGAGCAGCCACACCCAGCCAGTCTCCCTCTCTCCAACATCTTACTCGCCAACATTGCTCCTCCCACCATACTGTTATAGTTCTTATTACACATGTTCTATATACCTATCTACATGTTTTATTTACCAGAACTATGCAAGTAAGCTGGTATTGTGTCCAAACAGTACAGTGGCCACCATACACTGCATGAAAAATCACACAGCAGACGACGCTACGATTACGTCACTTGCCTCACCAAAATAGCTCCTCTCAACATTCTCCTGTTGCTGTTCTTACACTATATACACACACTATATATACCCATGTACATATGTGTTGCCCATAGCGAACCACTAAGCTATTATGGTGAGCAAAACAAGAGTGGCAGCCACACACACACAATGAGGCTACCTCAATTCTCGCCCTCCCTCCCTCAACAAACTTCCTCCTTCCACAATACTAAGCACAACGCTAATTATAACCACAATCCTGCTATTATCACAATTCTGGTCACTAATTCCTGTAAATGAATAATTGACCACACGTTTATTTTGAAAAGGAACCTAAGAAATCATTTGAAGATTCCTAGATGGACGAAATAATGCTGTGGTGCTGTGAACATCGTGAACAGCATTGAATCACTGATATTTGAACATTGTACCCAATCATTATCACACTCAGGCTCTTCTATAACACTACCATGGCTAAATAATACAAGTTATATATATATTTTGTCATTATTAGGCAATGCTGTGGTCACACGCTGAACAGCAGTGCTGTGCGCTCATGCTGCGAGCGCCAGCCTTGGTTGCTCACACACTACTGAGGCTCCCACACCTGGGAATGTGGACCACGATTTTTTTTAAAGATGGCATCTGTTTACAAGAGCCCTGAGGAAGCTGATGTGAACCCCATGTAGCCGCGGGAGTTTTGAATGGAACGTGAAAAATACAAATACCCAGAGGCGCGTTGCGCAAACCAGACGTGAGCCTGCAGGTGCGTTGCGCAGTTTAAGGGTTAATAAAATGTTCTGAATGTTATGTAGAAACACTTGAATGTTTTGTAAAATAGTTCTACATTATCTGGATGTCTTGGCTTCAGTTTTTCTTTCAATATTCACCTACTATTAATTAAATACAGGCAAGATTTTTCAAAAATATCATGGCTGAATGAAAGTCATCTCGTAAAGGAAATAGGACAGTGAGTTATTGTCTTGAGTGAGTGTTTAAAGAGGAAAGTTGTAACTAGTTATAGAGAATAGATGACTAATGTTCCCAATTGTTGAAATAAGCTCTTTTCTCTTTCTGAAGTAGTTTACCAATTCCTAAGTTTTATGTTGTGTGCTAGTGTCAACACGCATAAAATTAGTCATTTGTTTCCCCTGAAAGTGTTTGTTGATAAGTGTTGAAGAATTAATTATATCCAGAGTCAGCAATAACATACTATATATACCAGTATTATACAGGCTTATAATACAGCACAGCACTTCATAATAGCTGTGGTATTTTGAATGATAGTGTAATCATTTAAAAACTTGCAGACTAATTTTAATTTGTGCAGAATAATTCTGTTAACTTCCTCACAGTATAATCTGCCTTAACTTAGCATTGCTACATTATTGAATTTTTCATACAAAATTCTATGTAGTTTATCGCCAGCATTATTTTTGAGATGCCCATTCTCATGATTTCTCAGCATCTACAGTAATGTGAAATGGTCTTTGCTGATCCATGGGCCTATGAACCTATATCAACCCTCCTAACCTATTGATGCTGCTGATCAGTAGTCCAGGAACACGTACAAATTGAGTTGCTTAACTTCTACTAAACTGCTTATCAAACTGTCTGAAGTGTTGAACCGACACATTTTGGTTTTCCAATGTGCCATGGACCGGTGCCATATTGTCATCGTATTCCCTTAGTTATGTAGAACAATTTAAATAAATTGAAGATTGAGTGAAAGGCTGTGTGGGTAGAATAAAATGATTCATGTACATTTATGATGTAAGATAATATTATTTTGGAAGCAATATAATAAATGTAATAAAAGTTGATACTTTTGATTTTGTTTGTGTAACAAATAATAGGCGCTTTTAAAAAAATGCATTATTTAATGTTAGACTTATTTTGCCTGATAATTATTTTTGGTGAAATTCTGGTACGATCATATATTATTTTTTTCTTTCGTGGAAATTGACGGACCTGCACTTTCTGAGTAGTACTGTACTAAAGTACCTTCATTTTAACACCGCTGTTGTATAGCATCCAAATAGAGATGCATTGAGTGTGAGGACAAGTCAATTTGATACATCAATTTGCTGACAATTTTATTGTTTATTATGATTTTAATACTTTGTTTTTTCTGAATAATGGCTCATTGTGATTTTACTTGTTCACACTGTGCTGAGTATTGACTTAAACTCGGTTTATGATGACACTGAATTCATCAAGGCCACTTGTAATTAAATTTTTATCAGGTTGTTCGTAATGTTGTTATCAGGACCAGTTTGTAATGATATCAACTTCATGCTAAGTTTGTCATAATAGGGGCTTCATCAATCCCAGTTTGTGAGGATATTGTCTTCATCATGTCTAATTTCTTAAGACAAAAGTTTACATTCATTTAAGGTTAACATAGCAGTAGCATTTCAGTTTTTGTAATTATTTTATGAATAATATTTTGACTGGAAATATTAGCTGTGGTCATTTTAGTTAAATCAAATTTTGTAATATGAAAATACTGTAAATATAAATTACTTGTACTGATAATGTCAGTACTTCAAGCACATTTCTTGGGTTTTGCTGTACTGTACTGATATGTGGTAGAATGCAGTACTGAATATGGCATTACAAGAGTCCAAAAGAAAAGGGTGTGACTGGCACATTCAGCCACTTGGTAATGACCAAGCAGGAAACCAACGACAAGTGGTAATAGCCTAGAGAACTGAAGTGTCCAATGTGTTCCCGTGTATCGTTCCTACCTTGTCCCCATGGAGTCTCCCACCCCCAATTGTTATGAAATTCATTTTCCTTGAACATTTTCCTACCATTCATGCTTTCCTGCTCTGTCTGCAGATGGTCTGGGCTACTCTGTTTTTCCCTGATCAAACTTTTTGTGCCACTTTTCCCGCTGAGACTAACATTTTCATGGCAGAGTTTTATTTGATTTTGTGTGCTCTCTGCCAGAAGCTTATTATGCACCAGTATTGCTTTGTTATTGTGGTTGACTTTCACAGTGCCCTCATGCTCTAGTGTCTTTTAACCTTTCCCATCCTATGGTGGTTGAAATTCAATACTAGTGGTTCCTTATTATGTTTAAGACAGCCAAATTTTTGCCTGGAACACCAGCAATATTGGTGTTACATACTTCAAATATGCTTGAGGAATCTGCTGCTTGGGAGGCCATTCGTACCTGTCTGATCTCCCATTGAAGGAATTTTGGCATCAGATTTCAACCCATTTATTCATACATACCTCAGTCAACAACCATTGGCACAATCCATGGGCTAGTATTAAGGATAACAAACTCGTTCTTAAATGTGGCCTATTCCTGTGGCCTTTTTCCTGCCATAGTAATAGATGGGAAGCAACTCATTAAGCATCACGTCAGCCACATGCACCTAATTTATAGGCATGTAATGGAACTACACACTAGTCATTGTTTAAGCTGCATTGTCCCACTTACAATTGTGTGCCTCGTAAAATGTCTCGATTTTCAGGATGATTTGTAAGTCTTACTTTCCCAATGTCCCTAGAATTCTTGGGGAATTTGATGCCATCAATGTCGCTAATCTTGTGTCTCAATTTTATCTTTGTATTTTCATCAAGTGATATTTAGGATCTTTTGAATATCCTGCAACACAAATAGTGCAAAATAGTCTTCCTGGCTTGGTGCATATTTTTTATAATTACTGTACTTCCTTACTTTCATGCCCTGCAAAACATCCAAAAAAGGACATAAGGTAATCAAACAAATACATGCACTTGAGTCAAATTCTAAGCTCTCATTTTCACCCAGATTAGTCAAGCATGCATGCATACACGCTTTCATATTAATACAAATGATCATTTGCACACAGACTTGATTGTTCACACATTCTCTTCCAAACACACAAGGTCACATACTTATTTTCAGTGATTTGGGGATTGGTTTAAGAAAAAACAGCACTGAATAACCCAACTATTTTTAGTTTCCAGCATGAGGTCCATATCTCCCACAAAAGAATAAAAGAAAAAAAATACACTAACACAAACATAGGCAGTCACACATCACGCACTAACGAATACACACAGTTACATACAGATACTGTACAAGGATGCTTATATCCCTTGTATACAGATGCAAGGAAGCTTAACATAGTTACTTTGTTTAATAATTAGCTTGAAGATCTAGTAGAACATTCTTTTAAGTATTTTGTTAGCAGTAACATACAGAGAGACAGTAGACATGGTTTGCCTTGGTTGTCTGTGGGAATTGTGAAAGAATTAACATTTCTCCCATTTATGATTTTTCACTGCCCATATTTATACTGCTATCACCTGGCAATTGACATTTTTACTCATCCACGCCTTCACCCATGTTGCCTTCTTCACCCACATGGCCCTTTCTTCATCCTCAATATATGAAAGTGAG
Source organism: Procambarus virginalis (assembly GCA_020271785.1). Classification (NCBI taxonomy): domain Eukaryota; kingdom Metazoa; phylum Arthropoda; class Malacostraca; order Decapoda; family Cambaridae; genus Procambarus; species Procambarus virginalis. Next base: position 19,188,308 of record WNGS01009202.1, read on the forward strand.
AAAGTAGTCTGTTAGTGAATACAAATTGGTATGTAACATTGAATAACAGGTAAGTATTGTATTATTAAATACAAAAGTTAATACTGTAGAACAAAAATAAAATTCTAGGTAAGCATTTCTTCAGATTAATTGGGTATCTCCAATGTATTACACTGTATGGAGAAGATAAAGAGGATCAATAACCCTAGTCAGAAATGCCATACCCAGTAAGTCTGCAGACTCAATTTTCTGTAAGGAAGTAGTAGATATTAGCAGCAACAGTGAATATGGCAGACATTGAGCTCCACATATATGGCATCTACACATTCTCTTTCGATTTAAACGAAGTAGAGGGAGGGCTTACCCTGGCAATGTACAAAAAGGACATTATTACAGAGGATTTGAATGTACAACATTGAGAGCTAGCTCAAGTTCTGCAAGAAATCCCAGATATCACACTTCTTAATTAACAGAAACCTGTACATATTGAAGGAGGTTCTCCTGATCAAACATTTATATCTACTGTATTTGTTCCAGTTATGTTAAAGGCTGGAAAAAACTATGCAAGAAATAATGCATGTGTAAGTTAATGGTATAATAAGGACTGGTTTGATATTTATGTAGATGTATTTCAAGGTTGTGTGAAGTGAGGGAGATCAAAGTACGAATGCTAGAGGAATATAACCTTTATATAGGACTAATATGAGTAATTAATTGGTGTATGCCAAATTGTGAGTATGCTGATAATACTTGTACAGCTATTTTGGCAGAGCATAAAGAAAGGTACAGTATGTCCTACCTTACCTTGAGGTTACCTTGAGGTGCTTCCGGGGCTTAGCGTTAATGTCAATTAGTTAAATATATTGAGGTGTGTAAGAACTCAATTAATCTCTTATACAGTAATGAATTTTAACCATGAGATAGTAGAGTTGGTGAATTTAACATCACATTTGGAAGGGTTGTAGACTTCTTTCTCATAGGTCATGTGACAGAACCCACCCGAGGTAACATCATTTTTGAACGTGTGCCAACATCAGAAGAGGGCATGATTGGTCAATTCGCCTGAAGGCCACTATCTCTAGTTGCCCCGACAAGGACAGGAAGCTGTCAGCTTGTCAAAGGTCCTCCCATTTGTCCTGATGATTTTATTGAGCTGGATTTTGAAGTTTAGCAATGTGTTGGCATTTCCCAGTACTACAGTCTGGTTTATTCTGTGGTTGGAAGAAAACGCTCACGGAGTGGGGGACTTATTTTAATTTTAAAATAATAATAATTAATTATTTAATAAATAAATAATTAATTAATAATACAATCATAAAAGATTAAATTAGATAATCCTTAACTGAAGAAGCATAATAGCTCAATATAACAAATAGGTAATAGAGCTGAATTAATTATGGTGACTAATGAAGATTAGTGAAAGCCATAAATTAATATACAGAAGTAGAATTAATGTAATCAAATACATTGAAGAGACATCTCTAATTTAAAGTTGCCTGAGCATTTACGGTAATTGTAAAGCTTGGTATTCTTGGCTTGTCACTTTGGGGGTTCCGACGGAGCACCCCCCTTTTGGGGGTTCCGACGGAGCACCGGGAGGAGGGTGGGAGTTTTGTGGTGTACCTGCAGGGCGGAGGCGAGCCAGAGGCGCTGCGCCTGCGCTCCCAAGTACCCCGCTCTACGCGCGCCGCTTAGTCGTTTAGACAGTGGAGCACGGTAATGCGTATCCTTCCCCACAGAATTTCACCGCTTTTATGATAAAAGCAGTGACTATTTCTGTGGTTGGAAGAAAACGCTCACGGAGTGGGGGACTTATTTTAATTTTAAAATAATAATAATTAATTATTTAATAAATAAATAATTAATTAATAATACAATCATAAAAGATTAAATTAGATAATCCTTAACTGAAGAAGCATAATAGCTCAATATAACAAATAGGTAAATAGAGCTGAATTAATTATGGTGACTAATGAAGATTAGTGAAAGCCATAAATTAATATACAGAAGTAGAATTAATGTAATCAAATACATTGAAGAGACATCTCTAATTTAAAGTTGCCTGAGCATTTACGGTAATTGTAAAGCTTGGTATTCTTGGCTTGTCACTTTGGGGGTTCCGACGGAGCACCCCCAAACCCGTGAGGGCCAGCTGCGCGGAACCCCCACCCCCTTTTATTCTTGATTCACAATCAAGAATTCTGGGTTCAAATCCAGGACAGGACAAAAATGGTTGGGCGCGATTGCTATCACCTAATGTTCCTGTTTACCTAGCAGTAAGTAAGTATCAAGGAGTCAGCTTGTTGTGGGATTGCATCCTGGGGAGGGCCGATAATTCGACCCCTGGGAAGGGGGGAGGGGGGGGGACCTCGATATAAGCCAAGCTACATATGTACAGTCCCTGTGGCGCAGTGGTAAAGCACACGCCTGGTGCTTTGCAAGCGTTTTCGCCTGGGTTCGTATCCTGGCCAGGGAGGATTGACCGGGCACCAATCCTTAACTGTAGCCTCTGTTCACCCAGCAGTAAATGGGTACCTGGTTGTTAAATGATCTGGCGGGTTGTATTCTGGGGAAAATTAGGATTAAGGACTTCCCCAAAATGCTATGCATGCTAGTGGCTTTACAAAAATGTAAGAAAAATGTTTAAACTGACTGCCTGTTGCCTGACAATTATTATTAAATTACTAATAATTCATTGTGTCAGGGGACAAGCAGTCAGTTTATACATACAGTACATTAAACGTTAGGCATATATCAATGTCCCCCCCAGAGTTAAATTATTGACGCTCCCCAGGATGAAACCCCATAACAAGCTGAGTAACCCATAGTAAGTAATCCACAGTAACTATGCATAATATAACACTTATTAGTTAATTTAATAGAAACAGCCAGCACAAAAAGATAAATATAAATAAGATACAAGCAGCCACAATGTAGGACTGAGAACAGGAGAAGCTTTTTCCCCCACAGGTTTATTAACCATGGAACCGCCTATTCGCCGAAGCCGTTAACTGCCAAAGCTGTGTTGAAAGGATCAGGAGAATAAATAAATATGTTTATTCAGGAAAGGTACATACATAGAGAGATTTTACATAAGTGGATCAATTTATAGATAGAGCTAGTACATACAATGCCTAAAGCCACTATTACGCAATGCGTTTCGGGCAAGAGGATGTAATCATTCTGATCGTCACAGGAGGATCAGGATCTTGGTGATATCAGGAGAAAGCACCAAGCCATTACGACTATATAGCACTTGGAAGGGGGTCAGGATAAGGATTTGGGATGGGACGGGGGAGAGGAATGTTGCCCAACTACGTGCAGACGAAGTCACAATAACGTGGCAGAAATATGTTGACCAGAATGCACTAAAAAGTGAAGGGACGACGATGTTTCGGTCCGTCCTGGACCATTCTCAAGACTTGAGAATGGTCCAGGACGGACCGAAACGACGTCGTCCCTTCACTTTCTAGTGTGTGGTTTGGTCAACATATTGCCCAACTACTTGTGGACGGTCGGAAATTGAACGCCGACCTGCATAAAGCGAGACCGTTGCTCTACCGTCCAGCCCAAGTGGTTGAAAAACTAACTATTGAGTTTTAAAATATACCTGGAAGAGATCATCGATACAAATGGGGGACCTTCGACCAGCCGCCAGCTTCCTGTCCTCGTCGAGGCCACTATATAGGGTTAGTGACCCTCTGGCAAATCTGGTAATAATATTAGTGTGAAGACAATTCAATTTCTTTCTTTATTATGCACCCCATACCCATCCCGTGGGCGGTGGTGTAAAGGATTACGTACAGAGGCACACAATCGGTTCAGGAACTAAACCCTCTATAGTTCGTTTAGCAAAGCAGATAACAATCTTTTTTGGGGGGGTAGAAATAGCCTAAGCTACTCTATCCCTTTGAGATGTATTTTTTGCTTATCTCAATAAACATACTTGAACTTGAACTTGAACAATCTTTTGACAAATAGACAAATAATATAATTTATCTGGAAAAGCGGATTGACCAGATGCACTTTAGTACTCACCTAGTTGTGCTTGCGAGGGTTGCGCTTCGGCTCTGTGGTCCCGCCTTTCAACTGGTGAAACTTTTGCCCGAAACGCTATGCATATTAGTGGCTTTAGGTATTATATGTACTAGCTCTATCTATAAATCCAACATTATGTTTGTAATAAACTATGTATGTACTTTTCCTGAATAAAAAAATTAATTTAATTTAATTTAATGGTGTACAGTGGCTGTGCGAGAATGTACCACCTAATTATTAAATTCTGTTTTAATATTGTACCTTCTAATAAATAAATAGTACTTCCTTCTAAATAAGTAAAAGTACTATTAATTGTACCTTCTTATATTAAAGTCTCGTGGGGGCTTTTGATAAATAATTTCTCTAGTTATAGTCCTCATGGCGCAGTGGTAAAGCATTCGCCTGGCGCTTCGCAAGCGCCTTGGCCTGTATTCATATCCTGGCTGGGAAGGATTGACTGGTTACGGGCTATACATGCCCGTGCCACCTCTTGGGTGTCAATCTTCATCACTCAATCAATTGCTGGGCGCCAATCTTTAATTGTCCTCGTTCCCCAGCAGGAAGGGTGAATGGTACCTAGCCATTTGCTGTATTGTGCCTACCAAATTTTGTCAACTACCATTCAAGCTTTCATTGCAATCATCTTAGCTACTTAAGTGCTTTATTTACTGTACCTACAATTTCTCTCATCTTTTTTTTTCTTTTTTCTTTCTTGCCATGTAACTGTTATCATTTCTTTTTTTATAATTTTTGCTAGTATTACCTACTAAAAATTTTAGATTAAGGACCTGCCAAACGCGCGCGTACTAGTGGCTTTACAAGATGTAATTACCATATTATATATTCTCACATTCCCAATGTACCTCTTGTATATATAATAATAAATAATAATAAAATAAATAAATAACCGAATTGGCGGTCGTATTCCGGGGAAAAATTAGGATTAAGGACTGCCTGGAACGCTATGTGTGCTATAATGGCTTTACTAGAATGTAAGAACTCTTGCATTTATAAATAAGTAAATTTATGTAAATTTATGTATACACAACCCGGGTGATCGCTGGAAACGTTTTTCAAATTGTGGACGACCATTTCCTATCCCTCGCCAGGAAGTGTTCAGCGCCGCTAGTAAACACCGTCTCCGCTGTGGATTCATTTGAAGTTGAGTTAATTGAGCAGGTACGAGTTTAATTTGTTTTATTAAGATTTTGGTTCACAATATCATCTCGCTGTGGCTTCACATGATGAGAGAGATGCAGTTTGATGTCATAAAGGGGAAATGGGTGTTGAGTGAGCCGGCCCGAGGAGGCAAGGGGGGGTGGACGAGTCGCTCCGGTTTCTAAGCCGTTCCTTCCTTGTAGCCAAAGATCGTCTTGGACAATTAACAAGAGGTTGGTTACGGTTAGGCAAGATTTTGCGGGTTATTTGAGATGAATTTGTTTGGTTGGGTTATGGTTATCTTTTATTAGGTTTTTTGTTTTAGGATAGATTCTGAAATTAGACGACCTGACAGCGAGTGCCTTGTTATCTTAGGTTATCTTGAGATGATTTCTGGGCTTTTAGTGTCCCCGCGGCCCGGTCCTCGACCAGCCTCTACCCCCGGAGCAGCCGTGACAGCTGACTAACACCCAGGTACCTATTTACTGCTAGGTAACAGGGCATAGGATGAAAGAAACTCTGCCCATTGTTTCTCGCCGGCACCTGGGATCGAACCCGGGACCACAGGATCACAAGTCTAGCGTGCTGTCCGCTCGGCCAACCGGCATAGACCACTGAAGTCAAAGTATAATAATATACCTGATTTACCTGAGGGCCACTAACCCTACTGGCCTTGACAATGACAGGAAGCCGGCAGCTTGTCGAAGGTCCCCTGCATGTGGCCTTGATGATCTTTTCCAGGTATATTTTAAAACTCAACTTGGTTACAGCTTTGGCAGGTAGGCATTCCATGGTTAAAACCCTTTGAGTGAAAAGCATCCCTGTTATCAGTCCTACAATTTACTCACATAGTTTTGCTTGCGAGGGTTTAGCTTTTGGCTCTTTGGTCCTGCCTCTTGACTGTCAATCTACTGGTGTATAGATTCCTAAGTTTCTCGAGCTCTATCATATCTACATTTCATATCTATCATCTCTGCTTGAAATGTTATGCGTGCTAGTGGCTTTACAAGAATGTAAAACTTCAATGAAGGCAGTTTTGATGTTACCCAGCCTTGCATGTGCTGTAGATATTCTTTTTATGTGGGCTTGAGGAGACAGGTTTGGTGTGATATCAACTCCGAGATCTTTCTCTGCCCGTTTCATGAAGGACTTCTTCCATTCGGTATCCTGTGCTGATCTGTTTGCACTGCCTATTTTCATTACCTTACATTTACTCAGGCTGAACTTTAGTAGCCATTTGTTGGATGATGATAGTTTTGTAAGGTTAGGATAGTCCGCTAGTACAGTATAGTCGGGTCATTCTCGACTCGGTCGAGAATTCTTGGTTTGACCCGGACGTAATGGTTGGGCACATTTTCTATGCACTAATGCACTGTTCACCTAGCAGTAAATAGATAAGCATGAGTTAGTCAGCTTGTGAGGCTGCATCCCGGGGAAGGTCAGTAGTTTAGCCTTGGTGGTACATTACCTCAATACAGTTCTGAAGTATATAAACATGCAAGCTTCCTGTCTCCAACAAAACAAATTGTTTGAGTTTTCAGATGTCTAATCTGTCTAGAGTGAGTACTGATGTACAGTATCCAGAGTTTTGTACTGTCATTTTATCATCAATTATAATATGGTTGGTCTCATCCTTGAAGGGTCCTACTGAGTCGTTTTTGGCTTTACTACTTATATAGACATAAATAGATTAGGGATATTTTTTAAAATTGATAAAATACTTGAAAGCATTAGTATAGATATGTTTAAAAACAGACAATAAGAAATTTATATATTTATTTATTTATTATGGGTATAAGTTTAAAGAATCGAAGGGTGGCATGCGTGCCAGAAACTTTGGGTACGCATTCCACAGGCTCACCTTCCCTGGCCGAGGGGGGACCTAAATGTGCCAAACCAGGCTGTCCCTGGCAGTGGAAACTAAATAAACTACAGTACTGTTCTTTTAAATAATAGGCAAGTCGATTTAACAGATTAATAAATGAGGTGAATAATTTATTGTGTCGGGGGACAGGAAGCCAGAGTGTATTTATACATGTATGGCTTTCATCGAGGGCCCCCAACCTAAGGCCAAATTGCTGACCCCGCCCAGGATGCAACCTCACAACAAGCCGATTAATTCCTGAGTACCTACTCACTGATAGGTGAACAGAGGCATTAGGTGAAAGGAAATGTGTCCAACCATTTCTGTTCTGCCCAGGATTCGAACATGGAATTCTTGATGGTGCATTGAGAACAAACCTGACTGTACTACCGGGACCCTTCAGGTCATTGACCCTTGAGATCATTCCCGACTACCGGGAATGATCCCAGTTATAAATTCACTACTTAGATCATTATTGAATTTAACAAAAATTGTTTTTTGTTAAATGCTAAATGTTTTGTAAGAGAATAGTTCATAAAAAGATATGATATTCACAATGCGGTACAATATATTGCTTAAAAAATTGGTTAAAGGAATGTATAAAATGAAAATCTAGAAAAATTTATTTGTCCTAAAATTTCATAAAGTATCTTTGCTAATTTTGTCCTCTTGTTTTTCAGATTAAGATGAATGTTAAGCCATATGTGCAGTTAATTATGAGGTGCAGTAGGGAGGCCAGACTTCATACTTGTGCATCACTGCAACAAATCCAAAAGCTAACAAGGTTGCGGGTGGTCGACAACTCCGAATTAGGCAAGTCAGCGATGATGGAAGGAAGACCCCCAAAATGCATTCATATCTATAGCAAGAAACAATTTGGTTATACAGGTACAGTATTTTCTCTGTTGTACCGAGTTCTTTAGTTATCCTTTAACCGTTAGACAGCAGCTGTGAAGGTGGGTCATAGGTAGGTCATACCCACCTATGAACAGAAAATATAAAAAAATTCCAACAAATAATGTTATTATAGGATTATTAATATGTATGCAGAATGTAAGAAAAACATGGAAAGTAGTGAATATTTATTGTTTTACTGGGTGGAGGTGCTGTGCAAGGCGGGGGGGTCTGGCACTTAACACCTGGTGCTTGACTTAGCTGACGCTTCATGTTTTATTATCCGATGTTTCTCTGATTATTTTATCACTTGTTTTTCTTCATTTACATCCACAGAGAGTTATATCCGTATGTGCATCATACATGTAAAACCCAGACAATAATTGTTTAAATCATCATATGATGACCGCATTTCCCCCTAGTAACATTCATGACGATAACCGCATTTGTACCATGAAATAGTAGCAGGATTTATTTCATGGGTCAAAGTAAACGCCACTACATCCACATAGATCTATTAAATCCATATTTGCATAATACATGTAAAACCCAGACAATAATTTTGTAAATCTTCATATGATAACTGCACTACCCTGTGAATCAAAAATTGATGATAACTGCTATCTAAGGGTTAAAATAAATGCTAGTGAGAACACACTAGCACAGCAACAGTCAATCCATGTTCGCACTAGTACTGCAACAATGAATCTGCACCCACACTAGCACTGCCTCAACGAGTCCATAGCCACAATGGGGTTGCTATAGTGTGAGTCCATAGCCACAATGGGGTTGCTATGGTGAGAGTCCATAGCCACAATGGGGTTGCTATGGTGAGAGTCCATAGCCACAATGGGGTTGCTATAGTGAGAGTCCATAGCCACAATGGGGTTGCTATAGTGAGAGTCCATAGCCACAATGGGGTTGCTATGGTGAGAGTCCATAGCCACAATGGGGTTGCTATAGTGTGAGTCCATAGCCACAATGGGGTTGCTATAGTGTGAGTCCATAGCTACAATGAGGTTGCTATAGTGAGAGTCCATAGCCACAATGGGGTTGCTATAGTGAGAGTCCATAGCCACAGTGGGGTTGCTATGGTGAGAGTCCATAGCCACAAAGGGGTTGCATGGTGAGCATCCATAGCCACAATGGGGTTGCTATAGTGAGAGTCCATAGTCACACTGGTGTTGCTATGGTGAGCCTGAAGATGCACTAGCTATGCAATGGTGAGTCTGTAGTGGTACTAGCAGTGCTACAGTAAGTCCATAGCAGTACTGTACTTGTGATTATATTTTGAAGTGTGTAATGAACACCACAAACCATTTAGAGAACACTGAATATCAGAAGTTCACAATTATTCAGTCTTTTACATGCAATACACTAAAAGAAATAGTGTAAGAAATTGGTAATTCAGATTCCAGTTGCTCAAATCTCCAGTATTATAAATCAAAATGAATTCACATTCAAGTTTTTACCTTTTTGATCTTTTAACCTGTGATTACTGAAATTTTTGCCAAAATTTTGATTTTGAGTTCTTGACTTCTGATCTCGAATAAAATTCAGGTGTCTGATATTTCTGCATGATGAAAACCTGAATAAATTGAATTTGTTCTTTTTTGGACAGTCCTGGCCGCCCCCTATCCCCCTCAAAAAAAAATGGCTAACTCGAATGGAGGTGGGCCCCCATATAATCTGAGTAACTAGCATAGACTATATTGATGGAGCAAAGGGCCTATACAAAGAGATTTGTACACCACACCCAGCACCACACATACCGCACACCCCACACACCCAACCCCCCACACACCACACCACACACACCACACCACACACACCACACACACACACCACACACACACACACCAACATCACACACACCACACCACACACACCACACCACACAACACCACACATACCACACCACACCCCACACACCACACCCCACACTCCACACACCACACTGTCCCCCTTTTTCATGGGGGACAGATACACGGATAATGAAAAGGAAATGTGTGAAACATTAAACGAAAAGTTCCAAAATGTGTTTATTCAAAATGAGATCTTCAGAGAACCAGACATACAGTAATAAGAATTCCAGAGAACAACATAGAGCGTATAGAGGTATCTAGAGATGAAGTGGAAAATATGCTAAAGGAGCTAAGTAAGAATAAAGCAGTTGGTCCAGATAGAGTTTCACCATGGGTTCTGAGAGAATGTGCATCTGAGCTCAGCATTCCACTTCACCTGATCTTTCAGGCATCCCTGTGCACAGGAATCGTAGCAGACGTGTGGAAACAGGCTAACATAGTTCCAATCTACAAAAGTGGCAGCAGGGAAGATCCCCTCAATTATAGACCTGTATCATTGACAAGTGTAATAGTGAAAGTATTGGAAAAACTAATCAAAACTAAATTGAGTAGAACACCTGGAGAGAAATGATATAATATCAGACAGACAGTATGGTTTTCGATCCGGAAGATCCTGTGTATCGAATTTACTCAGTTTCTATGATTGAGCCACAGAGATATTACAGGAAAGAGATGGTTGGGTTGACTGCATCTATCTGGACCTAAAAAAGGCTTTTGACAGAGTTCCACATAAGAGGTTGTTCTGGAAACTGGAAAATATTGGAGGGGTGACAGGTAAACTTCTAATATGGATGAAAAATTTTCTGACAGAAAAATAAGGGCAGTACTCAGAGGCAATGTATCGGACTGGAGAAATGCCACAAGTGGAGTACCACAAGGTTCAGTTCTTGCACCAGTGATGTTTATTGTCTACAGAAATGATCTACCAGTTGGTATACAGAATTATATGAACATGTTTGCTGATGATGCTAAGATATTAGGAAGGATAAGAAATTTAGATGATTGTCATGTCCTTCAAGATGACCTGGAGAAAATAAGTATATGGAGCACCACTTGGCAAATGGAATTTAATGTTAATAAATGCCATGTTATGGAATGTGCAATAGAACATAGACCCCCCACAACCTATATATTATCTGAGAATCTTTAAAGAATTTTGATAAAGAAAGAGATCTATCTTGAGGTTATCTTGAGATGATTTCGGGGCTTTAGTGTCCCCACGGCCCGGTCCTCGACCAGGCCTCCACCCCCAGGAAGCAGCCTGTGACAGCTGACTAACACCCAGGTACCTATTTTACTGCTAGGTAACAGGGGCATAGGGTGAAAGAAACTCTGCCCATTGTTTCTCGCCGGCGCCCGGGATCGAACCCGGAACCACAGGATCACAAGTCCAGCGTGCTGTCCGCTCGGCCGACCAGCTCCCATCTAGGGGTGACCGATCATCTAGGGGTGGTTCTAGATAGAAAACTATCACCTGAGGACCACATAAAGAATATTGTGCGAGGAGCCTATGCCATGCTTTCTAACTTCAGAATTGCTTTTAAATACATGGATGGCGATATACTAAAGAAATTGTTCACGACTTTTGTTAGGCCAAAGCTAGAATATGCAGCTGTTGTGTGGTGCCCATATCTTAAGACACACATCAACAAACTGGAAAAGGTGCAAAGACATGCTAAGTGGCTCCCAGAACTGAAGGGCAAGAGCTACAAGGAGAGGATAGAGGCATTAAATATACCAAAACTAGAAGACAGAAGAAAAAGAGGTGATATGATCACTAAATACAAAATAGTAACAGGAATTGATAAAATCGGCAGGGAAGATTTCCTGAGACCTGGAACTTCAAGAACAAGAGGTCATAGATTTAAACTAATTAAATAAAGATGCCGAAGAAATATAAGAAAATTCACTTTCGCAAACAGAGTGGTAGACGGAATAAGTTAAGTGAGAAGGTGGTGGAGGCCAAAACCATCAGTACTCAGTAGTTTCAAAGCGTTATATGGCAAAGAGTGCTGGGTAGACGGGACACCACGAGCGTAGCTTTCATCCTTAAACTTCACTTAGGTAATTACACATGTCATGCCACCGGCCAGTTGTGGAGCCGGTGGCCGAGCAGACAGCACACAGGACACGTGATCCTGTGGTCCCAGGTTCGATCCCGGGTGCCGGCAAGAAACAATGGGCAGAGTTTCTTTCACCCTATGCCCCTGTTACATAGCAATAAATAGGTACTTGGGAGTTAGTCAGCTGTCATGGGCTGCTTCCTGGGGTGTGTGTGTGTGTGTGTGTGTGATGTGAACAAAAAATAGTAGTAGTAGAAACAGTTGATTGACAGTTGAGAGGCGGGCCGAAAGAGCAGAGCTCAACCCCCGCAAACACAACTAGGTGACTACAACTAGGTGAATGCACACACACCACACCACACCACACCCCACAACCACATCACCACACCACTACCATCACCACCACAACTACGTCACTACCACACCACAACCATCCCCCAGTGGAAATTTTCAAGCATAATGTGACCACTGCAACCACAACTAAGTAATCATAGAATAATTTAAGGCAACATCCATATCAACAAATTGTAACACGGGACGAGGTTTAAGCTCTCTCTTGTCCTTTACCCTTCCCGTAATTAAACTTAAACTCCAGACCCCAGAGCTAGCTCTCAGCCGAGTCTCACGCCACGTGGTCTTAGACGTTCGATCGTCTAAGATTCTACAGACACGTGACATCGACACTAGGCTTTCCAGCAACTCAAGGGATCTTTTTACGCCGCCACCACCAAACCAACAATTCAGATTAATTAATCGGGGTTTGGGCCAATTAATTAACTATTAACTTGGGGGGTAGGTTATCCTCCACTTCGTGGAGCGGGAGGTATTAGTTACGTCAAGTGTGGGAATTAGCTTGCAAACAAGGGAATATATCAGATATTGACCTGGACGGCTTGCTGCCATTGAATCTCGGCTTAGCCCAACAAAGCAGACTCGTGCAGACCACGTCAAAGACAATCATATATAAAGGTAATGGAAAAACTCAGAAATACACAAGTTCTTAATCAGGGTTTATTAATGCAAAGCTGTCAAAAGTAACTAATAAAAGTCACTCCCTAAAAACTTAACACTTCCTAAATTACCTATTTTCCTACTGAGGCACGGATATAATGAATTTACTCTACTAAACTTCACAGCAACTTTTACCTTAATCTAAGAAGACCAGCTGCTGGTGTTTCTGGTCTCTAGAGGTAAGATGGTCGACCTCTTCAGCTGCTGCTCAAAACCACACTTGTCTCTTTCTACTCTTCTCTCAAGCCGAGAGAGCTGTCCTAGTATTCCTCTGCCTAGTTATCAATTACAGAGCAGGGTGAATTGAACAAACTAATCCTAATTACTGGCAAATCCCAGATGGTTGAATTATCATTTAACTGGTGGTAATTAAATTAGGCATCTTGGAAAAAGCTATATCCACTTACAATATTGGCTAGTGAACTTTATTTAATTAAGGTGAATTCACAATGCGAAAGACTGTGGTCACCAAGCCGCGTGATCGTGACCTAGGGACAGGTCAAGGCTCCGCTTGGCGGCTCAGTCCCCCTACTGTACTGATGTCACTGTCTTTGATGGTATACAACCCTGATCTTTACCTAACATACATATCTAAACAGGTCGGTTATTAAAAGCAATTGCTGCAACTGTTAAATAATTCATTACTTGTTGAATTAAAACAAAGGAGATGGCCACCTTGTATTCAGCCTACTCTCTAATCCCCCAATCTCTGGAGAGTTGACCCTTCCTGCTCCAAAGTCAGGTAGACTACCCTCTCACACTGTGTCTCACAATCATCCATGTGGTCTCATGAAATATTTATGCCAGATCTATAATTAATAATTTCTACAACAAACTAGTTTGTTACAAAATCATGTTTTTCACCAGGTGACAAGGTGTTGGTTGCCATCAAAGGTCAGAAGAAGCAAGCTATACTCACTGGTTGCCATCAAAATCAAGAGCCACTCATGCCTAAGTTTGACAGTAATAATATTGTTTTGATTGATGAAAGTGGGGCTCCACTTGGCACCAGGATTCTTGTTCCCATTCCCACGATGCTTCGCAAAAAACTAAAAGATATGTCGCGACCAAAAGGAGTTGACTATACAAAATTTTGGCAATTGCCACTAGGTTTGTGTAATATATTTATGCTATATATTTTGAATGTTTTCTTGAAATGTAATTATGTGCAATACATAAATTTACTAAATAATTGTGTTTCTTTATAACAAAATTTGAGATTATAATTGTATTGCAAGTAAAATACTATGCAATATTATAGTGAGATTTAAGGAGTGTGCAGTCCATCCTATTTCAGATACAGTATTTAAGTATAAATCTTTAATTGTCACAATAATTTTATGTCCTTGCAGAAATAGTTGTGTGCTGTGTTTGCATTAAAGTTTTTTGAGATTTTAAAATGTTGATTCTATATTTACTGAGTAATTTATTCTGGGAATTAGTTTTAGTTGTCACTTCATCATCAACATTATCTTAATGATTTTTGGAGATGAGCAAAATATCTTAATTATTTTTTGTTTTATGGGGCCCATTTACAATAGTAAGGCCCAAAAGAAATAGTAAGGGGCCTTGCAAAAGTAGTTGAGCATCTTTAAAATCTAATTCTATGTATCATTTTATATTGAGATTTCCTGGTTTTTATTACAAATACAGGACTGTTTTCCTTTAAAATTGAGGCTAAGGCTGGGAAATTTACAGGCAGATTCTCTTGGTAATTATCCTTCATATGACATGNAAACTAATATTAAACTCATTAAAGACTGCCACCACTCCCTAACCATTTGAATGTATCTATCACCAATCCCCAGGAAGGAAAGGAATCAGTAATCTGAATCAAGGGCATTAGGAACTTCGGTAATAAATCTTGGGATTAATTTATACAATTTACTTTACTAATTGAGGAATAAGGGCAACTATATATCCAGGAAATGGAGAACACGGGTTTCCAGCAGCGCAGGTATACCACAAATATAAGTACAGCAGTAATCAAAGGGGGGAACAGATAACTACACACAAAATGATTAAATTGTTTTATTTAATTTAAACACGTACAGGGGTACCTCAGTTTAAAGAGTTTAATTCGTTCCTGGAGACAGCTCTTATTCCGAAAAACTCGTATTCCGAAGCTAATTTCCCCATAAGAAATAATGGGAAATGAATAATCCGTCCTGACTACCCAAAAAACCCACAATCAACTAAATTTTTTATACCTAATTCATCTAATAAACCTACAAAAACTATGTTCAAGTTATTACTTACCTTGCTGTTGAATGCCGTAGGCGTATGGAAGATGGTGAGGAGGGGGGAGGAAGAGAGGAGTTACTGTTTGGAAGGGGAGTCCCCTTCCATTATCACATCAGGCAGTGAGGACTTCACTGGTATGCACACACTGGCACATTTTGCCTGCATACCACTAGGACTTGCTTGTCTTACTAAGAATTTGTCTAATAACACTTGTTTTTCCCTACATTTTAACACTTGTCTGTAGTAAGACATCACATTATCATTTAAAAGGTCAATGCAACGGGCCTGCTACAGCTTTATCTGGGTGAGTTTTTTCAACAAAACTTGCAGTTCTTCCCATACTTCACACATTTTCTTAATCAAAGAGACATCCTCTACTGCCTCTACTCACAGCTATTTTCTTAGGTTGAACCTTACCAATGGCTTTCTTGAGACCCATGGCAAGATATATAATGACAACTTTTATGCTCAAATGGCCAAAAAACGACAAAAAACTGTAAATCCTTGTGAAGAATTCAGGTGGGATAGTCCACTGGGCACGAGACAATGGTAAACTGAGGTCCGATCGCCATGCCACCACGCGCCAGTCGGCCTGTACACGTATCAACAAACTCGCGTTCCGAGGTAACCCTCGCCTTCCGAGACATATTTACCGAGGAAATCCTGCTCGTATTCCGAAAAACTCGCATACAGGGACACTCGTGTTCCGAGGTACCACTGTATATGGAAATTACTACTCTAATTTCCCTAAGAGGCAAATGGACATCTACCGAGGACATGAATACTCAGGTGCACAAATCCACAAGGGTTTTAGCAATATTTTAATGGGTTTTAAAGTTTTATTTCACTGGGATTTGAAATGTAAACTGTTGAGTTTGGCAATATTTTGACATTTGTATAGTTTTAAACAATTCTCTTAATTAATAGTAATTTTAAATAATATTAAAATTTGATTTTTTTATTTAATATTTTAAGGGGGCCGGTGATGGTGTACTGAAACTTCCTCAAACATACTCAATTTTTGTGTGAATAATATCTTCATGGTAAATGCTCCAAATTTTCCTAATAGACCAACATCATACCATGAACAGAAAAAAAATAAAAAAATAACAATTTCAAATTAGGTTTAAAAATATTAAAATATCACTAATTTTTATTTTATTCATTATGGTCTCAGAATGGAATATAACATTCATGGTCCTTGTAGAAAAATTTGTTGGAGAGTATAGTTTAGTGTAAAAAAATTATTCAAAATGGCCTTCCAAATAAGTGCCAAAATTAGATGCGAAAAATTTATAACTAAAAGTTGTGTGTTTATGACTAAACGACAGCAAGGACACCTTAGAACTAAGAACGTTGCACATAATCTGTAAAAATGGTAAGAATCTGTCAGAAATTGAGTTTTTTAAGCAGTCTCAAAGTTAAAATTCCTGTTTTAGAGGTAATTGAATTTGGACTTATTGACAATGAATATGGTAGTTCTAATTAATGAATTTTCTTGTATGTTTAATAAACATTGCTTGGCATTCATACTCAAATATGTGTTAAAATGAAGTCAAGAAAAAATAACCCCCCAAAAAACAAAATATAGGGATAGGTTAGGGATAACAACACATATATATTGCAGTAACGTTATTGCCCCTATATAAGTGGTAAGACCCTCATCTGGTTCTCATTCATTAGTACTACCTAAAGATACAAAGAGAATACCTGTAGTTTGAAATCTGTAAATAAACCCGGTCCCAAAAAATAAAAGTCACAACTTTTGCCACCTGTGGCTGATTATGTTGACCAATTTCATTCCAACTTCACATGCTTAGTGCTTGATATTTATTCACCAAGATGTTGAAGTCATAACAAAATCTGCATAGAAACAAAGGAGAGAAAAAATAAAAAATGGTTGTACAAAGAGACATAAGAAATATTGCCATTGGGCAATGTATTTATATGATATATATTAAAATACTGTACAGCAAAAGAAATATTGCCATTGGGAAATGTATTTATATGATATATATTAAAATACTGTACAGCAAAATAACATACCAACTCATTATTATGTGTGAAATCTGGAATTTATGGGGCATCAGCTGTATATCCACTTTGGCGACCCTCCTTACTTCTACTCTACAGTACTTTTATTCTTTGTGCGTTGGACAGGTGCTTGCATCTCTTTATCCCTGATTACCAGTAAATAGTAGGTGTTATCATTATTATAAGTACCATTTGCCGCCCGTCGCGCATTCGACAGGTATTAATAAATACCTGTATTTATAAATACAGGTATATAAAAAAATTGTAAAAAATCCATTTCTTAACATATTGGGATGAAAATTTCACTATGCAGATGCAAAAAATGGGAGATTGTTTAAAAATTTTCACTATTTCATATTTGGAAAAATACTCCTATGTCACCGGGCCCCTTAAATAATATGTAAATAAAATAAAAAATTAATAAATATCTTAAATAATAATATTCAATAATATAAAAATAGTTAATAATTAATTATAAACTACACCATGAAATCGTGACATGAAACAGGTGCACAGTGCAAGGGTTAAATCAGCAAAATGGTAACATAAGAAACATATGGAAAAACCATCTCTTAACATCTTGGGATCTCAACAACACTTGCTCAGTGAACAGATTACACTTTTATTTGAATTTACCTGAGGGCCACTAACCAAAGATGGTAACATCCTGGCCTCAGATTAAGTAGTAGTAACTAAATTCATTAAATTCTTTTGTCAGTTGGCCGCCAAGAGGTACCCCCACCATACTATACTTCGAGAACGACACATAAGCAGCATTATCCATTTGCTCGTGTTTAGATGCATCAAAGGTCTTCTGGATGCTGTTCATCTCACCAATGCTCTCCGTCTTTTTTTGCTTTTCTTATGTCAGAAGCAGTACTAGTGCCAATGCCATTCTTGTCTGCCAGCCATTACTTGCTTGTCCACCCACAGTAATTTCTAATTAACTAGAATAACTTACATTGTTCATAGTCCTAAAAAATATGTTGGTGCCGCTTCAGTAATGCCTCTGTAATACATTACTAATATTTGCAGATGTTAAATCTCTTATACTGGGGACTGTGACATGCCCATTACCACTATGGATAAAACGGAGCCAAAGGTTGGTGAGATGACGAATAATGTGGAGATGGATAGCGAAGATGACCATGACAGTGGTGAGTGCTAACTTGGCATGATTGTGCTCATTTCCATGATGGTTGTGGTAAAGATATTAGCTTCACATCTCTTTATTTTGAAGTACATTTAACAGCCATATTATGTACAATTTAATAACTATATTGTGTATATTTATTAACCAGATCTGTGTATTATTTTCTTGTTTAAATGCACTCCTTCATATAGCAATTGTCACTGAGACTACCACTAATTATACAAAGGTAATTATTTATCATTTTCTTTCCAAGTACTGTACATATACTTTACTGTACTGATACTGTAAGGGATTCCACATACAGTACTGTATAATGAATGAAAGAGTGAGTGGGAGAGAATGAATGAAAGAGTGAATGGGAGAGAATGAATGAATGAAAGAGTGAATGGGAGAGAATGAATGATACTGTGTGTGTGTGTGTGTGTGTGTGTGTGTGTAATTACCTAAGTAATTACCTAAGTGTAGTTACAGGATGAGAGCTACGCTCGTGGTGTCCCGTCTTCCCAGCACTCTTTGTCATATAACGCTTTGAAACTACTGACGGTTTTGGCCTCCACCACCTTCTCACTTAACTTGTTCCAACCGTCTACCACTCTATTTGCGAAGGTGAATTTTCTTACGTTTCTTCGGCATCTGTGTTTAGCTAGTTTAAATCTATGACCTCTTGTTCTTGAAGTTCCAGGTCTCAGGAAATCTTCCCTGTCGATTTTATCAATTCCTGTTACTATTTTGTACGTAGTGATCATATCGCCTCTTTTTCTTCTATCTTCTAGTTTTTGCATATTTAATGCCTCTAACCTCTCCTCATAGCTCTTGTCCTTCATTTCTGGGAGCCACTTAGTGGCATGTCGTTGCACCTTTTCCAGTTTGTTGATGTGCTTCTTAAGATAAGGGCACCATACAACCGCTGCATATTCCAGCTTTGGTCTAATAAAAGTCGTGAACAATTTCTTTAGTATTTCTCCATCCATGTATTTAAAAGCAATTCTTAGGTTAGAAAGTGTAGCATAGGCTCCTCGCACAATGTTCTTGATGTGGTCCTCAGGTGACAGTTTTCTATCTAAAACCACCCCTAGATCCCTTTCTTTATCAGAATTCTTTAAAGATTTCTCACATAATTTATAGGTTGTGTGGGGTCTATGTTCACCAATTCCACATTCCATAACATGGCATTTATTCACATTAAATTCCATTTGCCAAGTGTTGCTCCAAATACTTATTTTGTCCAGGTCTTCTTGAAGGGCATGACAATCATCTAGGTTTCTTATCTTCCCTATTAACTTAGCATCATCAGCAAACATGTTCATGTAATTCTGTAATCCCTCTGGTAGATCGTTTATGTAGACAATGAACATTACCGGTGCAAGAACTGAACCCTGTGGTACTCCACTCGTGACATTCCTCCAATCCGATACCTTGCCTCTGATTACGGCCCTCATTTTTCTGTCAGTTAGGAAATTTTTCATCCATGTTAGTAGCTTACCCGTCACCCCTCCAATATGTTCCAGTTTCCAGAACAACCTCTTATGGGGAACTCTGTCGAAAGCCTTTTTTAGGTCCAGATAGATGCAGTCAACCCAACCATCTCTTTCCTGTAAAATCTCTGTTGCTCGATCATAAAAACTGAGTAAGTTCGTTACACAGGATCTTCCAGATCGAAAACCATACTGTCGGTCTGATATTATATCATTTCTCTCCAGGTGTTCTACCCATTTAGTTTTAATTATTTTTTCCAATATTTTGACTATTACACTTGTCAATGATACAGGTCTATAATTAAGGGGGTCTTCCCTGCTTCCACTTTTGTAGATTGGAACTATGTTAGCCTTTTTCCACACATCAGCTACAACTCCTGTAAACAGGGATGCCTGAAAAATCAGCTGAAGTGGAATGCTGAGCTCAGGTGCACACTCTCTCAGAACCCATGGTGAAACTCCATCTGGACCAACTGCCTTGTTCTTACTTAGCTCCTTGAGCATTTTTTCCACTTCGTCTCTAGTCACCTCTATGTGCTCTATGTTGTTCTCTGGAATTCTTATTGTGTCTGGTTCCCTAAAGATTTCATTTTGTACAAACACACTTTGGAACTTTTCGTTTAGTGTTTCACACATTTCCTTTTCATTTTCCGTGAATCTATTTCCCATTATCAACCTCTGAATATTATCCTTTACCTGCAATTTGTTGTTTATGAATTTGTAGAATAGACCTGGTTCTGTTTTACATTTGTCTGCAATCCCTTTTTCAAAATTTCTTTCTGCCTCTCTCCTCACTGCTGTGTAGTTGTTTCTTGCATCTTTGTATCGTTTGTATGTTTGGGGGTTTGGCCTCTTCCTGTATTGATTCCATTTTTGTGTCTTTTGGTCTCTGGCCCTCTCGCAATTCCTATTGAACCAATCCTGTTTCCTAGTTCTGCATCTCTGTTTTGGTATAAATTTGTTTGTGCCTTTATCATATATTTCACAAAACTTGACATACATCTCATTCACTTCCTTGCCTAGCAACAAGTCTGTCCAATTATACTCACTAAAAAAATTTCTAAGGTTGCCATAATGTCCTCTCTTGAAGTCAGGTTTTTCAACTGCCTCATCCTCCTTATTTTCTTCCAGATTATAACACATTGCATACTTTATTCCCAAAAGACATGGTCACTTTTACCCAAGGGAGGAAGGTACTGAATGTCAAATACTTCTTCCTCCTTCCTGGTAAATATCAAATCTAGCATGGAGGGAACGTCCCCTTCCCTCATCCTCGTAGCTTGTTTAACATGTTGATACAAGAATGTTTCCAGGATGAGGTCTACAAATTTACAGGTCCAAAAATCTTCTGTTTTAGCTTCATATGCTTCCCAGTCTATGGATTTCAAGTTGAAGTCACCAACTATCAACAGTCGTGACCTATGTTATCCGCTCTCGCTATAATCTCTCTCATTATTGTTATAAGACCTTCTCGTTTACTATCTAGCTCCTCCTTTGACCATGTGCTGCTTGGTGGTGGACTATATGCATTTATGACCATTAGTTTATCATCTTCATGGCAGATCTCTAGTGCTATTATGTCAACCTCTTGTGGATTGGCAGTCATTATTTCCTTCACCTTTATGTGTTCTTTCACCAGCACAGCAACGCCACCGCCTTTCCTAATTTTTCTGTCCCTTCTCCAAATTGAGTAGCCCCTTGGGAATATGACCTCATTTAAAATATCATCTTCAAGTTTTGTCTCCGTGAGTGCAACAATGTCTGGTGTGTGGTGTGTGTGTGTGTGTGTGTGTGTGTGTGTGTGTGTGTGTGTGTGTGTGTAATTACCTAAGTGTAGTTACAGGATGAGAGCTACGCTCGTGGTGTCCCGTCTTCCCAGCACTCTTTGTCATATAACGCTTTGAAACTACTGACGGTCTTGGCCTCCACCACCTTCTCCCCCAACTTGTTCCAACCGTCTACCACTCTGTTTGCGAAAGTGAATTTTCTTATATTTCTTCGGCATCTGTGTTTAGCCAGTTTATATCTATGACCTCTTGTTCTTGAAGTTCCAGGTCTCAGGAAATCTTTCCTGTCGATTTTATCAATTCCTGTTACTATTTTGTATGTAGTGATCATATCACCTCTTTTTCTTCTGTCTTCTAGTTTTGGCATATTTAATGCTTCTAACCTTTCCTCGTAGCTCTTACCCTTCAGTTCTGGGAGCCACTTAGTAGCATGTCTTTGCACCTTTTCCAGTTTGTTGATGTGCTTCTTAAGATATGGGCACCAAACAACAGCTGCATATTCTAGCTTTGGCCTAACAAAAGTCATGAACAATTTCTTTAGTATATCCCCATCCATGTATTTAAAAGCAATTCTGAAGTTAGAAAGCATAGCATAGGCTCCTATAAGAGACAACTAACACAACACCTGTACCCCCTATTAGACTATTTTACAGGAACTTCTTTTCCACAGCCCATAAAACGGAGGAAAGGGTCCTGAAAGATATTGTTAATAGAAATGTTATCCCTACAGACAAAAATCAGAAGATACAATTGACGATTTACTATAAAACCAAGAAAACTGCCAACCTACTCATGAGAAACTCTCCAGACACAAAGCAGAACGCTTTGAAAGAGACCAATGTCGTCTATGCCTTCAAATGCCCACTTGGGGACTGTAAGCCCCAAAGAACTCAGTATATAGGCAAAACAACAACATCTCTTTCCAGGTGATTAACGATGCATAAGCAACAGGGCTCTATCAAGGAACATATAATCTCTTCCCACAACCAGACCATCACCAGAGAAGTCTTAACAAAAAACACGGAAATCATCGATAGATACAGCGATAGCAGGCGGCTAGATATCTGCGAGGCACTACACATTAAGAAGTCAACACCAGCAATCAACAGCCAATTAACGCACAATTATATTCTACCCACTTCAAGACTCCGCTCCAATATAGAAGCATCAAGAAATATGGGCCAATAGGCCCTCTGCAGTTACTTCTATTCTTCCCTTTAGCTTATTCCCATTGTTACGTGTTCAGTGTTATGTTGAAAGTTTGTTTTCACCTCATCCAAAACCATTGTAACATGTCACCTCACCCAAATGCAGGTATAAAAAAGAAAGTCAAAGCTGTTTAAACTCTGTTCAGTTATAGTTGTGTGTGTGTAAACTAAAGTCTTTGAAAATGTAATAAGTTTTACGAAACGCGCTCAAGTGTCGCGTCAGACTAGAAATAAAAATGAACTTTGGAGAATTGATTTTTCAGTTACCATCAACAGTGAAAAAGAATATAAGAAATATTGAGAAAATTCGTGTTAGAATTATTAATCTTACTTTTTCGGTCATATTTAATAATATATATATATATAATATATATAATATATATATAATGTGTGTGTGTATGCATACTGTGATGGTGTTCCCCCCCCTTCTATTTCTCCCACGCCTGCTGTAAGAGTCATGTCCACTTTACCCGAGCGTTCTCTACGTTGCGGGCCTCAGTTTGACATATGTGGGAGAGTATAGTGTTCTCGCAGAGCCGAGAAATTCGTGAAAGAAGAGTATTTTGGCCTGTGGTATAGGCCCTTTAGGAAGCCAATATGGCGCTGGCTCCTCTGTTCTCCCGCCAAAACTGTGTGACGTCAGTGTCACCAGATTGGTCACCGTCAGCGATGTGGCACTGGGAGCCAATGAAAACCTCCGTTGGAAAATGTGACGTCACATAGGCAGGGGGGTCCAGCCGTAGCGACGCGTTGGTGCCATCAGTCTCACACGGCACATCTTCGAGGCAGGACGTGCGCTAAGGAATCCTGTCAAGTGGACGGATTACCCGAGCTCCGGTGGATATAAGCGTCTCCTGTTGTCAGCACGCACTCTGAGAGGTCTTCCTTCATCCCATGTGTGGACCAAATAAGGAATTGACGGAATATTGAGCAACAAGTGCTCCGGGACAGGTGTGTTGCAAGAAGTGGACCGGGCATTGACGTATGTGACGTCTGTGGCAGTTCACCTGTTTAGGAGGCAGCTTAGCGGCTGGGCCATTCCACCGTGAGGGAACCTAGTTGACCGACTCGTCAACTAGGTTGAACGTGTGATCGACGGTCCTGTCAGTTTTGACAGTAAGACGACAATCCCGTGGAACCTTACGAGTCACCAGTTGTATGCAGGCACACCAAGAAGTCTTCCTTCATTCCATGTGTGTGGACCGACGAGGGAATTGACAGTACTGTATATTGAGCTTCAAGTGCTCTGGAGTCGGGTGCTGTGCAGGTGGAGCTTAAGCAGTACCGTCTGGGACGTCTGATAACTTCACAGTGACATCGTAGTGGCGGGGCCAGTTCCACTGGGAGTGCAGTGACAAGAAACTAATTGGGAATCCGTATGACTACCGCCGAGACGTAGGCTGGCTGCCGTAGTTGGGAGGAAAGTTGACGGCCAGGAGACCGACTCCAACCCTTCAAGGCGTGGAGGAGGAGCACAGACCTGCAGTGGACAGAAGCGGCGAGACGCGATCATCCTGAGACGTTGGCTTGTGTTTCTGGAGGGTGTACGAGGCGAGAGTCTGGACCAGGAGCTGCAACTCAACTCTCATCATAGGATAGGTGAAGTAGGTGTTTACAGTTACCCTCCCAATTCCCCTTTAGTTAGCTATATATATATTTAGCCAGAGTATTTTTCATGTAATGAGCAAGTCTCACCTGGATTTATGTCACAGAGGGCACAGTGTGCGTAGTGAGGCTATACAGAGCACTCACAGTATTCATTTATAGATATATATATATGTGGTGTGTGCAAGCACCTGGATTTACTAAAGAATTTGCTGTGACTAGAATTTATTTCCTGTGATATATATATATATATGCTAGTGAACCAGTTATTGGTGTTAGGCTATGAGCCCAGTCTTTATATAAATACTATTATTGATATCTATGATTTATATGTATATGCCTGTGTATTGATTAATGATTTATCTATGTATATGCCTGTGTATTGAATAAGTTCATACATGTGAAGTGATTACTTGTGATATCGCCTTTTTAAGAGGAATTATAGATTCAAAGAACAGTACAGTGATTAAGTGCATTCATAGTAAATATCATTGAGAACAGTGTAACTTCTTGGTACGGTGAAATATCACTTTGAGTGCAGTGAGAATAAGTTATTGATCGTGAGACCAGTGAGGTGGTGTATCGCGTCCTATTGGAATCATAGATATGTCATGTGAATGGTAAATATAGTGGTTCACGAGAAGTTAAAGAAACGGGGCGCGCGGCGCCAGAATAAACAAGCAATAATCTTTCTCACGAGTAGTAGGGCGCAGACCAGCTGATATTTGACAGGTGACGATAGGGGGTGGAAGTGTGTTGCCATATCGGTGTGCTCCAAATTATCTGCTGAGAAGAGAGCAGCTGTTGTACTTGTTTCTGATGTGTTTATTGATGCATAAATATCCAGTTGTTTTTAAGTAAAATACCAAAATTCATTGGTGTTTGTGTCATCCCCTCCATATACCTTGTGACTGCGAAAATGCTGTAAAGAAGACAGTGACAGAAATAATTACTTGCCTGATATCAAACTAATCGAGCTTGCTCTTGCCACAATTACCACAATTTCGCAACCCCACTGTAGTGTTACTGGACACCTGAAAACACCAGTTGGCGACCTTGTAAGTAGTGTAAGAGTCCTTGCCAGGGCAAGCACACAAATTGAGGGAACAATCTGTGTCTCCACTCACTCTTCGACCTGAGGCCGGTTGAGGGATCGACTGGGGTACTCTCCTGGGCGTACAGTGGCGCCGAGAGGATCGAGTGAAGACCCGTAGGACTACGGTGAGTAACGGTTATCGTCAGAACAACCGCTTTGAGAGGATATCAGGGATAAAGTCCTTGCATACCGTTGCTCACCCCGTGAACCCCAACAATACACAGATGATCAGTTGTTTTCCAGACATCTCTTATCCGGATATGCCATATGCCTGCTATTCATTTTGGGTTTGTGCGAATAAACATGTGGGATAAACTGGTGAGCCGATGCAAGCAGTCTGAATAAGAATACCAAAATTAAAAAAAATACCAAAAAAAAATACCAAAATTCATTGGTGTTTGTGTCATCCCCTCCATATACCTTGTGACTGCGAAAATGCTGTAAAGAAGACAGTGACAGAAATAATTACTTGCCTGATATCAAACTAATCGAGCTTGCTCTTGCCACAATTACCACAATTACGCAACCCCACTGTAGTGTTACTGGACACCTGAAAACACCAGTTGGCGACCTTGTAAGTAGTGTAAGAGTCCTTGCCAGGGCAAGCACACAAATTGAGGGAACAATCTGTGTCTCCACTCACTCTTCGACCTGAGGCCGGTTGAGGGATCGACTGGGGTACTCTCCTGGGCGTACAGTGGCGCCGAGAGGATCGAGTGAAGACCCGTAGGACTACGGTGAGTAACGGTTATCGTCAGAACAACCGCTTTGAGAGGATATCAGGGATAAAGTCCTTGCATACCGTTGCTCACCCCGTGAACCCCAACAATACACAGATGATCAGTTGTTTTCCAGACATCTCTTATCCGGATATGCCATATGCCTGCTATTCATTTTGGGTTTGTGCGAATAAACATGTGGGATAAACTGGTGAGCCGATGCGAGCAGTCTGAATAAGAATGTGTGACAAAATGGAGTGTGGGAGTGGTACAAGTACTTCAACATCTGAGGTACCTCATTATGCTAGACCAACTGTCAGGGTGGGTTCTCTGTAATCAACTTAAATGTTAGATCCCTAGGTAAACACTTCGATGATGTTAGTGCCTTAATTGAAACTATTGACAACAAATTCACTTTTATTGTACTTACTGAAACATGGTTGAAAGAGGATACTACTCAACTCTTTAACATGCCTAACTACTTGGCAATTCACAACTGTCGTCAAACTCAGAGAGGTGGTGGTACTGCTCTTTACTACCATCATGAACTAACATGCTTAAAAGTAATTAGAACTAGAGACTGCTGTGGGGAGTATATCTTCGCCAGTTTCAGAGTAAAGGGTACCGAGTCTATCCTGTCTGTGGGAGCAGTCTATAGGATTCCTAACACTGATGTGCCCGAATTCAATTCAAACCTTAGAAATCTAATACTCGATAACAGACTTAACAAAAACCATCTAATTATCGCAGGGGACTTTAATATTGACCTCTGCGAGCCTGAGCACCCTACTACTGTTAGCTTCCTCAACTGTATGAATTCCTGCTTCCTCATACCCTTAATCACTAGACCTACCAGAATCACTGATAGTACTGCCACGACTCTAGATCACATCTGGACCAACATAACCTCTCCGCTTACTTCAGGTATAATCACCGACAGTACTACAGACCATTACCCCACATTTCTCTTAACTAACATTAACAAACCACCTCTAGAGTCAAGGGAGATAAGTTTTAGGCTGCACAATGAATCTGCTATAGGCAATTTTATAACTGCTGCTGATAATGTCAACTGGGAATCAGAGTTAGGTAACATAGGGGACATCAACCTAGCAGTACAATCTTTTCTTCAAAAAACTCTAAGCCTTTATAACACCCACTGTCCTATGCTTACAAAACAAGTCACTACCAAAAGGCTTAACAATCCCTGGCTTACAAAGGGAATACTTAAATCCATTAATAAAAAACATGACCTTGAGAAGAAGTATAGGCTAGGAACCGTCTCTAAAGAATTCTCAAAGAATTACTCTTTACTGCTATCTAAGATAATTAGACGAGCCAAAACTAAATACTACGAAGATAAATTTACCCAAATAAAGAGCAACATTAAAAAAACTTGGAGCACAATTTCACAAATCTTGGGATCAAAGAAGATTTTAAATAACAAACCAACACTCCTGTCAAATAACGATGGTCAGCTTTCAGCATCTGATTCTGCTATTGAGTTCAATAGGTTCTTCTCTTCCATTGGGTCATCCCTTGCAAATGATATTCCTTCTTCCAGTACTGAGGTTAAGGACTACCTTACAGGTAACTATCCACAGTCTCTGTACCTAAAGCCTACTAATTCCACTGATGTCAATGAGATAATCCTTTCCCTTAAAACCAAGTCTAGTGCCCTTGAGGAGATTCCGACATTAATTTACAAAAAAGCCTCCAGATCCTTAGCCCCTGCAATTACATTGCTCTTCAACAAGTCACTTGAACTCCAAACCTTCCCAGATATTCTAAAAAAAGCGAGAGTAACCCCTGTCCACAAATGTGGTGATCTCACTGATGTTAACAACTACAGACCTATTTCAATCCTGCCTAACTTATCAAAAATTTTTGAAAAACTAATCTACAAGCAGCTTTACTCTTATCTAGCCAAGCACAATATACTTAGCTCTTGCCAATATGGCTTCAGACCTAAAAAAAGCACTAACGATGCACTTATTAGTATGATTAACTTAATTCATGCAGCTCTTGATAAAAATGAGTTCCCTGTTGGGTTATTTGTGGACCTGCGTAAGGCTTTTGACACTGTGAACCACCAAAACCTTCTTCTTAAATTACATCATTATGGAGTCAGAGGACTCTCCCTGCAATACCTCAAATCTTACCTTACTGATAGACTCCAGTATGTTTCTGTGAACAATTCAATTTCTCCTACCCTACCCATCAACATTGGTGTTCCTCAGGGCAGTATACTTGGCCCTCTCCTCTTTCTCATCTACATTAATGACCTTCCAAATGCCTCCCAACACCTTAGACCAATTCTATTTGCTGACGACACAACCTTCATTTACTCCAGTCCTGACCCCCTTGCTCTAAATGCCACAGTAAATACCGAGCTTAATAAAGTCCATCTTTGGCTAACTGCCAACAAACTCACCCTTAACATTGACAAAACTTTCTATATTCTGTTTGGCAATAAATCCTCTAACCAAATAAATCTCAAGATTAACAATACCCAAATTTGTAACAAATTAGATGGCAAATTCCTTGGCGTTCTCATTGATCACAAGCTTAATTTCCAGGGACACATTCTAAATATATCAAAAAAAGTTTCAAAAACTGTTGGCATTCTTTCTAAGATCAGATATTATGTACCCCGCCCTGCCCTGGTGACTCTCTATTACTCCCTCATCTATCCATATCTCAACTATGGTATTTGTGCTTGGGGTTCTACTACCCAAAATCATTTACGTCCTCTAATTACTCAACACAAAGCTGCTATTAGGACAATATCCAACTCTGGCCCCAGACATCACTCGGTACCCCTACTCAAATCTCTCAATATGTTAGATATTAAGTCACTGCACATTCTCTCATGTGTATTATACATATATAAAACGCTGAACTGTAATGCCAATCCTGACCTCAAAAGCTTCATTGAAAGCTGTAACAGAACCCATGAGCACCACACCAGAAATAAATACAGTTTTGATATTCCAAGAGTACGACTTAACCAAACTAGAAATGCTCTACAAATCAAGGGACCCAGAATGTGGAATGACCTTCCCAACCATGTTAAAGACTGTACCTCTCTCAACCAGTTTAAGATTAAAACTAAACACTACCTGATAAACTCCCTGTAACCTACCTTACCCCTCTATTGTCAACCCATGTCTTATTTTTTTTTTTTTTTTATTCAACGCTGTTTGTCTACATATTGTATTTGTGCTGCTTTTCAGTCATGTTCCCCCTTTTTTGTACCTTATTTGTATCTGTTCTCAAAACATTTTATTCTTTTTGTTCAATTAGCATTAAGTTTTAGATATTAATGTTTTCTTGCCCGAAACGCATTGCGTAATAGTGGCTTTAGGCATTGTATGTACTAGCTCTATCTATAAATCGATCCACTTATGTAAAATCTCTCTATGTATGTACCTTTCCTGAATAAACATATTATATTTATTTATTTATTTTTTGGCTATACTGTACAGTATAGCATTATTATTATTATTATTATTACTATTTTGTTCAATATGGTGTCTTGTTCCATCTGGAGTGATGTCTCCTTACAACTTGAAAGTGAAAAATATGGTAGTGATGTGAGTAAAGTTAAGGCTGGGTGTTATATTTTTGGACCACTCTAATAACAATACTCTTTAATCATACAGTATAGTTAAATACAATTTTATATTCATGGTGCATTTGCAAAATAAACTTTGTATTTTTTTCATGTTATTGTAATGTTGAAGTCTATATAGGTAATAACTGCATGCACTGTAAATGTCTATAATTTTTTTTCAGGACATCATGTCCATTTTTCTGAAGACACTGATAAATTGGGCAACACAGCCATTAGCATTAAGAAAAAGCAGAGGGGTGTGAATATGAAGCTCACGTGGGGTTCCTGCAGGTATTGTATGAAATATTAATGTGTTTTTGCAAAATAAACATGATCAGGAACTTAACCTTTAAAGTGCTAAATTAAATTATACCTGCAACTTATCATTTAAATGGAAATACCTTTATATATGAACTTCTTATGAGGTTAATATAATTACTGGTCTCTAATCTTGTTGGTTTTAAAAACTCATAAAAACACAATTGTTCTAATTGCTACTATGTACCCCACTGCATTGTAACTATTGTAAGTAGCCTAAGGATCAAGAGAGTATCATCTCTTTACACCACTAAATCCATTCAAAGTATTTATATCTACCATTGATCTTTGCCAGGAATCAACAAATAAAAGGTAAAGAAAATTGGTAAAAGGTCTGTAATCTGCTTGTGAGTAGATATTTGTGGAGTTCCTCTATCAGATTTAATAATATTTGTCTTGCCAAGCATATGTAAAACAGGAGGAGGGAGCAAACAGGAAGAGGTAGGACATAAAAGGGTGGAAATTGTTTAAGGATAATATTGCAGGAACATTGCCAAGGTGAAAAATCCAGCATTGAATGTAATGAAATGCCTCTTTCTGGTTAGGCTGTGGGAGCTTCCTGTTACTATCTCGCTCACAAATCTCCACACAAGAGCTGCATCAACCATAGGAGTCTGTTAGACCTCCAACACCTAAGCAGTTTCTTCGTGATGCATGGGCACACTGTGCAATTGCCCAAGGGCCTCACAATTCTAAGGGGCCCCATGCTGTTCATAGCAGCATGAGGCCTTAGAATCTTTGCAGAGTGGATAATTGTACTGATTGCTACTCCAACCTCTTGCTGGAAAGGCCTGGGGTTCAAATCCCTTTTTGTATTATATTTATAATATAAATATATCTGATGATAATCCTGCACTTTAGCAAATGGGTTGGGACCCATCATCTGGCTAGGGGCCCCTGGTTGATACCTGGTTGATGGGGTTCTGGGAGTTCTTCTACTCCCCAAGCCCGACCCAAGGCCAAACTTGACTTGTGAGAGTTTGGTCCACCAGGCTGTTGCTTGGAACGGCCCGCAGGCCCACATATCCACCACAGCCCGGTTGGTCTGGCACTCATTGAAGGAAACAATCTAGTTTCCTCTTGAAGATGTCCACGGTTGTTCCTGCAATATTTCTGATGCTCGCTGATAGGACGTTGAACAACCGTGGACCTCTGATGTTCATACAGTGTTCTCTGATTGTGCCCATGGCACAATCAGAGAACCTTACAGGTGTCCAGTTTTCAGGTGTCTCTGCTCTTTACTGGTTCTATTCTGCATTTTCTTCCATGTCATTCACTCCAGTACATTGTTATTTTACTGTGCAGATTTGGGACCAGTCCCTCCAGTATTTTCCATGTGTATATTATTTGATATCTCTCTCGTCTCCTTTCTAGTGAGCACATTTGGAGAGCTTTGAGATGATCCCAATAATTTAGGTGCTTTATCTCGTCTATGCGTGCCGTATATGTTCTCTGTATTCCCTCTATTTCGGAAATCTCTCCTGCTCTGAAGGGGAAAGTGAGTACTAATCAGTACTCAAGATGGGACAACACAAGTGATTTGAAGAGTACAACCATTGTAATGGGATCTCTGGACTTGAAGGTTCTCGTAATCCATCCTATCATTTTTCTGGCTGACGCAATACTTGCTTGGTTATGCTCTCTAAATGTTAGGTCGTCGCACATCATTATTCCCAAATCCTTGACATGCTGTTTTTCTACTATGGGCAGATTCGATTGTGTTTTGTACCCTGTATTATGTTTAAGATCCTCATTTTTGCCGTATCTGAGTACCTGGAATTTATCACCGTTAAACATCATGTTATTTTCTGCTGCCCAATCGAAAACTTTGTTAATATCTGTTTGTCGTTTATCAATGTCTTCAGCAGAGGTAATTTTCATGCTGATTTTTGTATCATCTGCAAAGGATGACACAAAGCTGTGACTTGTGTTTTTGTCTATATCTAATATGAGAATAAGGAACAGCAGTGGTGCAAGGACTGTACCTTGAGGTACAGAGCTTTTAACTGCGCTCGGACTCGATTTTACTTGATTGCAATGCCCCTAATGCATTGCTTTTCCCAGGGCCTACAGTGATATTAAGATGGCCCAGATCCCTAGCCCTACTATGAGCCTGCTTCATGTTGGAAAAACTGTGGATAAAGCCGCAAACTTGTGAACATCAAAGGCCTCGGGTAGATTTCAGACTGGGACATTCGAACCTTGAAACAAGGAATGAAGGAAACTAGATCCACAAACTAAGTGTCCACTGAAGCAGTATGAGTGGCATACAGGTAAATATGAACTGTAGTAACCTAACATAGCAAATGGGACTTCTTCAGAAGCCAGCTGTCTTATTCTTTGGCAGAAAAGGAGGAGAGGTCTGCAAAGAAAACATCCACCATGGAAGGAAGAACAAAATCCTGCTTCTGGAGGAGAGCGTGAAGTGTCCCATCCAACAACCAAAAGCATGGACTAACAAAAAACAGAGCTTTATAAAATGTACCACAGACTGAAGGAGCTATTCAGAACCAAGAAGAGGAAAGAAAGGCTAACACCTTATCAAGAGACTCTGATGGCTTAAGAAGAGAATGAGCCAACCAGAGGCAAAAGAAGACATAAGAATACTTGCAAGATGGCACCAAAGAAGTAATTAACCGAGTGTAGTTACAGGATGAGAGTACCACCCAAGAACCATTGAAAAATGGAGCTCACTTCTTGGCACTCAAGCATGTGGGCTTGGCAAAAAGCCATGCCAAATTATCTAGGAAAATAGAGGGTTGTTAGAAAACCTGGGAATAAGGGACCTCATACTGCATCAGACTTGAACTCAAACAAAGAAGAGGTCCGTCAATGAAGAGAGGTCCTGTTCCCACAGGAGGAACCAAAAAAGGTCCACCCGAGCTGAAGATGGCGCATAGCAGGATGATGAAAACTCCCAGAAATATGATGCATTAAAGGACTCTAGCAGTACTCAGAGGCAAATCCAGGGAGGAGTTGCAGAGGAATGCAGCTTGAACATGAATGGAGGAGAAGTATAACCCTCTGCCCAGAGTGAAACACCCTCCATAAATGGAACCAAGAATCTGAGCTCTGTTGTCGTGGGGAGTCGGAGTTCTACGAGGGAGGGGGAGGGGGATCAGCTTCTGACTCTGATCTCCAGTAGAACATTAATTTCCAGGGCTGATGTGACTTATGTGTGGAGCTACCTCAGTGAGCTAGCTGTAGGGAGCTATAGAGGCCCAACGAAAAAGTGCCATTTCATTACAATTATCACTGGTTTGTTACTGCCTCAGATGTGGTGCATTTTATGAGTTGGAGGATTCTTTAATTAAGATGGCCAAAATTTGCTTTTAATGGTTAATGGCATCTGGAATAAACAATGGTTACTGTTATACTATGAGGGATTTGAATGAACAAAACTATACATATAAATCAATAATTGCAGTTTTAATATCTTCAGTACAGTGTACTGTATGTAAATTTATTCCTTAATTTAAATTTTACAGCTACTCCACCGGTACCAGATTACTATCGTTTTACCGCTGAAAGATGCTTGTGATGGATACAAAGTAGCAGACATTCCCAGCGTTTACTGTCATGCTGAGAATTTACAGGTAGACTATATAATTAAGGTTGTATTTCTTTCACAACATATTCTATTTATTTTATTATATCATTTAACATGAAATCAAATGAGAAAAGTCTGATACGGTATTTGCTTTGCAATAAGCAAATACTGTATATATGTAGCAAATACTCCGTCCTTGTTTATTAATTGACATGTGAACATAAGGTTGATATAAGATTTAGAAATCTAGTAAGCCCTTACTATGTGCAAGGAATGTTTTCTAAAATATTTTAATTCAGAGTAAGTTAACACAAATCAAACTTAAAATTAATTGAGAAAGATAGTGATGCATTCCAGAAACTTCCCAGAGTCACACTATTTTTCACTCCTTTCGCAGTAGAACACCTGCCAGAATGTTATTAGCAAGTTCTTCCACAATTTAACTGGTTAGCAACCAGTTAAGTCTTAAGTCTTAACCAGTTAGCAACACCTTGCCCGGGCTTCCCCGTAGCAGTCAGCCTACGGACCCCTGGTAATCCCCGTTGGAGATCAGTGGACCTGTGGATGCGTCTTCCGAGTTCCAGCTCATGCGAGTTTGTAGGTTGCTGTGTGCCCTTGTCTCAGGTTGACAGTCTCCATTTTTGGCTGTCATGCTGTCTGTTGGGTCACTGACACCTTTGACCTGGAGTCTCACGAGTTGTGGTCTTTGCATGTTCTCCAGTTATCTATTCTGATAACATTGAGTGGGTACAGGTAGCATTCGCATGGCATGCTAGGTTAGGTTGCTGCAACATGCTTGGTTGGTTGCCCACCTGGATGCCCCGAGGATGCCCTGTTTTGGTTAGACGTTGTTCACCTTTCCCCCCCCTCCCCCCTCCCATCCCTGTTCCTGGCTCCGAAACATCTGAGCGTTTCGGGGTCGGGACGTGGTTTAGCTGGTGATGAGACTCGACGACTTCGGGGGCAGCCCTATTCGAGTTGGGGACGGAGGGGCCGGTCCTTTTGCAAGGACCGGCTCCTCCTGTGATTGGAGGAGAGGCTCGTTCTCTTTGCTCACATCTGGTCCTGTGATACGTGGGCATTCAGATTGTGTTCTCCAGCATGTCGTGGTGTTGAGCGGCAGCTCCATCGGGGCTGACGGGGACGGGCTTCTTCCCCTGTGCTCCGTCGGGTCATCTTAGTGCGGGGTGCGTTTGGGCGTGGTTAACACACCCACATCCCTCAGGTGGGTTTCCCACTTGTTCCAGTTCCGAAACAGGACCGTGCAGTTCTGCGATTCATTCTGGACTTGTACTGTCAGCACCCCTGGATCCTTGTCCTTTTGGATGACCACTCTGTCTCAGGTATGGCTTTTATTGGAGCCAGGTGCCTGGGAGGAGTCCCTGGATCTCAGGGGACGCATGTTGGCACATTCCTATCCTCCAGGTTCAGGAACTGCATTGGTTCATGGTGGGGCATCTGGCTTAACGCTTTTGTTGCCGTTATTTTGGCTTGAATCTGGCACCTCGCGTGTTCACACATCTTACCCGGGTCGTGGTGGCCTTTCTGCATCTGCTACGGGTTCTGGCCTACCTCGACGACTGATTGGTGTGGGACTCCCAGGTCGTCTGCTTGTCTGCTCGCCAGGAGCGTGGTTCTTTCTCTGCTCGCTGGGTTCGGGTTTCTGGCGAACTGGAGGAAGTCCCATCTGGTTCCGTTCCTGGTTCGGATCTGGCTGGGTCTTATTTGGGACTCTCGGACCACTTTCATGTCTCTTCTGCGTGAGGTGTTGCTGGCGCTGCAGTTCCACCTTCAGCTGTTCTGGGGAGGGTCCCAGGTCCCTCGGCGCCATGCTGGTTTGCCCTCTGGGGAGGGTTTGGCTTCAGCGTCTGTTCTGGTTCTTTCAGGGATGCCCTTTCCGCCTCTCTCTCGCAATTGCTGAGTTTGACCTCCATGGGCTTTTCGTCGGTTGCTGAGTCGCCGGCTTCCTCTTTGGGGTTTTCGGGGTTCACTGCCTTGGCGCCTCCCTAAGCTCTCACTCGATGAGTTCACAGACGCATCGTCTCTTGGCACGGAGCAGGTGTTCGCTGCGGATTGGCTGTTGCTTTGTAGGGTTTGGGTAGCTCGGGTTCGACCATCTGGCTCCATTCAGACTGTTCTCCGGTGATTCATTGCCTGAACCACGGGGTTCCTTTGGTCCTTGCCTCTTTGGGACTTGTCGCTTCAAGTGGCTCTTTTTGCTGGTTCTCAGAGTTTGGCTTGCCGTGCAGTTCATATCCGGGATGCGTCCAACATCTTGGCAGATGGCCTGTCTCCGTTCCTTTTCCTGTCATGGAATGAATGGTCGACACCAACTCCTTTGGTTGGCTCTGCTGGACGTACGGGCTCCCTGGGGTGGACCTCTTTGCGACGGCATGGTCGTGGTGTCTCCATTTGTGTGGCGCCCTTTCCCGATTGCGGAGCTAGTGGCTACTTGGTGACTGGCTCAGCCTTTGTTTGAAGTGCTGCTTGCTCAGTGTCCATGCCCCAGGGCGTTTTCCACAACTCCACCTTTTTCAGCAGCTCGGACCGGTCCGGTACATAGCTGGTTCTGTCATCTCCTCCAGTTTTTGCGTCTTGTCTTTTTGTCATGGGTTTATCACCATTTGTTTGGTGATCAGGTGGCTTTGTTGAAGGTGTCCCGCCTGAGAGCTTCGTTTTGGCAACAGTTTGATGTTTCCTTCCGTTCTTTCCACCTTTTTCTCTCTCTTCATGGGTTGTCTTCTGTTTCGGATTGGGTTGTCTTCTGTTTCAGATTGGGTTATCTTCTGTTTTGGATTGGGTTGTCTTGTTCTTTCTATCTTGGCTCTTTCAAGGCCGTCCATTCATACCTGCTACTGTCGCCTCGTGTCGTGCGGTGCTGGCGAAGCCTCTGTAGCTTGTGTTCAGGATCGATGTCACTTCTGCCCTGTTCCATAAGCTTTCTCGTGCTTTGTTTCACCTCCGGCCTGCTTATGCGCCACCTGAGTA
>WNGS01009202.1:19227721-19283119 GCA_020271785.1 Procambarus virginalis
TATCTTGAGGTTATCTTGAGATGATTTCGGGGCTTTTTAGTGTCCCCGCGGCCCGGTCCTCGACCAGGCCTCCACCCCCAGGAAGCAGCCCGTGACAGCTGACTACACCCCAGGTACTATTTTACTGCTAGGTAACAGAGGCATAGGGTGAAAGAAACTATTCCCATTGTTTCTCGCCGGCGCCTGGGATCGAACCCAGGACCACAGGATCACAGGATGGGGGGGCCAGGTAGCCTGGTGGATTGCGCGCAGGACTTGTAATTCTGTGGCGCGGGTTCGATTCCCGCACCCGGCAGAAACAAATGGGCAAAGTTTCTTTCACCCTGAATGCCCCGGTTACCTAGCAGTAAATAGGTACCTGGGAGTTAGTCAGCTGTCACGGGCTGCTTCCTGGGGTGTGTGTGTGTGTGTGGTGTGAAAAAAAAAAAAAAAAAAAAAAAAAAAAAAAAAAAATAGTAGTTAGTGTAGTTAGTAAACAGTTGATTGACAGTTGAGAGGCGGGCCGAAAGAGCAAAGCTCAACCCCCGTAAAATACAACTAAGTGAATACAACTAAGTGAATACAAGTCCAGCGTGCTGTCCGCTCGGCCGACCGGCTCCGACCGAATAATTTTGCTGACAGTTTACATTTGGCCAGGTCTACAATCAGCAGATAAAAGTAGAATTTTGCCGTTTTCCCAGCCATATTGGTTTCCTTAAATGAGCGTGCTGCCGCTAAGGAAACTTATCTGCACTTGTCCCATTTCTCGCAAAGGTATTCCTTATTTCGACTTCTACCCAGTTATTCATTTCTCAATCCGTGCCCGTTGGAATGGTTGTTGGTCTTCTGTTACTAGTAACAAACTGCGTGCTCTTAAGGGTAGCATGTCCCCGTGGCCTTCCTCCTACCCTCGTAACCAGCGGTAGAAAACTGCTCTGGCGAGGTTACGTATTGGTCATACAGTTTAACTCGCGGGCATTTAATGGAGCGCTACTCTGTTCCTTATTATCCAAACTACATTGTCCCTCTTGCAGTCATGCATATCTGTTGAAAGTCCTGACTTCCAGGATGTGCGTGTGTCTTGCTTCCAGACTGTCCATCCCGGTCACTTGGCCCTCGATAGATCCTGGGTGAATCGGATATATTTGATATCGTTCGCCTTATGCGGTTTTGTTCTCGTATTGGCATCCTTAATAATAATTAGTTTTCTTCCAGCGAGTTTTCTTCCTATGGGGGGGGGTGGTGGGTGTTGTACATACATCCTGTAAAATGTATGCAACATGGGTTTGTTAAAAATAGAGCCTGCCTTACAAATCTGCTGTTATGGGGGGCAGGGTGATTGTACTGAGAGGGCCAATATTACAAGATAAAGAGTTCCTACAATAGTGGCAATAAGGAGGCCTCGGCCCCCAGGGAAAGAATATTCCCAGAAAATAATAATAATTAGGCTAGAATAACTCTGTATTCTAAGGTAATCCTCTATTCCACACTCAACAGGATGAAAGGAAACCTTCTATCTTATACCTTATTTATAAACCCTCCATATACATAAATATACTACTATTTACTTTACCACTCTACCTTACGTTAAACCCCTTGGTCCACATAGGCAGGATGCAAGCTTTACAATTACAAAACTAGGGTAAAGTTTACGTGGAGGAAAGCACTAGTAAGGCTTGAAGCAGCCTGTAGCTATGACCCACGTGGTACCCTAGTCACAATGGAGTACACTTAGTGATGCCAAAACATTGGCTTAAACTACCTCTAAACAAAACACACGCCAAAGAAAACACTCCTACCAAAGAGCCAGAGCTCAACCCCCACAAACACAACTAGGTGAGTACACCTAGCTAGAAGCACGGTACAATAATACTAAGGAACTTAACTGTAGAATAAATCCAGAATATGGTAAGGGAAGAGGAGGAGGAGACAGAGCCACACAGGGAAAATGTTGACATCAGCACAGCAGTCCAGATAAGAGAGAGGGAGAGCCCAGTGACCGAGCTCTCAAGCTGCTGCCCGGAAGATCATACAGCCATTAACATTACAAGTCTACACAGACATTCAATACTGGTTACTTTAACATTCTAAGAATAGCTGATAATTAGTTCAATATTATATTTAATAATCAACAAGCACAGAGTCTTAATGCTCTGTGAGAAACAAGATTCTCACATGATTCCAATCCTATCAATTAATGTAAAGTAATTTCTGTGGCTTGGAAGAAAATGCACATCAAGTGGGGGCTTAATTTATTAATTATTATGTAAATTAATTACATAAATTAATTATTATATAAATTAATTACAAAATTAATTATATAAATTAATTACAACATTAATTATTACAAAATTTATTACATAAATTAAAATAATAATCATAGATGACTATTATTGAGCTTATCACTTTGGGGGTTCCGACGGAGCACCCCCAAAGGCAACACAATTCGTTGGAAATTGGGACCAGTGTCCTCAGCAAAACCGCATTGGCGTCTTCCCCTGGAAAGGCCAGGGGGATGCAGGGGATCCCCGGGAGGCGGGTGGGCGTTTTGAGTGTATCGCCCGGGAACGCAGCAGCGAGACGATTGGTGCGTCCCCGTGCGCGCGTAAATACCCCCCCCCCCCCAAAAAAATGCATGCTCAACCATGGTCGGTTAGCCACCGAGTATGGTATTACATTTTCTTCCTTCCCAGAAATTCCGCCGTTTGCCTTGCATACAGCGTCTATTTTCTGTGGCTTGGAAGAAAATGCACATCAAGTGGGGGCTTAATTTATTATTAATTATTATGTAAATTAATTACATAAATTAATTATATAAATTAATTACAAAATTAATTATATAAATTAATTACAACATTAATTATTACAAAATTTATTACATAAATTAAAATAATAATCATAGATGACTATTATTGAGCTTATCACTTTGGGGGTTCCGACGGAGCACCCCCAATCCCGTGAGGGCCAGCGGCGCGGAACCCCCACCCCCGAAGGGTAATGTAAAGTAATTATTTAGAGCTCAATTTGACCTCTGGTTTCCAACTAAGAACCAGGGTTCTTACACACATTTTTGGGGGGAACGGTTACCGCTATTCGCGACAAAGAGCTTCCGGTAGGTGTAGCATGGACTTTGCTAAAGATTTTGACAAGGTACCATATGGAAAATTAGCATGGAAACTACAGTCACGTGGAACAAATAGAATACAGTGCTGGAATGGATAAAACAAAGAAAACAGGGTCGTGCTAAATGGGGATGAATCTAACTAGGTAAGTGGGGTACCTCAGGGGTCCATTTTGGCGCTAACCCTCTTTTTGCCATTGTACATCAATGGCAGAATATGACAAACCTCATCAAATTTTCAGACGACACTAAGATTTATGGTAAAGTGGGAAGTAAAACTCATATCGAGATCTTAAATGAGATCTACAAATGGTCAGAAGACTGGCAAATACATTTTAATATCGATAAATGCAAGACCTTCCATGTGGGACATAACAACCCGTTATAACTACCAAATTAACAGCATTAGCTTGCAGAAAATTGTCGAAGAAAAGGACTCAAGACCCTAGAAATAATCAAGCGTACCTTTACAGAAAGGAAGTGTCTGGTGCAGCCCCACCAGGATTATTGCATCCAGTCATGGAGACCCTCTTTAGAAAGACAGCTGATCTGGAGAAAGTGCAACAAAAATAATTCCAGAGCAAAGTCAACTCTTGTATGACGAACGGTTGAGGGCCACAGGGCTAACATCGCAAATTAGGCATGATAATGATAATGTTTATTCAGGTAAGGTACATACATACAAGAGATTTTACAAATTTGGATAGATTTATAGATAGAGCTAGTACATAAAATGCCTAAAGCCATTATTACGCAAAGCGTTTCGGGCAGGAAAAACATTAATAACTAAAACTTAATACTATTTGAGTATAAAGAATAAAATGTGTTGAGAACAAATAAAAAGGGAGGAACATGGCTGAAAAAGCAGCACAATTACAATTAGGTCGACAAACATCGTTGATTAAAAAAAAAAACAGCCATGGGTTGACAATAGAAGGATAAGGTAGGTTAACGGAATTTATTAGGTAGTGCTTCGTTTTTATCTTAAACTGGTTGGAAGAGGTACAGTCTTTAACATGATTGGGAAGGTCATTCCACATTCTGAGTTCCTTGTTCTGTAGAGCATTTCTAGTTTGATTAAGTCGTACTCTTGGAATATCAAAACTGTATTTGTTTCTGGTGTGGTGCTCATGGGTTCTGTTACAACCTTCAATGAAGCTTCTTGAGGTCAGGAGTGGCATTACAGTTCAGCGTTTTATATATGTATAATACACATGAGAGAATGTGCAGTGACTTAATATCTAACATATTCAGAGATTTGAGTAGGGGTACCGAGTGATGTCTGGGGCCAGAGTTGGATATTGTCCTAACAGCAGCTTTGTGTTGAGTAATTAGAGGACGTAATTGATCTTGGGTAGTAGAACCCAAGCACAAGTACCATAGTTGAGAGATGGATAGATGAGGGAGTAATAAAGTCACCAGGGCATGACAACAGATCTCAATGAAACTTTCAAAATTCTGAACAATTTTGAGGATATTGATCAGGGCAATTTCTTTCTGCTGTAACAGGAACAAGAAGCAACGGTTTCAAGCTCAACAAGCCACAATGTAGTACCGAGAACCGGAGATGCTTTTACAACCACAGGGTTAACCCATGGAACCGCCTACCCTCCGAAGCCGTAAAACCGAATTCCAAAGCGGTGTTATCTAATAAGTCAATATTGACTATACGAATTTGCGAGGACGGGTTGGGTGTTGAGTTAATGATCTTTTCCAGGTATATTTTAAGGCAAATGGGGGGGGGAACCTTCGATAAGCCGCTGGCTTCCTGTCCTTGTCGAGGCTACTAGGGTTAGTAGTAGGGTTACCATTCCTCTGGTAAATCAGGAATGCATTTTATGCAGGTACCAAAATTATTACCAGAACATTACGTACAACGTGATGAATACAGAATATTGATAATAAATATTATATAAGGTTAGCAGTGTACGCAACGTCAAGGTACGACGCTTGGCTTCTTGGAGCACTACGTAACAGCCAGGCTAGACGGGTCTCTACTCTCCGTGGCTTTGAATGCCAGTAAGGTCGCTGGCGAGACAGGTGGGTGGGTAGTTACCTTCTAGACAGTTAACTGACAGGGAAGGTGGGGTAACAACTCGCTGGTCGCCTGCCAGAGAACATTTATGGCGCAATACAATGAGTGACTTCCGTGTACAGGACGCTCACGGCCGCTGCCAAGGGTTGTGTCGGGTATAACGAGTTCACTCCGAGGAGATCGGGTCTCTACCAGCTTGGTATTTCCCCCCCTTCACCCGCTCCCTCCCTCCACCCTCTGGGTCTGGACACTACTGGATTCGGGCTGGACTTGTGCTGACAGATCACGAGGTTCTCCACCTCGGCCACTCGCGGGGTGCTGCCACCTCTCCTCTTATTAATCTACCGTCTTGGGTATGTCGTTTATTTGATTTAATTACGTATATATGCTATATATAAATATATATATGTATATACATATTTATATATATTATATATATACAGTATATATATATATATATATATATATATATATATATATATATATATATATATATATATTATATATATATAATATACAAGAAGGTACATTGGGTTTATGAGAGTATATGAAATTGATGGTTTTATATTCATATAAAGCCACTGTAACACGCTTAGTGTTCCGGGCAGGTCCTTAATCCAACGTAATTTGAAGTAGGTAATTTGTAACAAAATTGTAAGAATATTAATATAGATACATTGTAGTAAAATGTGAGGATTATTAATTAATAGGTACAGTTAGTTTAGTTCATTTATTATGCACCCCATACCCATCCCGTGGGGGGTAGTGGAAAGGGTTACAGAGGCACATAATGGGCTCAGGGACTGAACCCCACAATTCATTTAGCTAAGCAAGTTACAATCAAAATTTGCGTTCAACATAACTGTGATACAATTTTTTTTTTATTATTACAAGCTTAGGTATACACAGCAGTGTGATGCTACCCTATTCTATATGAAAGATTACAGTGTAGATCAAAAACTAACTATAAGTTCATATAATATTCCCATCTCACAGTATGGTTAGCCATACATGGAGTCAGGGGGAGAAATTACCTCCCTCAATACAGAAACAAATCAACTCTGACTAAACAACTTGACAACTTTCACAAGAGTCAAGCACTGAATCATGGAAACATTATATTATAATTACTCTTACCAGTTAATACAAGACTACTCTCAAACAATGTTTTTTTTCTGTTTTTAACAAGTTGATAGCAGTGATTACAATGGTGAGGTTGCATATCTTAGATACATATATTGGGGGAGTGGGTAGCACAAGATACAGTATTCAATTTCTCAATTTTTCTTTATTATGCACCCTATACCCATCCCATGGGTGAGATACAGTAATAATAACAATAATAATGTTTATTCAGGTAAAAGTACATACATACAAAATGAGTTACAAACAATGTTGGAGTACTATATAGAGCTATACAGTATATACTATGCATGTATAGTTTTATGGTGTGAAGGGTTAATTAGATCTAGTTGAATTAACTTATTATGGATGTAGCAATGCAGTTGGTTCATTAAATGAACTAAATTAACACTGAAATGACCTCTGGTTTGATTTCCAGACAGGGCTGGAATTTTGGGTACGTTTCCTTTCACCTGATGTCTCTGTTCGCCTAGCATTAAATAGGTCTCCATGGTGTAGTGGTAAGACACTCACCTGGTGTTCCGCGAGTGCTTTGTCATGGGTTCGTATCCTGGCCGGGGAGGATTTACTGGGTGCAAATCCTTAACTGTAGCCTCTGTTTAACTCAACAGTAAAATGAGTACTTGGTTGTAACAACGATTCTTCGTGGGGGTCGTATTCCAGGGACCTGCCCGAAACGCTACGCGTACTAGTGGTTGTACAAGAATGTAACAACTCTTGTATATCTCAAAAAAGGTACAAATTGAAGTTTATTTTCCAGAATTAATGCTCTGATTCTAAAAGTTTTGCTTAATTCATTTATTATTCACCCATAGACTGAATAATATGTTTCTGAGGATGTCTAATTTGATGTGCTTATGAGTTGCGGAATACTTCTCGATTCCAAAAAGCGGAATGCACCCGTCATAAAGCTCCTACCAAGGATAAGCACTCAGTGGTTCAAGACACTGCTTGTCTTGAAAGGGCCCATTCTTCGGAACTCACTCTCTAAAGGATTAAAAAATGTTACAACCTATGCCTTATTCAAATGTAAAACCAAAAAGTGCCTAATTTCATCCTCATAGTTTCCTACCTTGTGCTTCAAACTCTCACCATATCTTGTACTACCCACTTCTCCAATATTAGTACTTAAGGCTAATTAAGTACTTCAGCTTTACCAGTGTAATCACCAGTCAATTTATATTGTCGATATGAAACCTTGCCACAATGTACTTTTTCATCTTACCTGATATGTTAGATTAAAGACTTGCCCAAAAGGCTATGCGTGTTTGTGACTTTGCAAGAATGTAAAAATATCACTCTATCTCACCAACCCATTGTACCTTCTTGTAAATATCATATTATTATTATTATTATTATTATTATTATTATTATTATTATTATTATTATTATTATTATTATTATTGTGAAAGTGCAAGTGGTGAGGGAGTTAGGTGCTCCACTTAAGCCCCATTCCAGGTTCCCAAGGCCTGGCATACAGCTGGTGTTGGTGGTGTTGGAAGGTATTGGCTTCCAACACCACCACACAGCTGTATGCCAGGCTTTGGGAACC
Organism: Procambarus virginalis; assembly: GCA_020271785.1. Classification (NCBI taxonomy): domain Eukaryota; kingdom Metazoa; phylum Arthropoda; class Malacostraca; order Decapoda; family Cambaridae; genus Procambarus; species Procambarus virginalis. The sequence continues at coordinate 19,235,552 of WNGS01009202.1, forward strand.
TGGAATAGGGCTAAAGTGGAGTGCCTAACTCCCTCACAACCCATCCTGAGTTGTGGAAAAAAAGGTAAGGAACTGAACCCCAAAATTTGTTTTACAAGGCAAATTATACCTCTGAAAAATGAGAACTATTTTTTATAAACCGATTTAAGTTTTGAAAATGAATTTAAATAAACTAATCTCGTGTTTACAAAATCTTAAATCATAATACTTACTGTACAGTAGATTCTCCAAAATCCTTGTCATATCATTCCAGACCCCATCCAGGTATTGCGTGTGAATAATCCAAATTTCCAAATGTGTACTGTACTGTAATTGCCAGCGGGTCCTGGTAGTACAGTCTGGGTCGTTCTCGACTCGCAAACGAGAATTCTGAGTTCAAATCCTGGGTGGGACAGAAATGGTTGGGTACATTTCCTATCACCTCATGCCTCTGTCCACCTAGCAGTAAATAGGTTCACAGGAGTTAGTCTGCTTGGGGGGGGTTGCATATTGGGGACGGTCAGTGATTTAACCCGGGGTTAAAAATACCTGGTTAGGTACAAGCCTAACATGTACTGTGTGTATGTACTGGCTGCCTGTCTCTTGACACAATAAATTATTAATTATTATTATTTGGTTCATCTTATGGTTCCCATAGTCAGGGACACTGTTAAGAGTTTATGGGCTGTTATGGGGGGGTCTACTGTATTATGGAGCAGGGTCAGCAGTTAAAATCAGGATGTATCACCATTAATGGAGATCATAAAGGCCCGGCCCCCAATAAAATATAAAACAGTGTTAACTTAGTGGCTTCAAGAAAATGTCAGCCTAGAGGAAGATCATTGATCTCCTCTAGGAGATCAATGATCTCCTAGGAAGATCAATGGATACTCCATTAAAACTAACTTATTTATTAAACCTTCTTAACAACCCCCCATATACATTAAATAACAATAACTACTTTACCACACTATCTTACATTAAAAGCCTTGGTCCACATAGACAGGATACAAGGTTTTACGATTAGGACAAGCTAGGGTAAAGTCTACTAGGCAAGGGCCACTAGCACGGACTCTAGGTAGCTTAATGGTATCACTTGAGCACACGTGGTTCCACTGAGACCCCTTAGAGTAACTTAGCAATATAAACCCTAGCGTCGCCTATACACATTACTACACACACTTATGCCAGAAAACGAAAATGCAACACTATACTTAGCTTTGTAAACTAGACCCAGGATAAGGTAAGGGAAGAGGAGGAGGAAGAGGAGAGGGATACAGAGCAACACAGAAAGTTGTGGACACCACACTCCCAGACCAGAGAAGGTCAGCCTGGAGTCTCGGCTCTCTCCAGCAGACTCGCTGCCAGCCGAACACTCAGCTAATCGTACCGCCCCCTCAATCCAAGTTTACTCAGATCTACTTTACTAATACTTTCTAATCATTTGTAACATAGTTGATGCCTATTTTATTAATTAATAATCAACCACAAGCTCAGTCTTTAAATGCTCTGTGAAAAACAAGATTCGTCTTACATCTGCAAGGAAGATAGGAATGCACATCGACAAGCGCACTAAATAATGTAAGGTATATTATTTAGAGCTTAATTTGACCTCTAGTTTCCACTGAGGAACCCAGGGTCGTAACAGACACAAAGCATGTTAGATTTGTCAAGGTCCCCCTTAGGCTAACTGTTCTTTCCCAGAATGCAACCCACAATAGTTGACTAACTCCTGGATACCTGTTTACTGCTAGGTGGACTGGGGCATTAGGTGATAGGAAACATGCCCAACCATTTCTGTCCCGTCTGGGATTCGAACCTTGAATTCTCGTTCTCGAGTCGAGAACAAACTCGACTGTACTACCGAGACCCTATATACACAGTAAACTGATTTTGGTGGTAAATAAATATTTATAATAATAATAATTCATTGTGCGAAGGGACAGGCAGCCACAGTGCATATGTTTGCTAGGCCTATTTGCAGTCCCCCTCAAGGATGAACTAATGACTCTCCCCAGGATGGAGCCCCACAACAAGCTTACTAATTCCTGGGTACCTATTTACTTCTAAGTAGTCTTCGTGGCGTGGTGGTAAGATGCCCGCCTGGCGTTCCGCGAGCGCTTAGTTCTGGGTTTGTATCCTGGCTGGGGAGGATTTGCTGGGTGTAAATCCTTAACTGTAGCCTGTGTTTAACTCGACAGTAAAATGGGTACCTGGTTGTTAGACGATTCTTCGTGGGGGTCGTATTCCGGGGAACTTAGGATTAAGGACTTGCCCAAAATGCTATGGGTACTAGTGGTTGTACAAGAATGTAACAACTCTTGTATATTTAATTAAAAAAATAGGTAAACAGGTGTATTAGGTGATAGGAAACACCCCAACCATTTCTGTCCTGCCGGGATTCGAACCCGGAATTCCTGATTGTGAGTTGAAAATGAACCGAACTGTAGTAACTGGGACTGTAATTATGATAGTGATAATGTTTATTCAGGTAAAAGTACATACAAAATGAGTTACAAACATAATGTTGGATTTCTAGACAGAGCTAGTACTTACTATGCTTAAAGCCACTAATACTGTATGCACAGCATTTTGGGCAAGATATATATAAAATAGAATATATATACAAGTATATAATACTATATACAAGAAGGTGCAATGTGTTGTGAAAATACTGTACATATTCTGGTGATTACGTGGTACAGTCTTGCAAAACCACTAACAATCTTAGCATTTAGGACAGGTCCCTAAGCTAGGAGTTTGTCAGCTTGTGGGTCAGTCATTTGACCTTGAGGGGAAGGGAGGTGTCAGACTGGGGTGGGTCAGTACAGTATTTTGACCTGGGGAGGTCACCTCAGTATATTTACCAGAATTTACCTGAGGGTCACTAACACTAGTGGCCTCGCCTAGGACAAGAAGCCGGCGGCTTGTTAAGGTCCCCCCATTTGATTTGATGATCTTTTGGAGGTGGTCATAGACATAAGGAGGGGTTAAGACACATGTATTAACATGTATATATACACAGGCTGCCTGAATTATTATAAATAAATAAATTATTGACTGCCTGCATTGTCATTTGCAATAAAGACAGCTATTGTGTATATGCTTTTGCTCAATTGTCAATCAAAACTTTAAATCCCCTATAAATAGCATAAAGTTTATAACTCCTCAACTGTATGCTAATGCCCGACAATCACCAAACCCACTCAAATCACCCGAACATCTGCTTAAACTCTGAACCATATGTGGACTGACATAACGGTAGGATTACTATCCTACCTTCCTTATACCAAACATAATAGAACACAGATAACAAAATACAATTAGATACCATTATAAATTATAAACTGAGAATATTAAATAATGAATACAACGTACATCAATCAAAATCTTCNGACTTGACTTAACACTTTAGTGGTTCAACTCTTCGTGCACCCAACTGGAAACATTCTGGGCTTCTCAAAACTGCTCAGTGATGCCTGAAACATACATATTCTAACGTTTGTTTTTTCAGGTATAGCTGTACATTCGATAGTCAGTGTTTACAAATGAATGTTGTAGAATATTGATGCAAAAATAAAAAAAAATATGTACATGGATAATAATAATGCTTGACAAAACTGAATATATAAATGTTTATGTACATTTCAACATTCTTTTGTATTGAAACATAAGTCAAAATATAAGAAATGGAAATGGGCACACACAATCAATTTCTATAGCTGTAGAAAAAATATAAATATCTCCAATTTTCCACCAAGTACTTTGTAAAGCAGAAAGATGGGCACAAAGAGCTATTAATGCTTGAGTGGTGGGGGGTTAGCAAGAGGTGATCTCTGGTTAGTCCCGTTAAGCTCTGCCAACATTGTACTCATTTGCAATACACACACAAAAAAAAATGGAAATACGGTACAAATATAGGACGACTCATTTTAGGATCATTGGAACACTAAAGTGTTAAGAATGTTGTTAGTTATTTGTTTAGCATTTGTATTCATGGTTTAGCATGTTGGTACAGGTATTAGTTTAGTATCCAGCAACCTTTATATTTGAGATGATGATAAATACTTCATCTCGTGTAATGTATGGCGAAGAAAACGTTTAAGTTGTGCTCTGAATTTGTATACTGTAATTTCTTTTGCTTATATGATCTTGAGCATAGTACAAATGCTTTATAAAGTGTTTTGCTATTTTATTCTAATCTTTCTCAGAGAACTTCCATTCTTAAGAGGTTACCTACATGAATATTTCTGGTATTTCAATGTTCGTGTGATACACTTCAGAAGCAGCATTACATTAAAAGATTTCTGACTACTATTTTAGATATTAGTGTGAAATGATTGCCACTTTCATTGTTGCAATGACAAAAATTATTTACAGGAAAGTGCTTCAGGTTTATTAAAAATTTCAGATGGCATTTTATTTTCAAATAGAAAGTTGTTGTTACCTTTAATGAATTTTAGAAAATAAATGTTATTTTGTTTTCAGATCAAAAAATTATATTAAATTTTTTCTACCAAGGAAAGTAATAAGTTTGTGTTGACCACCTGTAATGTGTGGCAGGGTAGCAAGGTGGGTGGGGGAAGCGTCAACGGCACACCTCCCAGTACCCTGCAAACATCCCACCCAGGTTCTTACGTTCAGAGCCATCACAACAACAGAAGCAGCAACGGCGACAGCGACAGCAGCAGCAACAGCAACCCCACCACCAACAAAATCAGCATATCCAACAACTCTGTGGTTTTATCAACCAGCACAATTCACAGCAGCTGCCACAATTCACAGAGCAAAACAGACAAGAACTGTGGACTGGTGAGCCATATGAAAAATGTGGGAGCAACACAGAAGGTTCAAGAACTAGAAAGCAGCAAACCATTGTATCAGATGCAAATGAAGAGTGGAAGTCCAATTGGTGTAGGCAGCCACCCATTCCATGTGCCTGGGTGCTACATGGAGGTTATGAGCAACAACAACAGCAGCACCACCACCACCACCAACAACAACAACAACAGCAACAACAACAGCAACAGCAACAACAACAAAAACAGCAGCAGCAGCAGCTTGCAGAGCAACAACATTGCTGGGACTGGGGAATGGCCACCAGTGACACCAGTTGGGAAGAGTGCAGGATGGGGGTCCCATTTGGGACATTCTACCTCATGCCCTCATCATACTGGAGGAATGACACCTCTTCCTGGCAGTCCTTCAACTCTACAGGCATCTCACCTACTAATGTCCCCATCATGGACATCCCTTGGATGGCCTCTGACTCCATCACATACTCGTCCTTTCAACCCCAGGAACACAACAGACAACAATCACAACAACGTCAACAAGGCCATGTGGTTGCCACACCAGAGTCATTCAACACTCAGAGAGACTTTACCGTGTGCAGGAGCCCAGCTACAACAGTCTTCCCAAGATCCACAATCCTCAGCATGCCCCCAAGCATCGGGCACATTAATTACAGCATCCCATACCAACACTCCGACAAATCAAGGCAAGGGTACATCCCCATGCTTGATAACTGTTCCCAACAGCAACAGCCTTACCACCAGTTTAACCAATACTTCGAGCAACAAGACGACCAGTCCCTTGAGCAATTCAACTCAGTCAGTGAGCCCTTACCTGGCTCCATACCCTGGGAGTGGAATCAAACAGATGACTTATGGGTATATGAACCAAGCACCTTTGTTAATGATGCCATATTACCAGTATGGGGGAACAGCAACACCATGTTACCAGTGGGCTTCTCCTGTAGTGATGCAGTGGCCATTGACCCCGACTCCTACACCACACCACTCGACCCCAACTCAAACCGTAGCATCAAAGGTGTCGGGGACTTTTCAGCCCCGCTTAACTCTGCCCTTCACTCCATGGAGCCCTGAAAATAAAACCATTCCCAAGCCTCAAAGCATGACTGTTAAATCCAGTGAGGTAATATCAAGTTCATCCAGCAACAACAGTCAGTGTTCTGGGCCAAATCATGGTAATATTACAATAAGCAAAATGAATCCTTGTCTTGATCGTAAAGTGCATGCTCCAGCTCATTGTGTAAGCCCTAATACATATGAGAAACTGTCTGGGCAGAAGCAAACCGATGGTTGTAAGGTATCGAATTCAGGTTCTTCATACAAAATCTCTTCACCTTGCAAAGTAGTTTCATCTCCACACAAATTTCCCAAGCCAGTTCTTCAGTCAAGTCCTCACCAGGTAGTGTCTGCCAGACAGTGTTTTGGTTCTCATGCAGAGGTAGATGTTAGTGTGTTGCCACCATTACAAGATGATCATTGTGCGTCAGTGCCCATGACCCCACCTTCCACTCCCTTGCTTGACACAGATAATCCTACTGCTGCAGTTGCTAATTTGAATGAATCCTAAAGTCCACTACAGAATGCCAGTCATAGCTGGCTTGGCATTGCTTTGATCAGTGCTTAAGGTTATGTTATCTGGAAAGTCTTTTGGTCAGGAACACCAAGGATATGACTTCATTAAAAGTCATTGAGAGCATAATACAAGAAGGTGTCTTCATTATGCATATTGTGTTCATTTTATAAGTGCTTTCAGAATTACTAGGAATCAGTGGTTGTTGACATTGTGAATAACTTGTGGCTCTTGTGTTTGTGCCAAAGTCTTCCCTCCCAATTTCTGTCTCGGCAGCCTCAGTGTACCCTTTATCTCCCTTTGTATGTTAAAATGCAAGTCTTTATACATCATAACAAAATAATACCTATGGTTTGGTCACTAGGAGGCATTTCTCATTTAGTTTGCTCAGTTACTACTTAATGTGATAATGTAACTAAAGTAGCAAGTTTAGGAACAATTGGAAAAATAAATTTCTGTAAAGTAATTTGATATTCTCATTTTCTCATTTAGTAAAACATTGCAAACTTCAGTAAAGGGCAAATTACTGTATTTTTTAAATACACTTGGAATCATCATCATGTGTTTCAGAGCACAAAACATGGTAAATAGATCTTTGCTCTTGCACGAAAGTGACATACACAGCTATTTATACATTATGAATTGTTAAGTTTCAGCTATAACAAATTAAATACGAAGTAGACATTCGGTCTCATTTTCCCATGTTTAAAGTAGAGGTGTGCATGTACTCTGCTGTGGTGATGGCATTAAACTGGGAATATTTGTTAAAAAGTGTTGTATGAAAGAAGCAATGTTGTCATAATGATATATTAAGAAAGGTCAGTTTCCTCTAATTTATTTTTTTTTTTTTAGTGTGGGGGGGGGGGGTAATTTGTTCATGTTGCCAGTACATGAAATTAAAAACATTCTTTTTGTGAAGGAGGATACTGGACCAGGGAGGGAAGCTACCACTAAGGCAGTAAGAGTTTTGTGCAGCTCTCCCTCTTAGTGTTTGTGTACATATAGGCATTTTGTACTGGAATTTCCAAAATCTCCTCTTGAAGATTGTATTCCTGACAAGAGAATACAATCTCTGATCAGGGCTGACATTGCCCTGAAAATTAAAAAAAAAATTATTGAAATAGGTTTTTTCTGATTATTAGCCGATGAAGATTTTTTTTTATAGCAAATGCAATAAGGTTTTCAATGTTTTTGGAGATATTGGAAGTTCTACTTTTGATATATTCTTATATATGGTGGATGACAAAGGAACCAAAGATATGTATGAGAGTTTGGAAAGGAATGTGATTTTATATTAAAAAATCAGTTACTAGTGGTAAAGACTTCAACTTTACCTTATTTTTTAAATTGTAAAAAAAAATACTGGTTGTGAATTTAATACAGTATCAATATGTGAAGTTTTCCAACTGCTGTTAGGAAAATTTTTTATGTCATTGGAAAGTGCTAGCTTTTACTTAAGTTTTATAGTAAATTCATCCAGCTTGTTAAGTAAAGGGGCTGCACTTAGATTAGAGTACACACACACACACACACTCACACACACACACACACACTCTCTCTCGTATACAGACGCACACACACATACAGTGCAGGTATTATTGTCTTTTATGGAAATTCAGTGTGCCTTCACTTTTGTGAGAAATTAAATATTTACTAATGTGTACAATATTGTATTTTTTTTTTTTTTTTATGTATACATGGCATTGGAGTTTAAGTGTGCATCATGCATGCTGATACATACAATTGCAACCTGTCTACAATGGTCAAAAATATAATTTATTTGCATTAGTGTTACTTTCCCTCCTAATTACATTTTCAGTGCAATATTGCCTTTATTTTATATATGTTTTAAGCAGAGATCTATCCAAATTTTATTTATTTCTATTTATACTGTAAGCATATCATCCTTTAATATTCCCTATTGGTTGTGAGTCAGTGTAAGCTTAATTGATGCTTACTGTAGGTTAAGGTTATGCTTGGAAGAATCTGCAGTAATCCTTAAGATGTAGTGTTAATATGGAAATATCCCACTGGTGCTTGGGGAATTTAGTGCTGGTTATATGTTAAATTTCTATCAGTCAATTTGTCTATCATATATTGGAGTAAAAGGCATTTTACTTGATTCAATTAACATTAGGACCTGTGAGAAACCTACAAGCCTTAGAATATAGTGGTAAGTGTGATTACAGTGAAGTGTGGTTGTTGTTAATGTAAATCAGTCAATTTGAAAATGTCAATCTTAATTTTTGGGCATTTATACTGAAACACTGCCACGTATAATGGTTTATTGCCTTAAGAAAATATATACAGTACTATACTCTTGATAATGGAGCAATTTACAACACATTAGGGCATTATAGACACTTATAATGGAAAAAATGAAAACTAGTACAGTATCATTACACTGTTCACATACTAAACAGTTTTGTATTTAAAAGTATAAACATGTAAATTGGATTGTTTAGGTGAATTGTAAGTTATCACTACGCCTTACGGTTCATGCATTTGAAATGTGAATTTCTAGTTCTGGATAACTGGGATAAATAGTATGTGCCTGTGAAGCAAGGAAACTAGTCGGTTGTACTTCCTCGTGTGAGTAAATCAAGTAATAAGATTTGGTCTTTCATTGAGCTGTCCACAATCTGGTATTAACATGCTTCTTAATACGGTAGATACTAATTAAATAATTAAAGCATGCATACAATGAAGAGTTGGAGCATGCTATAGCATGTCAGTGGCTAAAAAAAAAAAAATCGATATCAAAGATCCAAGCCATTAAGGATGAAAAGATTGCATATAGCTCTGCCTCCCAGATGCTGGTTTGTTGTAGTGAGGGAGTAGTTACACTTGTCATTTAGTGCAATATATTTTTTCTCTCTTTCCCCCCCCCCCTCCTTTCTGTGGCAACTGAAGGTGCCCATTTTGGCACGCACATTTTTCCATTATTTTGGTCCATGTCTTCCAGCCAAAGCTCTAAAAATTTGATATAAAGGGAAAATCTCTCAGTTTTTCCATGTGTGTAGAAACTGATGCTTTGCAATCGCACTAGTCTTGTTCATATTTTTACATTTTTTAATGTCACCTTTGCCTTTTAATGGTTTTTCTATCACTGCTTTTTTAATCTAGAATGATGTTTCTTTTTTTCCTCCTACTTTTATATTGAACATCTATGTAACTACTTGTATTTTCCTAAATATTGTACTAGTATGTTCTCATTACTGTATCTCCCTCCCAGCTTTCTAAATTCTCTTGCCTCCTTTAAATACAGGTGAACTGACTCATCATCTCTGTACCTGTACTATATCTTCAACTTTCTCTTTCTTTACTTCCATTTATCTAGACCTGGCATAGTAAGTCCTTGAAGACCAGCATAAGTGACCACTTTTCCGTTATCTCGTCCCTTAATTTTTTCACCCCTCTATCCATTTTATTTGGTGCTATTTGATGGCACCTATTTTTGGTGCTTGCAGAAAAAAATTATTTTACTACCTTTACCTTAATTCTATGCATGTCCTGTCATGTTTTCTTTTTTTCCTTTTAGCTAACTTTACTTGAACCTGCCCACTCCTCAATACTGTGCTATGCCTCCAATGGATAGCAAGTATGTTCCATTGTGGAATTCGGGCTGTTAGCGGCAAGCTTGCAGCCTGGAAGAAGCACATCTACTGCTGAACCAGCCCATTCTCAAGTGTGTTCCCAACATCAAGAAACTGTCATACTTAAGTGCCTTATCCTAACCTACCAGAGGACCTTTAAACAGTAAATGGAACATTGTCAATTAATAGTACAGCAGTTTTTGGCCTTTGGTAAAGTATGTCAAATGTGACGCTTTTAGGAGGACGGGTTGGCTAGATGGCATCTCAATTATTTGCTCAAGAAAGCCATTGCAGTGATCTGCAGGGTCATTCGTTCTGCAAAACACAATACAGTAGTTGGAGAGCTTTTCCACTCTTATCAATATTAACAACCTTCTTCCCTTTCTAGACAAAGATTCATAAGCTTGCTGACACTCATACCAGAGGTTCTGTTATTGCAAGAGACAATGTCAATCTTTAATGAGGTTGGCTACCTATTCTCTGCTATTTGCACTGGTTCTCATGTTCATCTTGGTATCCTTGCCCAAAAAATCTTTGAATTGCAGTTTTGGACTTGACCACACAATTTTGATATTACAATTATTGCTTCATTTCAATCTGCAGCAGTAGCAGGCTCATGATATCCATTATGAAATGCTCCGTTTCCCCTACCCATATTTATAATCAAATCTTGAATACAGTGTGTCCCAGAGACCTCGTGTGATGTTGCCTTCTGATTAAGAAGCGTTATTCAAAGGGCACTTTACCTGGGAATTTTTGCCACTTTGCCTGTAACCAATTGCATCTGTTAGCTTTGCAGTGTATGGTAAACGTGTCTTCATTACTCTGTTCATCAGCCAACGTTCCTTTTCTTATTGTTGACTTAAGTGCCCTTGATGGCTCGAGAATCTCTCAACCCTTTCCATCCTGTGATGGTCGGAATTCAATTCTGGCTGTTTCTATTTTTTTTGTACAGATTCAAGACCGTTAAACTTTACTATACACTCAGTCTTATTGTGAATGAACATGCAGACACTCCTGCTGAGGTTCATTTGTACCTGACCCATCTCCCATCAAGGGAGTTCTAACCTATCATGGTGAGTGGAATACTAACAGGTTTCATCTTGGGGCCAACACTGTCATATACATCACAGACATAGATAAGAATATTACAAACCACATCAAAAATTTTTTATTTTTTTTTCCGGCAGTGGGAAACTATTCTGGCGAGGTTGCGTATTGACTTTATGGAGCGTCGTCCTGCTCCTTATTGTCCAAATTGCGTTGTCCCTCTTATGGTCGTGCATATCCTTGTTGAATGTCCTGACTTCCAGGACGAGCATGTCCCTAGCAGTAACTTGTCCCTCGATAGAATTCTTGGTTAATCGGATACTTTTGATATCGTTTGCCTTATGCGTTTTTGTTCTCATATTGGCATCCTTGGTAATATTTAGCGCCCTCTGATTATTCCACACATTTGATGGTGCTACATAACCTTCCCGGTTTGGTGCCTTCTTTTGATAATTACTTACTTACGTCAAATTTGCAGATGACACTTAAGAGATTTATGAAAAGTGGGAAGTTAAAATTATATCGAGGCATTACAGAGATCTTGAACTCTACAATAAATAATCGGAAGACTGGGAAATGCTTTTTAATGTCGAAAAATGCAACCTTGCATGTGGGGCATAGCAAGGCACAATTAACTTCACCTTGCAGCAGATTGATGATGAAAAGGACAGTGGAGTTGCAATCCACCATTCACTGAAGATTGCACAACAGGTGGTGCTGCAGTAAAAAAGGTACTATTTACACATCTCTGGAACATTTGTTACAGTAATCCTCTGAATTTCACGAATCTTTTTCACACNAGCTGTTTAAACTCTGTTTAGTGTTAGTTGTGTGTGTGTAACCTAAAGTCTTTGAAAATGTAATAAGTTATCACGAAACGCGTTCTAGCGTCGCGTCAGACTAGAAATAAAAATGAATTTTTGAGAACTGATTTTTAATTACCATCGACAGTGAAAAGAAACATTCTAAAGTTTTCTAAAGACAGTTTTTCAAGTTGAATCAAACGTAGCATGCGTAGCTAATGATACGCTAATATATCCTTGGTGTTTTTTTTATTGTTTCCGCTGAAGGCGGCTACTTTATTGTGCACCCAATACTCATCCTGTGAGCGGTAACGCAAAAAGTATGACAGAGGGCACAAAAGGTCTTTATCAGATCTCAACGGAGATTGAGGTATGATCATTGACAATCTCATCTATCCTTCACATCATATAATTACAATGTCAGCTAGCTTCTTTGTGGGAACTGTTTGATCCTGGGAAATGTGCGGATGTCGTTTGTAGTCCGTCTACACGGAGTAGCTGCTCCATTTTCGTGTGGTTGATACACGCCAATTAAAAGGGACTCGGTTACCATGACGCCCCCACGAAATCGGTGGTAGGTGGCTAGCAGTCCCTAGAATTTAATCACTTTGAGCTGCGGGCTTCTGCTTTTGTGGTATGTACTCACCTAGTTGTGCTTGCGGGGGTTGAGCTTTGACTCTTTAGTCCCGCCTCTCAACTATCAATCAACTGGTGTACAGATTCTGGAGCCTATTTGCCTCTATCAAATCTACATTTGAAACTGTATGGAGTTAGCCTCCACCACATCACTGCCTAATGCATTCCATTTGTTAACTACTCTGACACTGAAAAAATTATTTCTAATGTCTCTGTGGCTCATTAGGGTACTACGTTTCAACCTTTGTCCCCTTGTTCGTGTTCCACCGATGGTAAATAATTTGCCTTTATCCACCTTGTCAATTCTCCTGAGAAATTTGTAGGTGTGATCATGTCTTCCCTTACTCGTGAGGTTTGGCTCCCATAGCTTTTCCTTGTTGCTCATACCTCTTAGTTCTGGGACTAGTCTGGTGGCGTACCTCTGAATCTTCTCTAACTTTGCCTTGTGTTTAACTAGATATGGACTCCAGGCTGGAGCTTCACACTCCAGGATTGGTCTGACATAGTGGTATACAAGGTCCTGAACGATTCCTTACATAAGTTTCTAAAGGTAGTTCTTAAGTTGGGCAATCTAGCATATGCCGTTGATGATATCTATTTGATGTGGGCCTCTGGGGACAGGTTCGGTGTGTAACGTACGATTATGTTACGTTGTTAGGTAGATTAGATACACAGTGTTTAGTGAGTTTCATATTTATTTAGTAGTCCTGGATACAGCAGTGTCGTAGACGTTGAGACGGAGCTTGGAGCAGAGCAGAGAGCTGTGTGTGGTCGGAGTCGCGGACTCTATGTGGGAGAGCGTTGTAGCTGGATGGGGTCCTAGTCTGCTGCCTGTTCTGTGTCGAAGCTGTAGTGTCTTGGAGACGATTAGAACTGCCTACGCCGAGTGCTACATTCATTTCATTTATTCATTTATTATGCACCCCATACCCATCTTGTGGGCGGTAGTGGAAAGGGTTACAGAGGCACATATCGCTTCCTTTTATTTGGTGACTACCCTCACCTTTCTCTACTAGGATAGGAGGATGTGAGAACTGTTACCTGTAATTAGGGATAGGATTATAGCTTGTGTAGTTAGTGCTAATTAGTTACGCCATTAAGATGATGAGATAATGGAGCGAGTATAAGGATTACTCGCTACAGGTGTGACAGGTTCGGGACAGCAGGATAGCCTCCTGCTCCCTTCGCCTAATTTCATTATTTTACACTTTCCTGAGTTGTGCTGCTTTTATGGTATGTGGCCTCGTCGAAACTAACACTACGACGACGAGGACAGGAGGCCGGCGGCTTGTCGAAGGTCCTCACATTTGTCCAGATGATCTTTTCCAGTTTGACTTTATAATTAACAGGGTTTTGGCATTTACGGCTTCGGCGGGTAAGCGGTTCCATAGGTTAATAACCCTGTGGGTGTAGAAGCATCTGTTTCCAGTCCTACATTGTGGTTTGTTGAGCGTGAAACCTATGCTCCTTGTTTGTGTTACATCTTACCTTATGAAGAAATTATTTGAAACAACATCCTTCTTATTGTTCAGTATTTTAAAGGTTTCGATGAGATCCGTCCTGCCATGCCTAGTTTGCAGTGTTGTTAGCCCTGTGGCTCTCAACCGTTCCTGGTACGAGAGTTGACTTAGCTCCCAGGTATCAACCAGCTCTGCAATGATTTGTGTTGCTCGGTGTTGAACTCCAAAGCAGCTATAATGTCTTTCTGAAGATGAGGTCTCCATGCTTGGATACAATAATCCAAGTGGAGGAGCATCAGAGATTTATACAGTTAAATAACTACCTTATTTTCCCTAAAGTTAAAGGTACGTTCTATTATTCCTAGGGTTTGGTTGGATTTTTTTACTGCTGCTCCCACTTGTGCAACCTTCAGTGAAATTTACCTGATGGATTTTACTTGATGAATGATGGATTCTGACTCCAAGGTTCTTTTCTTCATCAATCTGCTGCAAGGTAATGTTATTAATTTGGTAGTTGTGACGGGTTGGTATACCCCCACATGCAAGGTCTTGCATTTTTCGATATAAAAAAAAACATTTGCCAGTCTTCTGACCATTTGTGGAGTTCATTTAGATCGCTTTGTAAGGCCTCAATATAATTTTTTACTTCCCACCTGAAAATCTTAGTGTCATCTGCAAATCTGATGATGTGATTTAAAATATTGTCTCTCCATTATGTGCCTCTGTAACCCTTTCCACTACCGCCCACAAGATGGGTATGGGGTGCATAATAATAAATTAAATGTCTGTGATGTATATGACAAAAATGGTTGGCCCCAAAATGGATCCTTGTGGTACTCCACTCATCAAACTTCTTCAGATTAATGTCCCTTTAGGACAACTCTGTTTTCTTTGTTTTAAACCACTATTCAATCCGTTCTAGTATTCTACCATTTATTCCACGTGATAGCAAGTCTTTCATGTGGTAAAATCCCACTCATGGCTCCTACTGATTTTGTCATTGATACATTGATATGATTTATTTGTGTATTTCATATGTATCATCAAAAGAGTGGAACCCGTGGAACCGCCCATATACATGTCGAGGCCGTAAATGCCGAGTCATTACTTCAGATCAAAATCCAGTTGGAAAAAAAATCCCCAGGAACAATAGGAGGCGTTGACAAGCCACCGGCTTCCAGTCTCCGTTGAGGCCACTGGAGGTGTGGTGGTCCTCAGGTAAATATATGAAGGACAGTATGTTTGATCTCGTTACGCACTTTGAACGGTACATTATTGATTTTACTTACAATTCATTTCTATAATTCCATATGTAGTAGAGTTTGACTGCATTATATCCCCCTTGATATTATCTTGCTAAGCACAGCTAATTATTGATCCTTACATGTATATTCACAGTATTAACAATGAATAATTCATCGCCGAATTAATTAATATCAATTAAAAGTAGCGTTTTTAGAATATAATATAAATTATGAATGTTGTTAATAAAATATCGTAGTATAAACATTTAGAAAACATTGTAAGATACGGGAGAATTCAGTCGGCAGGTCCAGCTGAGCATCAAAGGGTTGCTCCAGGCTAGCAAGCAGTGTGCATGCAGGCCCTTGCCTACCTCAGCCCGCAAAACCGAATGAATTATTACGCAGATTAAGCCAACATTGGGGGAGGCAAGGAGGACCGCCGGAGCCCAGCTGGGGTGGCCCAATAACCGCGGGGGGATAACAAGTAGTGTGTGATCACTGGGACCTGACACCATGTTGACGGGCTGACATTAGGTCGGTCCATTGTGCCTGGCAGGGGAGGCGCTCCTCCCGGACCTCATTTACACCGCTAAACCTGCCTTTTTTTGCTCCCTTATTACACTACCACATCATACTCGCCTATCCGATTTTGAACCGCGTTTTTGTTTAATTATATTTTTTTGGAGTGTGAGGAGAGGAGGCAGAGGGCGAGTAGTGAGGTGGCGTAGAGGGAGTACAGAGGGTAACCGCCCCTACGCTAAAAATAGACGCGGCCAAAAGTGAGTGCGCACTGGGTGAACTGGACGAAGAATTCTGGCGCAGTGGAGTTGTGGTAGTGGCAGTGCTTAGGGTAGCCCACCTTCATCATCAGCCCCCACTCGAAAAATGTAAATATGGTGAGTAGAGCGTGTGAGAGGGGAGGCCTAGTGGGGCGGGCCGGGCTGAGGTGGTGGTGGTGCTGCTCCTGCTCGCAGGCACTTGTTGTTCTCCTCTGGTGTGACGTTGTTTATTTTTAATATTTGGTGGCCGGGTGTGGAAGACTACGGGGAAGGGGGTTAATTGTGACTCGTTGGTGGTGGTGTGGCCCCGTGGTGGTGTGGCGAGACATGGTGTGGCCCCGTGGTGTGTGTGTGTGTGTGGAGCTCGTGTACCCTTGCCACTACTGCTGTGAGCCGCCTGCTGTAAACCTCAGTTGAAGAGTTACAGCAAGAGTGAAGATGTTGAAGAATGACCAGGATGGGGTTGTTGGTAACCTCCGGCGAGGGAGGACTCTGGTAAACTCACACTTGGCCACCCCCCCCCCCTCCTCCTCTTCCCTCACTGGTAAACTCACACTTGCCTCCCTCCCCACTTCCCACAACTCACACCCTGGTTCCCTCATCTACATAGTTACTTGCCAACATCATCGATTACTTTAGTGTTTAAAACGAACATTGGTACACGGATGGAATAGCAAGAAGTCTTTACTTCATTATGAGCATACTAGCATATTTAAGATTTCAATACTGGACACAGAATTATGGCCTTTTTTGACCTGGTCCAGGTATATATCTTTGGGCTAAGATGGGCCACTGTGTGTCCACTTATGCTACTTAAGTAAAGTAAAAGATAATGGTCTTGCTTTTCAAATTTCTGGCCAAGAGTTCTGTATTGTAATTGGAGTTTGAGCTAAAGTTTCATACTATTTTATTTACATGGGAGGTTGCCTTTGCTTTAAATGTTGTTTAGCATAACTAAACTTAACCTTAAATTTACCAAGCATAACTTATCCTTACCTAGCTCTTCAAGGAAAGGCCAGATTACTCTTATCCAGAGATTGGTTGGTCACCAGCTCAAGTTACCACATTTCAGTAATGCAAAAACTAATATCTCATTTCTTATGAGGTTGATTGATTATATTTGTTGTATAAATATATGAACTTTTTAATTGAACCCATTGAGTGGGTGAAAGGAAAAGTACTTAGTGTGAGTAGTGTATACAAATGAGTCTTTGATCAGAAGTGTACTTGTGTAAAGCCTGTTTGGTTGCTAGTTATAGTGCAAGAACTTTGCTGAGTCTACTTACCCAGGATACAATTTTTTGAGATATACAAGAGTTGTTACATTCTTGTACAGCCACTAGTACGCATAACGTTTTGGGCAGGTCCCTGGAATACGATCCCCCTGCCACAAAGAATCGTTTTTTCATCCAAGTACACATTTTACTGTTGCGTTAAACAGAGGCTACAGTTAAGGATTTGCACCCAGTAAATCCTCCCCGGCCAGGATACGAACCCATGACATAGTGCTCGCGGAACGCCAGGCGAGTGTCTTGCCACTACACCACGGAGACAATAGTCATACAGGTCGTTTTCTGATTGAAACAATGTACGACATTAGGTTTGGTTGGATTAGGATTCAAAATGCAAAGTGTCATGATACGAAGTGAACTGTAGCCACTCCCCTTATCTCCAGTCTGTGAGCAATAGCAAGTGGTCACTCACTTTACTGCTGTAGCTATGCAGTCAAATTATCTAAGCTGTCAATTTCTTAAGTGAACAATTTCATAATTTGTTGACCAGATCAGACACTAGAAAGTGAACAGACGACGACATTTCGGTCCGTCCTGAACCATTCTCAAGTCGATTGTGATGATAAAAATTTCATAATTTAACATTTTTACTTGTCTCCATTCTGTACTTTACCATATTTTTCTAATACTTTTTTCTTTACTGTACAGTAAGTGCTGTAGGTGATCTCATAAAGTTGGGTTGCATCAATCAAATATTACTTGATTTTGAAATTTGCATTCCTACCCAGTTATATAAATAAAACATGAAGGAACACTTGTATGATATTTCAGCACTAATTCCAATAAGTGGCACTCAATTTAGATGTCTTCTATTTTTATGATTTCAGCCATAGTCACAAGTCATTTTTGACAAGGATAGTGGATGTAAATTGGTAATGGTTGGCTTGTCTAACGGTTGTCTAACCTAACCTCCTGTTCATGTCTTGCAACAAGTCTAGAGTTCAGTAATGAGTTATACAAGATATAAAATGATTAAAATAGCATATAGCTTTGTATTTTTAGCCCACTTGATTATGAAATTGCATTGAACATAAAATTTAAAATGCTGTACAGGCATGAATATGAAAATTGTGCAGGGCTTCATTGTGGTTGAAATATTCTTTACAGAAACGCTTTACATTTTTTTTATACAGTAAAGGGTAAAATTGCCATTTCTTGGCCCAGGTGTTGATGACCTGTGAAAAATTCTAGTACAGTACAGTACTAGTATTGTTGGATCAATGTGAACCACAAAAAAATGTCAGTTCAGATATGAAAGATGACTAAACAGTTGGAATAAAAAAAAAAGTAACATTTTGTTTCCTGTATGTGCGTGCTGCTTATTCAAATTAAGTAATATTTTTATCAAATATAAGGCAGTACTGTATACTCATGTCGGTTTTTGGTTGTGTAATGCTGTTAAACTATAAAACGATACCAGGGTATACAGTACTGTATACTGAAAAAGTTGAATTATGAAAAAAATCTGACCCATACCAAGTACTGTACAGTACTGTGCTGTATATACCAGCTTCCAAAATGACTGTCTTCAAATTAAATGAAATCTCTACTAAAACATGCTGATATTTACACATGGTAGCATAGTATATCTGATCTTGACACTGGATGGTTTTAATCACTAAGACATTAAACATGGCATTGCCAAAAAAAATAAAAGGGCAACCAAAGAATACCTACACTTCCACATTTTATACAGTATTAATCTCAGATCTTAACACTCGGTGGTTCCCACAATGCAAGTAATTGCATGGTCTGTTGGACAATGCTGGTTGTAAAAATAGTTAATTATTTCAATTACAAATGTGACTGCTAAGTGTGTTCGTAATTATAGGAATGTTACACAAGTGTTAAAATGAAGATGAGTGATACTGTGCTGGTGCTCTACCAAAGTACCAGCACTGGAGTTAGAGGACTAGACAACTACAGCAACTTTAGCCTGCATATTTCAGTTAATATCTTAGAAGAATTGTATCTTTCAATTAGATTGTAGAGTATATTTTGGTTAAAATATCATCTTTAAATTTATACTGTAGGCCAAGTCTTTATGAAAATGTTTATAGGCCCTAGAGATGTTTAATTGGATTTGATAAATATAAAATGATAGAGCACTGTACTTGTGGCTTCTCATCCTATGAGTTGTACTGATGCTTGCATATGTCTGGTCTCGATTTTCCAATAAGATTTGACTGACATTTTGTAAGAGGCTTATCCAAAGTGTCTCCTCAGAATGAGCAAAGCTGGTTTAATTGGCCATTATTTTATATCCAAAGTGTCACTATAAGAATACATACTTGTACAAAAAAAAACACAAGTCTATCTGTGTGTGTTTTCAAAATTTGCAATTCACCTAGAGAACTTCAAAATGCAGTGCAATTTTTAAAACAAATTATGATCCTTCCTTGAAAATCATCTATTAAAGATTGAATATAGGGTAACATCACCACTTGTTTGCCACGTGCATTATTTTTATATTTGTAAGTTGAATAAAAAAAGGTATTAACTTTTTAATTAACTGGTATAATTGAAACAGGTTTGTTTACAAAATGAGATTAAAATCCAGTCTGTAGGTTTAATTTGGTGCTAAAGAGAAATTAACTTAAATATGTAGGTGCCATATTATTATTATATTAATAATAATAATTTAGTAATGGTAATGTCTTCTCACGGACATAATAACATAGGATAAAAAAATAAAAAATAAAAATGTTTACTCAGGTAAAAGTACATACTGTACATACAAAATGAGTTACAAACAGAATGTTGTAGTTCTAGAGATAGCTAGTACAATATATACTATGTCTGTATGGACCCATATGTCAGCATTGGATAGATAGTGTAGGTGGCTATAGCCAATAATGAGCTTTGTGACATCAAAACTGGTTTATCTCAGAGGTTTTCCTCGTTTAATCAAAATAGGAAGTGGATACTTAATTAATCTGATTATGCATTGGCCACACAAAATTAACACGTGTGCACAATTGCATTATCTGCTTACAGTAAACAACACATCAGTGTATCTTTTTAATTGAATCCTTATTCTTCACAGTTGTAGAAAACAAGTATCCTGGAAAACAGGAAACACTGCCTTTACATTTGTGTAAAAAATGCTTACACCAGTTGTTAATGGAAAAAATACTGTGCGAGACCTACACACAGAAGGGGAGTTTCGGCTACACACTAGGGTGTCTATCGTGAATATGTACAGAATTTATATGGCATTTGATTTGGCTTTCACTCAAATTTATAATTGTGGCTGTAGTTTCATTGATCACATTGCTACCATTGCAATATTGCTTCAGGAGAAGAGAGAATTTGATGTTTATTTTACATTTATTCAGGAACCTAATTTTAGATACTGTATACCAAAACAAATTGGATCTTTCAATTACAGTATGTTAAACACTGCCATGTCACTTCCTGCATGGCTTTTCCACAATGACACAGCTTACCATATTTTTAACAGGGAACACAACAGGGTTATAACTATCGACTGAGGGTGAATCTTGTAGGGCATCCCAGTACCACAACACGTGCCAGCTCCACATGCAGTGGTGTGCTCAACCACCTTTTGGTGCAAGCACACATGAAGATATGTAGTGCAGTTCCTCACCCATCGTGGGGTCTGTGAACTCTTCTGCCTACAAACATTTACACACTGTAGTACACTTCAGGCATCTTGGTAGATATATGGAAAAAGGCAGTTCCAATCTACAAAAATGATAGCAGGGTACAATGGTACTCTCTTAATTGTAGACCCATTTTGTTGACTATTGTAGTAGTCAAAACACTAGAAAAAATAATTAAAACCAAATGGTTTGAACACCTGGAGAGAAATTATATGTGGCACATTCATGGCTTTCAAGCCAAGCAGGAAGCCCTGTGTAACAAATCTATTTAGTTCCATGATTTCCAGAGATTTTATAGGAAAGTAATGGTTAGCTTGACTGCATTTATCTGGACTTAACACTATCACTGGACAGCGGACAGGCACGCAGTCAACTTAGGGGTCATGCACCCGACTTGCGGGCGAGCGTGCGGGTAAGCGCGCGGTGACACCTAAATGTGTATACTCATTTCAGCTTTCTCACCTTAATTCTCGTGCTACGTCGCTCATTTTGGTATCATTGTGTTCGCAATTAAATTCCCTACATGTGTGTATAAATATAATGTCCAAAAGCCTGGCGTGACTCCCAACAGCAAAGCCTAAAGTCGGCAAAAGTTATCCCGTGAGCGCACAAAATCAGTAATATGTAAATACTCGTTCCATTTTTCTCACCTTGATTCTCGTGCTACGTTGCTCGTTTTGGTATCATTGTGTTCACAATTAAATTCCCTACAGATGTGTATGAATATAATGTACAAAAGTTTGGAGTGCCTCCCCGCAGAAAGCCTAAAGTTATCCGTGAACGAGCACCAATTTGTACACTGCCACCTAATGTGTACAGGTATACGTGTTCAGTTTGATAACATCAATTTTCGTGTTACGTCTTTCATTTTGGTATCAAATGGTTCACAATAAAAAGGCGCGTATTTTAAAACTAGTCCCGTAATAATAGAGCAATAACTAGAATTTTAACAAATATTTTAATTCTGGAAGCTCATCATCACAAAATTATTTATATCATTCCAGTATTCTGACATAAATTTTTGTGTTACATCTTTCATTTTGGTATCAAATGGTTTGTGACGTAAAGGTGCGCATTTTAAAACTAGTCCCAAGATAATAGGACAATAAATAGAATTTTAACAAATATTTTAATATTTTGACCAAAAACCTATTTATAATCTTTCAAGTGTTCGGACATCAAGTTTCATGTTATATCTATCATTTTGGTATCAAATTGTGCGCAATCTCAAGGCGCTTATTTTGATACTATCACGAGGTCGATTTTGGATAAAAAATGAATTTTATACAAATATTTTTTGTAGTGGACGCAAGTCCGCTCCTAAGTTAGGATTCAAGAGAAAAATAATGGACGCGAATCCAGTCCAAGGTGACCGATAGTGTTAAAGTATAGGGTTTTTGATAGTCCCGCATAAGAGGTTGTTTTGGAAATGAACATACTGGAGGGGTGATAGAAAGACTCCTGACTTGTATAAAAAAAAAAAAATGCTAATGGAAAATTAAAGTGGTAATTGGAGACAATACATCACACTAAAGAAATGTTACTAGTGAAGTACAGTATTACAGGGTTTAGTTTAAGCACCAGTAATGTTCATTGTCTATATGAATGATCTACCAGAAGGAATACAGTCTTATATATGAACGTGTTTGCTGATGATGCTAAGCTACTAGGCAAGATAAGAAATTTAGACAATTGTCATGCCCTTCAAAATGACCTGGAGAAAATAGTGTATGGAGCAACATTTGGCACATGGAATTTAATGTGAACAAATGCCACATTATGGAAAGTAGAAAAAGAGAAAATAAGCTACACAGATTACAAATTGTGAAAAAGTTTAAAAGAACTCTGATAAAATGATCTAGGGGTGGTTCTGGCAGCCCGTCCTCCAAAAATGGGGAGGTAAATGTAACAGCCCCATAAGTGCAATTATATACTATGTATGAAAGTCAGGAATTGTACTTATTTACACTTAGTATTAAATCGTACTGTCAAATATATTTTGAATATTTGAGTTTACCTGAAAAGCTGAATAGAAAACCACGACCTCACCTAACCGTCTTAGTTTTTGAAGATAAGCATTTTATTACTTCTTAATTACAATTACTAATTAACCTATAGCTATATTGATATTACAGTTTTATAAAACAAATAAAACAAAACTAAAATGTCAATAAATTGTAAAGTAACTCAGGATATTTTCAAATTTTGTATAAAATCTTTGTTTGATAAAACAAAAAGAAATTCCTGATATTTAAAACTTGTGTATAGCAAACTGAATTTTAAAACTTCATCTTAAAATTCTGAGTGTCTTAACAGAAAACGAGGAGAATTAAATGAGGAGGTAAATGTAACAGCCCCATAAGTGCAATTATGTACTATGTATGACAGACAATGTACTTGTTACACTTAGTATTAAAATGCACTGTCAATTCGGAGGATGGGTTGGGTTCTGGATAGAAAACTGCCACCCAAGGACCACATAAAGAACATTGTGTGAGGAGCCTATGCTAAGCTTTCTAACTTGTGAATCAATCTTAAATACTGTACACGGATGACAAAATATTAAAGAAATTATTCATGACCTTTTGAAACCAAAATTTGAATATGCAGCAGTAGTGTGGTGCCCATATCTCAAGCAATACATCAACAAATTGGAAAAGGTGAAAGGACGTGCAACTAAATGGCTTCCAGAGCTGAAAAACGAGAGCTACAAGGAAATGTTAGAAGTGTTAATTATACAAAACTCGAAGATAGAAAAAAAGAGGCAATGTGATCACTACATACAAAATATAAATAGGAATATACAAAATTGACAGAAGAATTCTTGAAACATGGAACCTCAAGAGATCATAGATTTAAGCTAAGGAAACAAAGTTACTGAAAAGAAAAATTGTCAATAGTTTCAAAGTGTCATATGGCAGAGTACTGGGAGGATGGGACACCACGAACGTAGCTCTCATCGTGTAACTACACATGGGTAATTACTCTTAAGTGTAATTACCTGTCATTATTATTCCTATGATAACTTCTTCTACCATGAGCAGTTGTAGACAATTTAAGAGATGAAAGAAAGACGAAACTTTGAGAATTCATTGGTGGACATGTTGCGGTCCCCAAGACTAACTCATGATAATTTAGGTCTATATGGGATCTGATGATAATTCTAGTATTCTTGGTTCCCAGAACCTTGGTCTTTGGTTCCCAGAACTGAACCTCATGTTGATGTAGCTGAAGGTTGAAGAGACAGGAGGGGTGTGGACTTGTACTGGCATGTGAACTCGAATCTATCAGTCAGTTTAGATGAATCGCCTGTTTTTCCATGAATGGCCTCTCTTGAGGTACGTAGCACAGATGAAGGATGGATGGGCACAGCAGGATGCAGAGTTGATCAGACAGGAAGGAAATGAGCTATGCAGACATGTGCCCCTCAAATCATGCCAGTGTGTGGCCAGTATAGTGTATATGATGGCCTCACCTGATTGGTTCCTACCATATGGCCTATACCCTTTCTGACCGCTGGTGCCCCACCTCGTCACAATATTGCCTTGTATTGAAGCAGAACCCAAGATGGCAGAGTATTTAGCTAAATAACTAGCGATACTTCTAACTCTTCTCAATCTGGTCACTGGATTGAGAATTGTATATAGTATATGCAGTACTGGTATTTGGCTTCCTTAAAAACCATGAGCAACGAGTCCAAACACTTTTGGGGATGCAAGCACTAGTTGCTTTCACGTAAGCACTGTTGTATATACTGGTGTATTTGCAAATACAGGCTCTTTGTTACAAAGGCTGCTGAATTTTCTGTAACATTAATGTCCCAAAGTTCACTGTGATAGTCTATTAAGCTCTCTTAGCTTTATAAACTTGTTATACAGTTTAGGCATCTTGAATGTTGCCTGAATAATGATGATAGTTGAGTAAAGTGTTATATAACCTTAGGCCAGCCTACTGGCTTAGCACTTTATTTTTTATATATTTTTATTTTTTTATAATTAGGAGTACATGCCAAGTAATTGGCCATCTCATTGGATTGGTTAATCATGTATTTATTTATATAGGCCTTTAATGCACATATTTAAAGGAGTTTCTCCAGTGCAGTATTTGTACTGGAAAATAAGAGGAAGATACAAAAGTTCTAAATTAATTTTTCCTTTTCAGTCGAGTCCTAATAGTGCGGAAGTATCAGGCTCCCCATCCCCAGCTCCAAGTAGCATTGGTAACAACGCACCTAAATATGGAACGTTGGTCCCAAACAGGTTGGTTGATAAGTAATGAAGGTTTCAGTTTGTATAATTGTCCTGTGGTATTCCATCCTTTGAAGTGATTAATGTATAGCTTGTGCGTTGTGTATGTACTGTCCATACAGGTGTTGCGATATACTTTGGGTTTGCCAATGATATTATAGAACTTTATAAGCACAGTATGTGTATGGGCTTTTTTTTTTTAAGTACTGTATAGTATTGGCATCAATCAAAATATTGGTGCAGTATCAGTACACCTCTTCTTTTCAAAGTATAGTACCTGTACATTCAATACAGTGGAACCTTGGTTTTCAAATGCCCCTCTCTCCAAATTTTTCTGTTCTCGAGCTCAATTTCTTCAAAAAATTTGACTTGGTACAGTATTCGAGGTTTGCCTCGGTGCTAGAGTTTGTTGATACACGTTGGGCCGACACTCTTCAGTTTACCAGGGTTTCCTGGCTAGTGACGACCACGCTTGAATTCTTTGTGAAGAATTTCATTGTTTTAATGCTTTTTTGGTTCCTGAACATTAAAGTTCTTATTATATATCATACCATGGGTTCCAAGAAAGTCAGTGGTAAAGTTCATCGTAAGAAAATAGTTGTGAGGATGACGATAGAGGAAAAACAGGAGATCATTCATAGTGAGACAATGTGATGTCTCGCTACAGACAAGTGTTAAAACGTAGAAAGTGTTAAAACGTAGAAAAAAGAAAAATAAAACGTAAAAAAAACGTAGAAAGCAGAAATTCCCTTAGGAAAATACAGGCAAATAATCAGTGTATAAATCAAGTAACTGGCAACCGGTGACATCCTGCCCCCGACCTGGGACAACAACGGTCAACTATACGGTCCCAAGAGGACCATATTTTCTCCACAAGGCGATAAGTACCCACACATAAACTTTAACAAATAAACATATGTAATATTATAAATATACTGTATACATATTATATATACATATATATAATATTATAAATATATGCATATAATATTATAACATCACAAACCCAACATGGAGGGGTGTGGAGGTTGCCATAAGGCACTTCGGAAGACTGTTGTAGGCATTGTATGTAATATTTGTAACATAAGATTTCACCTGAGTTGTACAGGATTACCTACACAATATGCAAACCGGGAAGGTACCTACTGGATCTGTGAAAGTGACAGACAGGTGTGGGAAAACATTGCCAAACTAATGAATGACATTCCTGAAGTACACAGGCTACAATTCACACAAAAACTACCAGAAATATATGCAGAGTATATAAAGACAGCAACGAACTCTGAGCACAACCCAGGGATTGAGAATTTAGAGAGTCAAAGTAGCAATGTAGAAGGACATAGCGTCGAGGTACACAAAAATGAAGGCAATATTGTAGAGCAAACTGGTGATATGAATAAGGAGATAAAAATGAGACGAATGAGAAAGACGAAAGCAACAAGGCGAAAGATAAGGGTAATACCGAGAATAAATGCAGAAACGAGAAAGTTGGAACAAAAATCACAGAGGTAGCCAAGTCGTACACGGATACAAACAAGAATAATGCAATCACAGATGAAAATATTTGCAGGTATTATGCAAAAGGACAGTGCAGATATGGGCCCAGAGGCACGGAATGCTCATTCATGCACCCACGGAAATGCCGGAACTGGTTAGGGAAAGGCAGATGTCGTTTTGATACTGAGTGTAGATATTTTCACCCTAAGCTATGCAAACTCTCAGTTAATGAGAGGAAATGCTACGATCTTCATTGCCCCGATTTCCACGTCAGAGGTACACAGCGCTATATAAGAGAGGAAGTCCAATATAATAGCCCTGAACATTTTTTAGAGGCAGGCAGAAACAGAGGGAGAAACAGACAGGCAGAAACGTGGCAGGAGTACGGATGGAGAGGGGGAAATGCCCGAGACTGGACTACATTTCGTCATCAAGCCCACACATACTACACCCCCCAACTACACAGAGACTACCACACTCCCCAATATCACTTCCAAAACTGGACAAACCATTGCCACAACAACACACCCTGGGTCAGGGTAGAGAGGAGGGAGAACCACCAAAACCTTCCAGAAGTGACACACAATATGGACAATCATTCATTTTTGCAAACATTCAAGGTCTAAAGCCAAAGTCAAGAAATAAAGTCAAGTTCATAAATGGTCTCCTATTAGAGTCAAACTCCATATTTGGGGCATTCACGGAAACTCATACAAAAGATTACATGGATGGTGAAATCTGGATTCCAAATTATAATTTATACAGATGTGATAGAAAAACTAGGTCAAATGGGGGAGTAGGTCTGTATATTAAAGAGGACCTGGTATGCACAGAACTACTAAACTCAACTAATGAGGTGGTAGAGGTACTTGGAATTAAGGTAGAGAAACTAAACCTAATTATTATTTTAATATATAAACCGCCAGATACAACGGTTGAGGAATTCACAGAGCAGATGCACAAAATAGAGAACATACTTGATGACCTAGCAAACCCAGCTCCAGATATTATCTTCCTTGGAGATTTCAATTTACCGAGTCTAAGATGGAGAATGGCAAACACAAATATCATAGCAGGGAATGACCCGGGAAATAACCAGCCACAGGTCAGAGAACTTTTGAGATTCTGTGACAAATTCTCGCTCAATCAACAGATTACAGAACCAACTAGGAACGAAAACACACTAGACTTGTTATTCACAAACAATGATGAACTAATCAGAGACATAACAATCTCAGATACTTCATACTCAGACCATAAGCTCATTGAAGTGCGAACTAGCATAAATAACGGTAGTAGATCTAAGAGACCCAACAAGCGAGAAGGAATATTCAATCAATTCAATTTCAACAATAAGAGGATTGACTGGGAAAAAATAAATGTAGACCTTTCAACCATTCAATGGGAGACGGTCTTAAGCGACAAAACTCCCACACAGGGAATAGCTCAACTGACAGCTGAAGCTTACAAGGTCTGCTTGAAGCACGTGCCGGTGAGGAGGGGCAGAAAGAGGAACACTCTAGAAAGAGAACGCAGACGACTGTACAGGAGAAGGAAAAAATTACGGAAATGCTTCGGCAGACACAACTATCACAAGCAAGGAAAATAAGCCTAAGCAGGGAGATCGAAGAAATCGAACAAACGTTGAAGCGATCATATGAGTCTGAGGAAATGGAATTGGAACAGAGAGCTATACAAGAGATAAGGAAAAATCCGAAATATTTTTCACATACGCTAAATCAAAATCCAAAACCTCGACCAGTATTGGACCGTTAATTACAAATGAAGGTACGTACACAGAGGACAACAAAGAGATTAGTGAAATTCTAAGAAGCCAGTATGAGGCTATGTTTAGCACACCAATTAACAACATGAAAGTTGATGACCCAGACAGCTTCTTTATGAATGACATTCAAGCTGCAGATAATATAACGGATATTACCACAAACTCGGAAGACTTTGAAAGAGAAATTGACAATATGCCCATGCACTCAGCCCCTGGGCCTGACTCATGGAATTCAATATTCATAAAGAAATGTAAAGTACCAGTAGCGAGAGCACTCAGCGTAATATGGAGAAAGAGCCTGGATACAGGGGAGATACCAGCAGCACTTAAATCTGCAGATATAGCTCCGTTGCACAAGGGGGGGAGTAAAGCCTTGGCAAAAAATTATAGGCCAGTTGCACTAACATCACACATAATAAAAGTGTTTGAAAGAGTGATTAGGAATCAAATTTCTAGTTTTATGGAAAACAATGAATTGCACAATCCAGGACAACATGGATTTAGAGCGGGAAGATCCTGTCTGTCACAGTTACTCAACCACTATGACAAAATCACAGAAGCCCTAGAAGAAAAGCAAAATGCAGATGTTGTATACACAGACTTTGCAAAGGCTTTCGACAAATGTGACCATGGGGTGATAGCTCACAAAATGAGGTCAATGGGAATAACTGGAAAAGTAGGACGCTGGATACTCAATTTCCTGTCGAACAGAACACAAAGAGTAACAGTCAATCAGATAAAATCGAGTCCAAGCGATGTTAAAAGCTCTGTACCTCAAGGTACAGTCCTTGCACCGCTACTGTTCCTTATTCTCATATCTGATATAGACAAAAATACACGTCACAGCTTCGTGTCATCCTTCGCAGATGACACAAAAATCAGCATGAAAATTACCTCTGCTGAAGACATTGAAAAACTACAAACAGATGTCAACAAAGTTTTCGATTGGGCAGCAGAAAATAATATGATGTTTAACAGTGATAAATTTCAGGTACTCAGGTACGGCAAAAATGAGGATCTGAAACATAATACAGGGTACAAAACACAATCAAATCTTCCCATAGTAGAAAAACAGCATGTCAAGGATTTGGGAATAATGATGTCCGACGATCTAACGTTTAGGGAGCATAACCAAGCAAATATCGCATCAGCCAGAAAAATGATCGGATGGATTACGAGAACTTTCAAATCCAGGGATCCCATCACAATGGTTGTACTCTTCAAGTCACTTGTGTTGTCCCGTCTCGAATACTGCTCAGTACTCACTTCCCCCTTCAGAGCAGGAGAGATTGCTGAAATAGAGGGAATACAGAGAACATATACGGCACGCATAGACGAGATAAAACACCTAAATTATTGGGATCGTCTCAAAGCTCTCCAAATGTACTCTCTAGAAAGGAGACGAGAGAGATACCAAATAATATACACGTGGAAAATACTGGAGGGCCAGGTCCCAAATCTACACAGTAAAATAACAACGTACTGGAGTGAACGATATGGAAGAAAATGCAAGATTGAACCAGTGAAGAGCAGAGGTGCCATAGGCACAATCAGAGAACACTGTATAAACATCAGTGGTCCGCGGTTGTTCAACGTCCTCCCAGCGACTATAAGAAATATTGCCGGAACAACCGTGGACATCTTCAAGAGAAAACTGGACTGTTTCCTAAGAGAAGTCCCGGATCAGCCGGGCTGTGGTGGGTATGTGGCTCTGCGGGCCGCTCCAAGCAACAGCCTGGTGGATCAAACTCTCACAAGCCGAGCCTGGCCTCGGGCCGGGCTTGGGGAGTAGAAGAACTCCCAGAACCCCATCAACCAGGTATCAACCAGGTAGGGAAAAAAGTGTCTGTAGACAGATTCTTAGTAAAACAAGCAAGCAGTGAGCCACAATCAGGTCCTAGTGTAATGCCTGCAAAACATGAGACACTATCCCAGAATATGATCACTGCTGTTATAATGGAGTTGGATTCCTCTTCCAAACACTTACCACCTCTACACACAGAAATTACAATAGCGTGATGCATCAAATGAACAAATCACACGGGCCGTAACGAGGGTTCGAACCTACGTCATTTGATGCATCACACTATTGTGATTTGTGTGTGTAATGAAGTAAGGGCGAACAGCATATTGGCAGAGCTCGGGTGCATGGGGTAATTGTGTAAAACCCTGGTTTGTGTCTCGGAGAGACTGCAGGGTTCGTGGTAGGTCAGGATGATTTCGCAGTTGCAATTCTTTTACTATGTCGTAGCTCAGTCGATTAAGGCAGCGTCTGGGATCCACTCGGACATAGGTTCGAACCCTCGTCATGGCCCTTGTGGATTTGTTCACTTACCACCTCTCCTTCCTTACTGTCTTCCATACATCAACAAGTCCTCAATAAAGGTAAGATATACTTGTACATACTGTAGTACAAAATATGAGTATGTATAAAATGTATTTTTAAGTTAATATTTTTGGGGGTGTGGAACGGATTAATTCAATTTACATTATTTCTTGTGGGAAAATTTGTTTCGGTTTTTAATCTTCGGTTTTCAAACCGCCTCTGGGAATGAATTAAGTTTGAAAACGGAGGTACCATTGTATTTGTAATCACAAGGTTGAAATATGGCTGAATTCTAGTCCACATTCATTGTTGAATGATGGATCTACTGGGAGCATCACTTTTTTTTTTTTTTAGGAGTCCCAATAATGCAAATGCATCAGGATTTAGAATGCAGGCACTGTATGCATTTCATTTATTGACACACAGTATACTTTGTACATCAATAGTATTAAATGGGAAGACACTAACTGCACAACAAATAATTCCTTTGATGAACAAGTGGTAAGAGGATGGATAAGATACCCAATATTACAGTGTAACTTCAGTTTGGTGAATCTGTTTGCAACCTGTGTATGTCTTGGGCAAATTTGCCCAGTCTATTACTAACTCTTTCTGCAGCCAATATATTTGATAAGTATATAAAGGTGTTTAATGAGGTGGGCTAGATTAAACATACCATGTGTGGTGGCCTTGGCACAGTATAATGTGAATATTTGTTTATTGAATGTTTAGGGATAAAAAATAAGATAAAAAATGTATTTCAGAAGCCTTTCACTTGTTTATACTGGCAAAGTTTTAAAGTTATTTTACAGGAATTTTATGACATATGGTTTTGATGTTTAAAGTTGATTCTTGCATAAAGTTTTTATAGTTTTGAGTAAAGGTGATTGAATTCCTGCACTGCTAAAATCAGCTTGCACCTCGCTTAGCTTTTTGTACGCAAAGTCCAACAATATGTGAAAGCTTACTCACACATTTGTTTGTTTAATGATTCAAAGTTTTCTCAATGGAAATTAAAATCAAAACGCCTAGGAACTACACACCTGGAAATTATGCAAGGTGAGCATAGATTATATCATGAAGGGCCGGTCGGCCGAGCGGACAGCACACTGGACTTGTGATCCTGTGGTCCTGGGTTTGATCCTAGGCGCCGGCGAGAAACAATGGACAGAGTTTCTTTCACCCTATGCCCCTGTTACCTAGCAGTAAAATAGGTACCTGGGTGTTAGTCAGCTGTCACAGCTGCTTCCTGGGGGTGGAGGCCTGGTCGAGGACCAGGCCGCGGGGACACTAAAAGCCCCGAAATCATGTCAAGATAACCTCAAGAGGGGGGGGGGGGGGGTTCTAGGCGATATTAGAGGTATGAAGTCTTGGGATCATGAAAAGTGCTGTAATGTATGTGGTAGCTTGCTGCGTGGCAGTAATTTATACCAAATAGAAGATAAGTTTTGAAGCTAAACTTTTATGTATCTTGTTTGCAGAGTATTTGTTGGTGGCATTTCTGCCAGCACAACAGAGCAGGATTTGTTGGAGTTATTTTCACAATATGGGGCTGTCAAAGCCACGAAGATCATCAGTGACCGGGCAGGAGTATCTAAGGGCTATGGTTTTGTCACTTTTGAGACAGAAGAAGAAGCTAGAAGACTTACACAAGAGGTAATGGTTTATATGCCTGAGATAGAGAGGGGATACTGTAAATGAGAAATGTTAAGTCATGTAGTCAAAGGGTGACCAAGCATGCAAGGAGCTTTGAAGTACATAAACATTACCATTCATAAATTATAATACCCTGAGTATTTTTTTAAGAGGAAATACGTTGTAATTGTTATTTAATCATTAAGGTATCCTTGGCCCTTTCACTGTGGTACTTTCCTTTTACCTCATGCAGTACTTGTATCTGGGTTTTACAGTAGATATTTGTGTTTATGTAAATTGGAAATAAATTATCCCGTTTCCAAATATTTATTTTTTTTTTTATTTTAATATTAAAGAGCAGCTTTCATATTTATCTTCGAATATAACACACATAATAGTGAGATTGAGTAGAACTAATTAATTTTGACATACTGTATTTAGATATTCAGCATCAGGTGAAATTTTCCTCTATTCCACCAAACTGCTCCCGCTACCAGGCCCCAAGTACCTGTTCTAAAGGCAAGATGTCTAAATATTTCAGGATGCTAAAAATATTTTTTGTTCATTTGGGAACTCTCACTTATCACAATGAATGTTTTATGCTCTTAAGTGACTATAGCCACATACAACAGTGAAACGGTTAACCAAGACGTACTTAAAAATGGTTCTGATCAGAAAGGACTATTAGTAGCAAGAGTAATAAAGCTTTATGGTGCCTTCATTTAGTAATTAATTTTTCTAATTCTATACTGTAATTGTTGTTTTTTAATTGGCCATTTTAATATAAAAAGTTAATGAAGTGATCTATATATATGGATTGCATATCTAGAAAATATATGATGACCAAACCACATATCAGAAGTTGGAGAAATGACGATGTTTCGGTCCATTCTAGATCATTATTGTCATTATTTCTTCATCTTCTGATGTGTGGTTTGCTCACCATTTCTTCAGCCACGTTATTGTGACACATCGTCTGCTTAAAATATATATATATATACAATCTATATTATTATAATTGTTTTTGTTAATAAAATTTTTTAATCAATTTATTTTTAGGCTGATAACATAATGCTCAAGGACAGAAAATTAAATATTGCACCTGCGATCAAGAAACAAGTTAGCGATGTTGGATATATGAAGGTAGGTCACTTGGTTTTGTGTAAATTGTATGTACTGTACCATAATCTTGAGTAACCTAGTGTCTTGGGTACTGCTCGATAAATTTGGTTACATTTTTGTTGCTTGCTGCATGTCAAACTTCACCTAATTCAACCATATACAGTATAAGCCTACTGGGGACAAGAGGCCAAAACCTAGCCCCTTCTTAAAAAAAAAAAAAAAAAAAAAAAAAAACCGGGGATTGCAGATCACCCTAACTAAGAAATGGTCTCCAGAAAGGTGGATAAATCGATACAGACAACAACAAAAGTAGCCAAACCATAGAAAGCAGGACAGCGAAACCTTAAGATTCACGAGCACCATAAGGCGCTTATAGGTACAGTATAAGGAACGGTTCAGTATTCCTGCGGGTACACTGGACTCTCATCCTATGCCTCAGGATTCCAGTAAAGATCGTCAGCATCCATACTGGCTGTGAGAGCCTCAGTACTGAGAGTGCAACCAAGGCTGGTGGTGCATGCAGCAGGAGCTCACAGCACCACTTAATAATCCTGAATAAAATAGGTAACTTCAATTATTTTTCATTGATTTTGTCGTAGATGAACCTGACTGTAATAAAGACTAATGTACAATGTTCAGATACCAGTGAATACAATGCTAGTTATGATATTCACAGCATGAGATACACAAAGCACCCAGCCATTGTTCCTTGCATCTATGCATCATGAAACAACCATGTTCCTTCACAATATAACCTTGTGGGAATAGATTCATATTCTAGATTTTGACAGGAAAGTGGTAATAACGGCAGGTTTTGTTAGCTGTTCATAGCTAGATGTGTAGAATATTGGAGGTCTTGCATCACTAGACTGCTGGTGTTGTCTACTAGTATCATGTGACTTCATGTTGTGTTTTGATTTAATCACCATACCCACCAGAACTGCTTATTAGTTTATGGTGCATATAAATGTTGATAGTGACATACTGTGTGTGTGTATAGTGTAATAAGAACAGTGTGTTGGGGAGCAATATTGCCAGTGAGGTAGCGTCATCAGCTGACTGGTGTGATGTTCCTTGGACTCGCCAGATCAGCTTAGTGGTATGTTACAATATAGATAGTGATATATATTGAGTATATATAGTGTAATAACAGCAAAAACACTGTTTGATCTAAGACATCCCTATCCAACTCAAGCAAACCATCAACAGTGAACTATTTAACCTAAAACAACAATATAAAACTCGTGTAGAAACAAAGACACTCCGTAAGTTAACAGCCTTAAACGGTGGACAGTTAAAGATCCGTCGTCCTAAAGATGGCTATATATATATATATATATATAAATAATTAATATAATATAATATATAATCTCTATCTAGCATGTGTAATTAGTGTAATAGCCGCAAATTACTGTTTGATCTAATAATATAATGTGTGAAACTATAAAAGAGCTGCGTATTTGTGAGCATAGCGATGTTCCACGCATTTATGTAGTCTAGTTAAATTTGTGGAACTAGGTTTAGGTTACTTCAAATTATTAATTTTGATGTTGATGTAATTATTGTATTACTGATGTCTAGAGTTCTAGAAGCTTACAGGAAACTAGTATATCTAGTAGTCTTCACTTTCAAATTGCATTTGATTTTTATATTGACAATTTTAAGATGAACATGTAACAGGTCTCCCGATTATTATTGCTAAATGAGGCAAGACTCCATTTCTTTCAGCATGATTCAAAGAGTTAGGAATTTTACATGTAATTCATGTCAAATTGATAACCACAAAATTTCTGCATCTTTATCTGCAGCCAAACATTGTATTGCCTTCAGAATATATTAAATCCACTTGTGGATGCAGCCTCGTAATTCAGTGACTTCATTCTCTACTCACAATTGAGGATCGTGGGTTTAATTCCAAGGTGGAACACATAAGAAATATCTTGTTTAATGATTGCAAAACAAACTCGAATGAAAATTTAATAAATGGTTAATGATTATTTTAAATTAATTGTGCAGTGTAAATGATCTTTCTTTGCAGACCTACTCCCCACACTTAATAGAGAGCAACAGTAATGTGGTCGGTTCTGGTGGGGCAGTGTTCTTCAGTAATGGTACAAGTTATGCGACATATGGGAACACAGTGCCTGTTTTGACCCCAACAGAATACCACCCAACATTCCCTCAAGCTCCGGCGGCACCTACAACGCCTTCAGCTTACCAAACTCTCGTATATCCTCAACCTATCTATTACCCACAGCAATACCAGTACCAGCCCACGGTATGTTAAATTTATATTATTTAATTTGATCAAACATGATCAGTTAATTAGAAACATTAATTTGTTAAATTGTTAATTTTTGTAAATACTGTTTCAACACTTTTTTTTTTTTTTTTTTTTTTTTTAACATATATTTGGTATTTTAAATATTTACACTTAGACATTTAGCAACTGTGATTTCATGTTCATAGTGTCATTATCATATACTGTTATCTTCTCTTCTGTTTTTCCTCCTTTTGTACATCCTCTTCCCACCTTCCTGTTTTAACTTTTTTCTTTATGCATACAACTGGTCACTGGGCTCTGTTATTGGCATCATCCCATGTCTTTGCTGCTTGTGGCAGAGTATTCCTCTTTGAACACTTCCTGTCTGCAACACACATTTTTTTTATTTGATTTATATGTACAAGAGTTCTTACATTCTTGTAAAGTGACTAGTGCGCACAGTGCTTCAGACAGGTCCTTAATCTTAATTTTCCCCGTAATATGACCTGCCAAATTGTTTAACAATCAGATACCCATTCACTGCTGGGTGAACAGAGGCTACAGTTAAGGATTGGCGCCCAGTCAATCCTCCCCGGCCAGGATACGAACCCAGGCCAAAGCGCTCGCGAAGCACCGGGGTGAATGTATTATCACTGCGCCGTGGGGACTGCTACATTGAATTCCATCTGTCAAGTGTTGCTCTATACACTTCCATATGACCAGGTCATCTGGAAGGGCATGACAGTTGTCTTAAGTCTCATATATTCCCTAGTAGCTTAGCATTTTCAGCAAATGTGCTCATATACTGTAATTGTCTTCCTTCTGGAAGTCCTTTATTTAGATTACCGACATTACTGGTGTAATAATTAAACACTGTCATACTCTGCTAGTAACACTTCTCCAGTCTGATGCATTGCCTCTGATTACTGTCCTCATCTTTCTGGCAATTAAACATATTTTGGCCGTGGCAGCAGTCTCCATGTTTCATATTCATTTTCCAGTTCCTCAAAAAACCTTGTGTGGGACTGTCAATAGCCATTTTTAGGTCTAGATAAATAATCAACCCAACCCTCTCTCCTATAGAATCTCTGGCTGCCATAAAAATATACTTTTTTTACACAGGTTCTTCCTGGTTGAAAGCCATATTGACTGCTATTATCATTTCTCTTTGGGTATCTATAGATTTGGTTTTGACTTTTTCCTCTTGTTTTGACTACCATGCTTGGCAATGATTTGGGTCTATAATTTCAACCCATACTGCTATGTAGATAGCACTTTTTGTAACTATGTGCACCATAGTACAAACATTGATGTACTAAGCAATTAGAGTGAACTTTGTGCTGTTTACTTTATAAGAGTCCAGCAGAAAATGAAGCTTACAAACAAATTTAAACATTCCTAGGCCTACCTAGGCCTAGTATGGTGCACATATGCATTATATTAGGCCTCAGATAGTGTGTATCAGGCCTAGGAAGGTGAGGTTAGTTTAATTAGCCATTGCAACATAGGTAGAAAATAATTTTCCCAGTTCAGTCCAAATTCAATAGTACAGATTTCAATGTTTTAATTGCATTGTACATTGGTGTATGTACTCTGGTTTTATCCTCCCTATAAGTTCTATCAAAACAGGAGGATGGGCTGACAATTTACAACATCTTTTTCTGTTACTATTTTTGTAGATTTGAATTATTGTACATTTGCCATTTTACATGTATCTACTAAGATTCTTGTACACAAAGATGTCTGAAATATCAATAGAATTGGAATGCTCAGCTCAGTTGTACATTCT
Organism: Procambarus virginalis; assembly: GCA_020271785.1. Taxonomy (NCBI): domain Eukaryota; kingdom Metazoa; phylum Arthropoda; class Malacostraca; order Decapoda; family Cambaridae; genus Procambarus; species Procambarus virginalis. The sequence goes on from WNGS01009202.1 coordinate 19,273,066, forward strand.
TTAAAAAGTAAAAAAAAAGAAAGTGAAATGCCATCTGATCAACCTGCTTTATTCTTCCTAACTCCAAGAGTAATTTTTCCACTTGGTCTTGAGACACCTCTGTGTACTTTCTGGTGTTCTCTGGAATTGGCATTGTCTGGTTCTCTGCAAGCCTCAGTTTGCACACTTTGATAAAACTATTTGTTTGTTGACAGAAGACGCCTTGACTTGTAGCATTTCATCTGGCTTGAAGGAGTCTCGCATTCATGCTGTTTTCAACAACCTGGAAGAGGTTGTTGAAGGCATTACCATTTGTGAATTAAATATCACTTGCCACTGAAATTTTACTCTATGTATTGGACACTATTAGAGAAGATAAATCTATAATACATTTTAATTTGGAAAATCACTTTGACTGAAGGAACATGATGTAGGCATACCGTAGGCACACACACACTGCTAAACATTGTCTGTTTTGAGTTTGTCTTGGTTTCCTTGTGTGTGTGTAATTACCTAAGTGTAGTTACAGGATGAGAGCTACACTCGTGGTGTCCTGTCTTCCCAGCACACTGTCATATAACGCTTTGAAACTACTGACGGTCTTGGCCTCCTCCACCTTCTCACCTAACTTGTTCCAACCATCTACCACTCTGTTTGCAAAAGTGAATTTTCTTATATTTCTTCGGCATCTTTGTTTAGTTTAAATCTATGACCTCTTGTTCTTGAAGTTCCAGGTCTCGGGAAATCTTCCCTATCAATTTTATCAGTTCCTGTTACTATTTTGTACATAGTGATCATATCACCTCTTTTTCTTCTGTCTTCTAATTTTGGCATATTTAATACCTCTAAATAGTATTATTATATATAAATTGTATAGTGTGTGCGTGTCACTTTCTGGGTTAATTTTTCATCGTGGTGCCTTGTATACATAATGCAATCCTTGATGCACCCAGAGGGGACTCCCATGAATAAAATATATAATGTTTACTCACATGTACACCATTGGTGAGTATAAAGATCTCTATATTGAACTGTATTTACTAGGTGCCTGCAGAATTGAGTTATTAGTTCTTTGACCCTGCCTTTCTAACTAATCTATTTTTCTTCTATGATGTTGACTACTTGATGTAGTAGACATAAAGTAGGTAAATAGTCCACTATCTACTTGTCTACTGACAAGTAGATAGTATTCTAACTAATTTCTCTATGATGTCCTACTACTAATACTCTTATGATGTGTACTTGACTGCAAAGAGGTAATGGTTCTTCTATGCCATTGATGAGTGCAAAAGGTTGCTATACTTTATGCTGTGTATTTGGGGGTGGTAAGTGTTGGGAGTACTTTGTAATAACATTCAGGCAGGTGGTCAAAATCATACTGTATACATTTATGTGCGGTTTTGTAATTCCTGCACCAATTATTGTTTTCCCCATTTTAACTTTATATATGATGAGGTAGCATGGATAGTTAGTTTACTTTGGCCATGATGAGGTAGCATGGATAGTTTACTTTGGCCATGAGGAGGTAGCATGGATAGTTAGTTTACTTTGGCCATGATGAGGTAGCATGGATAGTTAGTTTACTTTGGCCATGATGAGGTAGCATGGATAGTTAGTTTACTTTGGCCATGAGGAGGTAGCATGGATATGTTACTTTAGCCAAGAAAATTATTTTAAACATTACCTTGCAGATGACATGGTGATAGTCTTAATATCACCAAAAAGCCAAAAGACATACCCTTCCTTGCTACTAAAAATGTTGTAAAAATGGAGTAGGTGTGAGTGATATAATGTTGGGTGTCGATAACAGCCAACACCTTTCATCCCCACCAGTCCCTATTGATCCCAATGCCAGCCCTCATTCTATAAGAATATTTTGGGACCCAAAATTGTATATACTGTTGGTAATTAAAAGCCATTTATGATTCTTGTATTAATAGACTTTCTGTTGTCATTTTGCATGCTTTTGGATGGCAAAGTGCTAATGTTGCCAAAGACTGACGTAAATGATCGACTGTTTGTCAGTAAGGGCAGGCAGGAGCCACCAAAGATTGCCTTTTTAATTTTAACGATGTTGTACTCTTCCGCACTTGCAGTCATTCCATGTTGTGTAAGGATGCTCACATTAATTAACATTACTTCTTCCATATTTCACTTCATGGCAAGATAGCTTGGATAGGTTTATTTAAGAAGGTTAGGCAAGGAAATATTTGATAGTATTTGCTGGGTAGCAGTCTCTCTTTAGCTCACGGGGAAGGAAAACCAGATAGTATTGCTGTACTGTCAGGATAATCCAAGAATTCAGAAAACAATTTGAATAATGGAGGTTCTAGTGAACTGTCAAGAGGGGGAGGTGTTGGTGGTTAATTTATACATGCATACAATTTTAATATCTTGAAATACATCCACTTCATAATTTTCAGCAAACAGTTCAGCCACAGTGGGGAGCGGCACCACAGTGGAGATGGATAACTCCACTTTCTTATGCTCAGGTAGGAGTACAGTATTAATATTATCAGTAATAATGATTGAGATAACTCTAGTGATTGTTTCTCAATATAAGCACTAGTGTAGGTAGAAGGGATCAAAGTAACTTGGCTTTAGATATTTGAAGCTACCTATACTTGTCAAAGGGGAAAAACAGAGAGTAGTGGGATCCAGAGGGTTGGAGTAGCTGGCCCTCTCCCTTTACCTATTGGCAGCACCTTCTTCTTGCAGCTTCACATACAAGCAAGCTCTGCAATTTTTGTACTGTAATTACAATACTTAACATAAAATTTTTGCGAATCATTTGGTTGTCAAAGGCAAGATCCAAATTAGTACACATTATGTATTTTCACAATAATGAGAAGCTTTTTAGGGGAATGCTTAAATTGTTGACAGTTTCTATAAATGGGGTTAATGTTAAATAGCGGTTGCTAATTTTTTAACTGAAGATTTGTATTTTAATTTTCCTAAATGCAGCAGCCTGCTGGCAGTTACATATCCAGTGATGGAATGTACACACAAGCCTCACCAACCTACATCGTACCTGACAGAACCTATTGAGCAGTCCCTATTTCCAACATTGTGAGGACCCCACTGATGGTTTGAAAGTTTGCTTATGGCATTTGCTTAGCCTGGTATTTGTGATTGACTTTATGCTCTGTGATCATCAGCATGCTTGCATGGCTTCTTAGTATTCCAAATGTGCAGTTTGCTTACGCTGTTTTTGTAAATTTTGTGTGGTATTTAAATATTTAAATTTACAACAAATTATTCTATTCACAGAGTGGGCTTTTGCCCTTTATAGAAAAAAAAATGATAGACATGAGAACCCTTTATAAAGTGGCATAAAGAATTGCTAATCAAACAGTAAAAGCAAAAATGTATAGACATTTCAAAATGGTCCATAGACGTCCACTGTTATACTCATATTAATGGAAGACTATTTTCATCCTATAGGCTCCAAATGATCTGTCCCCACACGCAACTTGCATATATATTCACTTGGAATATATGAAATATGTCATAATCACTGTTGGTTTGACAAGATATTCTGACTAGTGGTCTGAATGTCCCTTTTCCATTAATTTGCCTGTTTCTTGGCTCGCCAGGTAATGTATGCATAGTGTGTGCAGTGTTGTGGCTAACCTAGGATGAGTTTTGTCTTGTATGAAGATCATGACAGTGTAACTCCCTTTGTTGTTGCTCATGGCTGGAACCAAATGGTATACAACTGTCACATTAAACTAAATGTGTGTCACAGGTTGTGTTAAAAATATACAGTACAGCACTGTCTAGACATGCTGCATGGTGAAGGGATTAATTTCTTTGCAAGATACGGCAATAGATTTTGGTGGGGCAATTGCAGTTTTCAAATTTTGAGGTAGCTGCTAGTTGAAAAAAAAGATACATTTGTGCATCTTTATTTGGTAATTTACTGTATTTTGGTTACATCCTTTAATTTTATGCTTATCATTTTTGCTTTCTTGATGTGTGGCACTGGCTTTTATTACTGTTAAGAGTTGGTTACCTACTGCACTGAAGGTCTTTCATGCCTCTTTTGTTCAGTTTTAAGAGCAAAGCAATATATACACAAAATCATTGCTTTAATAGTAGCCAATGAAATGGCTTTGAAAGACTTTTACTTCAGTCCTAATGATTAGTATTTGCATGATTACTAGGTTACTGGTAATTAAGTAGGAAGATAAGGTAAGTCATGTTTATAGTGAAGACTCATCCTGGTTACTTACTTAAGCTATTTTAAGTTGGTATATGTTTAGTAGTATAATAGTTTAAAATAGTTAGTCAAATTATATATTTACATTGCAAATGTAGTCTTGAATTTCTAACCCTTCAACTATGCATACTAGCCAGTGTTTTATTGGTGGTGCATGTGTCAAACAAGGTACATTTTAGGCATAGCGTAAGATTTAAAACTTTGCAGGCACACGGAATACGCATCTACCTTCTTAGACTTCCTGTATTTTAATTTTCTCAAAGATGCCATCTTGGAGAATACAGTGAATGACATGTGAATACAGTGCGATAACAGCAAAAACGTTGTTTGTTCTAATATTGTGGTGCATATATATTAGTGACAATAATATATCTACACATACTGATGTGCTATACATTGTGGTATAGATAATATTGACAGCCATATATACAGCCATATATATGCCATGACAGCCATATATATACATTGCCTAGAAAACCTATGGTAAAAGTACTAAAAATTATAAAATGAAATACATTCAATACATGCAGTTACAATTAGGTGCAAAATACTGTAGCAGGGTTTAGGCTGAGCTTGGATCAATGGTTATGTGATTATCACCCACCAAAACTGCTTAGTGGTTTGTAATGGTGCATAAACATTAGAAAGTTATAGCGTGAATATGCTGTGATAATAGCAAAAATGTTTTATTGTTCAAAGAATATTGTGTACATATTAGTGTCACAAATATATTTATTTCTATCAATGTTCAATGACTAGACTTAAAAAGTCTAATTCCCTTTAGTAGGTAAATTATTCTTGTAGACCAATTTGATAAATACTGAGGTTGTGCTTTACATGTGGTAGTTCATTGTAATAAAAAGGGCAAAATTTAATGGGACAAATTTTAAATTGGTGATTTCTTTCAGCCTGAGTGTGGTCCCCAGCAGTGTTCGGTAGAGCCCAGCAGCCAAGCTCAAGGGGAATTTGCCACGGCTTCTGTTCTGGGAAGCTCACCCCTCACCTCCACTCCTATCACCCTGGCCTGCCCCTCCACACCCACTACCGCTACTACCACCACCGCTGTTTGTACCGCATTCTCTACTACCTCCTCCACTTCCACTAAAACCACAGCTACTACCTCCACTATCACTAAAAGCGTTAGAACACACGACACTCTGCTGCAGATCAAGCCCCTCTCTTTGGCTTCAAAATCCACAATGTGTGGGAAGTCTAAAAGCATTCCCACAGTTGTCCCAAAGACCACATTGTCATTGGACAAGAATAATAATACAGCTGAGGTAAGATACTAATTATTGTCCTATTGTCTAACAATTTTGTTTATCCATGTTAGAAAGTTATTAACAAGTCTGCCAAAGCCTTAGATTAACTTTATTTGCACATCTTGCATACACGTAGTTATTTGTGTAGCTAATCGGGTTATTGGTTCGAGCCTTTTCACATAATCCTTGCATTTTCATAAACGCTTAACTGCTAACCAGTAATTTAGTAGTTCACATCTAATTTTTTCCTAAATTTTGAAACAAATTATAGATTCAGCAGGTTGGATTACTGTGCTAAACCTCTTGCACCCAAGTTTTGTATGATTTTTTTTTGTTTGTATCTTTTAACATACCATCAGCCATCCCTGTTTTCTTCACACTATTATTTTGCAAAAGCGTCCATTAATCTGTTGATGAAAATTGTGGTAAGAATATTGTACATCTGTAATTATATAATTTGAATGAAGAAAAATATTAAAGGTGTTTTAATACAGTACTGCCATTAAAAATAGTGTATACTGAATGGGTATAAACAGGGGGGAGGGGGAGCTTTAAAGGTCATTTGGTGTTCTATATTAAGAAACTGGTATAAAATAAAATGAGACCAGGATGCTTCATGACCTTGTGGCTTCTTGGCACACATGGCTGGAATTATCGGTGAAGGGGTGTGTTTGGTGGGTGGTGAAGAAAGCTGGATCTCCAGAGAACTTCATTTCTGTCGACCAAATTAATTTTTTTCATGTTAATTATCATTACCAGAAGGTTATGAGGTGGTGGTTTATGAGTGGCAAAAGATTTAAGTGGTTGGTTATGCCTTACATGGTATCTCGAAATACTGTATATGTAGACTGAAATATTTAGTGATCTACAGTAATAATTAACAGTTTATTAGTTGCCAGATGTACTTAAAATTTTAATTAGCTTATGTAGGACAAACTAGCCCAATTATACAATCTATTAAAAGGGTACTTTAATAAGCACAATAAGATCAGAATATCCCTTTAGATTAGCATTCATGTGTGCTAGCTTGTCTGCTCATAAAATTTAATAGTATGAAATGTAATTTCTATCCAGTAGCTTGAAAGATTTTGCATACCACATTAAACAAAAAAAAAATCTACATTCACCATTATTATTACCCCTATTCCAATTGGAGGTGGGGTGGTACTTGCTCATAGAAGAGGCTTACATAAAGTAGAAACAAGACCAAAAATACTGTAAAATAGGATTTAGTAGTTATTGACGAGGGCATATTAGTTGCCTACTCTGTAATAATAATTGTTCATATGGCAGCATCACTGGACACTGGTACAGTCAAACTAGGAATTTATTCCAAGTAGTACTTCATGGTTTTATATTGTTAGATATTAAGAACTCGGTTTGAATTGTCCCCCCCTCCCAACAAAATATCATTTTCCTCCTGACATGTGCTTTCACTCCTATTCATTGCTGCTACTTGTGTAGCGTGTGTTGATCTTTATCTGCTGTCCTCTCCTTCCTTTTCTTTTACCCCCCCCCCCCCCTTCTATTTCCCATCTGCCACATAAACATCTAGAAATAGCTGTTCATAAATGGCCTAATACTCAAATTCCACTTTGGAGCATTCTCAGAATCCCATACAGGAGATTACATGGACAGTGAAATCTGGATCCCAAAATACAGTTTATATAGGTGTGACAGGGTATCCATATAGCTTTTTAACTCTACAAATGAGGTGGAAGCTGTGCTTTGATTCAAGTACAAAACATAAACCTTGTTATTATTTGAATATACAAACTGCAAGATGCAAAGGGTGGAATTCACAAAACAGATAAATAAAGATAGAATTGCCTTGATTATCTAGAAAACATGGTGCTGAATACAGTATTATCTTCAAAGGTAACTTGAATCTATCCTTTTTAAGATGGAGAAAAGCATACAATAACATTGAGGAAATTGACCTCAAAATAACCGATCACAGGTCAGAACTATTTGGAATCTAAAAATTTTTTTTTGCTCAGCCACTCTTTAGACAATGAAAAAATAACCAGGGTCATTAACACTATCGCGTGCCACAGAATGATGTCATGTGCCGTTGGGTGTGGGCGAGCATGCGGTGACACCGAAAAGCATACACTTGTTTCAGTTTTCTCACCTTAATTCTCGTGCTACGTCGTTCGTTTTGGTATCATTATGTTCACAATAGAATTCCCTACGGGGGTATATGCATATAAGGTCCAAAAGCTTGCCGTGACTCCCCACAGCAAAGCCTAAAGTCGGCAAAGTTACCCTTGAGCACGCAAAATCAGTAAAATGTGTATACTCGTGTCAGTTTTCTCATCTTATTTCATGCTACGTCGTTCGTAAACATGTGATAAAGTTACCATGGAATGAGTTCATAAAATGAGATTAATAAGAATAACAGGTCAAGTAGGGAAATGGATATTCGAATTTTGTTTCGAACAGAATGCAAAGAGAATTGAACAAAATAAACTCTATGCACAGTGAAAGCTCTGTACCCTATGGCACAGTCCTTGAATCACTCCTTTTTCTCATTTGTATCGGGTAAATCAATGCAATGCAAGGTAATGTATAGACTCAAACAGAAGCCACAGCTTCGTGCCATCCTTTGTAGACAATATAAAAATAAAGATCTGCATAAAAATTACTTCTATAAAAGATATTGGAAAAAATAAAAGCTGATAAAATGCTAAATAAGTTTCAATTGGCCAATGGAAAATAACATGTTAACAGAAATAATTTCCGATACAATACAGTACAGTACCTAGGTATGGTAAAAATGAGCTAAAATTAAATAAAAAAAATACAATACACAAAGATCTCCACATAGAAGAAAGACAGCATGTAAAGTGGTGGGATAATGTAAGACGACCTAGCATTTAGTGTGCGTAACAAAGCAAATATAGCATCAACCAGGAAAATGATAGAATGGATTATGGGAACTTTCAAATCCAGGGGTTCCACTACACTGTTCCTACTATTGAAGTCGCCTGAGGTCTCATGTTTTGAATACTGCTCGTTGTTTACTTACTCATTTAAAGCAGGAGAGATTTCTGAAATAGAGGGAATCTGAGAAAATATATGGCATGCATACACACAATAAAGCTCCTAAATTATTGGAATCGTCACAAAAATCTCAATGTGTTCTCCAGAAAGTAGAATGACAGAGGTATCACATAATATACACATGAAAGGCACTGGAAGGCCAGGTTCCTAATATGCACAGCAAAATAATATACTGCAACAAGCAATATGGTAGGAAATGAAGAACAGACCTAGTGAAGAGTAAAGGTACCATAGGCACATCAGATATCCATGGCTATTCAGCATCCTCCCAGCAGCAAACACAAAATGATACCAGTACAAAAGTGGACAAGTTCAATAAAAAAAAACACTCTTGCAAGAAGTGCTGGACCAAACAGGTTGTAGTGAATATGTAGCCTTGCAAGCCACCTCCAAGCACCAGCCTGTGTGTGGAGTTATCACAAGTCGAGGCTGGGCCCAAGCCAAATTTGGGGAATAGAAAAATTTCCAAAACCCATGCCAGGTATACTCCAGGTTACCCCCTTCGTCACTCCCATTCATGGCCCTCCCCCCCTTCATTGTTCCCCTCTTCATTGTCCCCACCCCTTCATTGCCCCTCCCCCCCCCCACATTAAAAAACACCCCCCCCCCTTCATTGCCCCTCCCCCCTTTATTGCCCCTCCCCCCTTCCCCTTTGCTGCCTCCTGGCCTTTGTCTTCTATCACAAAACCTTGGGACATTGTCCTTCACAAGTGTATCATCCATTCATTTCTACTAATATTTAGGTACTAGTTAAATTAGTAGACATGCATTGGAGCCCGTGTTGCCTATAGGTCGTGGGTTCTCACATGTGTCCATATTTCTAGATTTTTAAGTGCCTATATTCATTAAATTTCAATAACAATTTGTCACTCAAAGGCAAACATAAAATATACTGTACAGTACCATATATAAATGTACATACACCATGCTTTTGCATGTTTAATACACCGTATACATACCATACATATTTCTGGTAGGGTCTCCTCGGTGGCTCCCTGAGCTACCCACCTGGGAACTTCCAGACACATGTTACCACACTCGTGCTCTAATATACATGAGTACCTGCTGGAAGTCAGAACTGGAATCTGGCTCCCCTTAATAAGAGACAAGGGGAACCTGGGGATACTAGATCACCACAATAATCAGAAGGGAAAAACACCAGAAATGTAGAGCACTGCAAACATGCAACTGAATGGGCAATATTGGCAACCCTGATATAGATCATGCAAATGCTTGTGTGGTGCTAGCTTGCAACACATAATTGTCAACAGATGACAGCCCTAGCCATCCAGCTCCCTCGTTCATGCGCCATCCACGTAACAACTCCTGAATTCCATCGAAGGGAAGGACAGGAATGGGGAGCCATTGAGGGACCAACCAGAAAGTAATTTTATTACGTCTAATGTTGGATTTCTGGTAGAGCCTCTCGCTCCTTGGTAGCCTCCCAAGCTAATTCACTACGAGCAAAACAAAATGGTACCTTATTGTGGGAGGAAGAGGGTGATGCCAGTAATCCCAAAGGAAT
>WNGS01009202.1:19310543-19322381 GCA_020271785.1 Procambarus virginalis
TCCAGCGTGTTCTCCTTCCTGGTTGGTTCTACTATTTGCTGTTTAAGGCAAACCTGTCGCACATCCGTAGCAGGTCATTTGCATGTGCCTGTTCATTAAGGCTACTTCCTGGTATTCTTTCTGATATTACTGTATTAGCTAGTGCTTCCATTTCAGGTGCCGTAGGTTGAAGTCCCCAAGCAGAATGATGTTCGGAGCTGGATTTGTGAGGTTTCCAAGCAGTGTTCTACTTTCATTAGTTGGTCTTTAACTGCTGAGGGTTTGCCTCCGGTGACTTATATACAAGGACAATAACTACATTTATAATCTCTATTTTGATTATCAGCACTTCCACCATATCATTCTCCATATCAGCTCTCAAATGTACTCACTAGAAAGGAGACGAGAGAGATATCAAATAATTACACATGGAAAATACTGGAGGGACAGGTCCCAAATCTGCACAGTAAAATAACAACGTACTGGAGTGAACGACATGGAAGAAAATGCAGAATAGAACCAGTGACGAGCAGAGTTGCCATGGGCATAATCAGAGAACACTGCATGAACATCAGAGGTCCGCGTTGTTCAACGTCCTACCAGCAAGCATCAGAAATATTACAGGAACAACTGTGGACATCTTCAAGAGGAAACTAGATTGTTTCCTTCATGGAGTACCGGACCAACCGGGCTGTGGTGGGTATGTGGGCCTGCGGGCCGCTCCAAGCAACAGCCGGGTGGACCAAACTCTCACAAGTCAAGTCTGGCCTCGGGCCGGGCTTGGGGAGTAGAAGAACTCCCAGAACCCCATCAACCAGGTATCAACCAGGTAACTGGTCAGTTGGGTGACTTATCTGGTCAGTTGGGTGACTTATCTGGTCAGTTGGGTGACCTACCTGATCAGCTGGCTAACTTACATACATCAAGAGTCGCGACCTTTCTTGTCTTACGTGTTCGAGTAAGAGCCGTAGACTTGTCCTCGACCAGAGAGAGAGGCTCAACTGCACGTGTCTCCTAGCGACTATTTTTATGAACCGATAAAAATACGAGCGCTGAGTTACCGTTCGTGTGTTCATACCCTCAACGATACCAATGTCTACTTCCCCCCCCCCCGAATTATTTCTCATTTACTAGATAAATAAAAACGAGATTTAAGGTAAGATACGGGTGATGATGAGATTAATATCTTTATTTGGGAACTTGTCATAATGTGGGAGAAAAAGAGAGACAGTAGCTGGGAACGTTTTGCCAAGGGGGATACAGGCAAGTTTTGACAACCTGTGGATGTTTAGGTGGTCAAAACAGCGAGTAATCTGTCACTTGCTGTTGATAGATCACTCGTCGTTGGCTAATTAATAGTCAACATGGCGTAGTGGTGTAACGTACGATTATGTTACATTGTTGGGTAGATTAAATGCAGTGTTTAGTGAGTTAGCATATTTATTTAGTAGTCTTGGATACAGCAGTGTCGTAGACGTTGAGACGGAGCTTGGAGTAGAGCAGAGAGCTGAGTGTGGCCGGAGTCGCGGAGCTTGTTGCAGGCGAGCGTGGCGGCTCAATGGGGAATCGTGAGTCTAAACCCGATGGGGTGTTGAGTGTCAAAACTTGATGCAGACGTAGTCTGCTGTCTGCTCTGTACTCACCTAATTGTACTCACCTAATTGTGCTTGCGGGGGTTGAGCTTTGGCTCTTTGGTCCCACCTCTCAACTGTCAATCAACTGGTGTACAGATTCCTGAGCCTATTGGGCTCTATCATATCTACATTTGAAACTGTGTAAGGAGTCAGCCTTCACCACCTCACTGCCTGGTGCATTCCATTTGTTAACTACTCTGACACTGAAAAATTCTTTCTAACGTCTCTGTGGCTCATCTGGGTACTAAGTTTCCACCTGTGTCCCCTTGTTCGTGTCCCACCCGTGCTGAAGAGTTTGTCTTTGTCCACCCTGTCAATTCCCCTGAGAATTTTGTAGGTGGTTATCATGTCTCCCCTTGCTCTTCTGTTTTCCTGAGATGTGAGGTTCAGCTCCCTTAGCCTTTCCTCGTAGCTCATTCCTCTCAGTTCCGGGACGAGCCTGGTGGCATACCGCTGAATCTTCTCTAGCTTTGTCTTGTGTTTAACTAGGTATGGACTCCAGGCTGGAGCTGCATACTCCAGGATTGGTCTTACATAAGTGGTATACAGGGTCCGAAACGATTCCTTACACAAGTTTCTAAAGGCAGTTCTTATGTTGACCAGTCTAGCATATGCCGCTGATGATATTCTTTTGATGTGGGCCTCTGGGGACAGGTTCGGTGTGATATCAACCCCCAGATCTTTCTCTCTATTTGACTCTTGCAGGATTTCACCTCCCAGATGGTACCTTGTGTTCAGCCTGTGTCGAAGCTAGAGTGTCTTGGGGTCGATTAGAGCTGCATACACCGAGTGCTACATTCTTGAGTTTGAAGAGGTGTACGTGGTAACGCCGAATCCTCTGTAATGAAGTTAACTGAATCACTGTGGAAATCATACTGATGCTGTTGTTGCTGTTGTTATAGATTCAGCTACTCGGAACAAGTTCCAAGTAGCACGGGCTATGGTGAACCCGTAACTTACCTGGCACAGGAGCTGGGCAAGTAGCACGGGCTATGGTGAGCCCGTAACTTACCTGGCACAGGAGCAGGGCAAGTAGCACGGGCTATGGTAAGCCGTAGTGGACTTACTTGGCACAGGAGCGGTCTACTGATGCTTATTTGATTGATTGATAAAGATTAAGCCACCCAAGAGGTGGCACGGGCATGAATAGCCTGTAAGATGCTTATTTGCTTCTTGATTGTTTATATAATTGGACTACACCTCAGCTTCCTCCAATAGAATGGAAAGAATGTTACCTGTAATTAGGGAAAGGATATAATGGATTAAAAAAGTAGACTTATCTCCATAAGCTAATGACAGCTCGGAGCGAGTATATTGTCGATATGATATACTGGCTACAGTGGTTAGACGCTCGCCTGGCATTTCGCGAGCGCTTTGTCATGGGTTCGTATCCTGGCGAAGATGCTTATTTTAACATACTAAGTAGGTTAGGTAAGGTCGGTGTTTTCTATGAAGATTTTCAAGGGAAACTATTATGTTTAGTATGTCACCTATGCAGGTAACTAATAAGTCAATATTGACTATACGAATTTGCGAGGACGGGTTGCAAGGCCAGTGAGGATTGATTGGGCGCAAATCCTTAACTGTTGCCTCTGTTTACCCAACAGTAAAATGAGTACCTGGTAATTGTTAAACGATTCAGTGGGTCGTGTTCCGGGGAACATTAGGATTAAGGACCTGCCCGTAACGCTATATGCGTGCTAGTGGCTGTACAAGAGTGTAAGAACTCTTGTATATATTTAATAAATAAATAAATCTTGCAAGCACATCCACGGCTCGTCTCATCCATCAATCTATCTATCTATCCACGGGTGGATATCTATCTATCCACCGAGTACTACTCTAAACTCAGTGGTAGTTGTATCTCCCAATCTAGCACTTTTCTGCTAATCTTATGCGCTATAAAATATAAATCAGGTAAATATAAACCTAATTTATATGGATTGTTTACACACACAAAAAAATATCTCAGGGAGTGTGTATATACACATCTATATATCTATAAAATATAATGTCTCTGTCTGTCCAAGTTATTGTTTATTATAATTATTCAGGCGATGAGTCACAATAACGTGGCTGAAGTATGTTGACCAGACCACACACTAGAAGTTGAAGGGACGACGACGTTTCGGTCCGTCCTGGACCATTCTCAAGTCGCTTGTGATGAGGAGGTAGAGAACGGGTAATAAATAGGCAAGAGAGAGGTGAGGAGGAAAGTAAGGTGTAGAGAATAGTAGTAATAATGAGAACTGCAGAAGGCCTATTGGCCCATACGAGGCAGCTCCCATTATAACCACCGAAGGAAAAGTAATAGGAATAAGAAGAGGATAGCAAGGGAGCGTAGGAGAAGAGAGAAAGAAAAGGAAAGAGAAAGAAAGATAAATGGAAGGGGTAAGCTTATGTTAAGTCACGTTTGTTAGAAAGATTAGAGCATTTGAGTATGTACTGTGAAAGGGAAGAGTCCACAGCAACAAAGCCAGGACTCATGTTCATGTTGGGTACTTGGTGTATAAGAGCCGATTCTACAAGACGGCGTCTGTGAAGAGTAGAGGCAGGAAAGATTATTTTGGAGGAAGACCAATCAATGGGATGATTAGAATCCCTCACATGGCAGAAGAGAGCATTGTTAGTGTCTGCAGACTTAACACTTCTCTTGTGTTCTTTAAGTCTGTCATTCAGTGTACGGCCAGTTTCGCCAAAGTACTGGAGAGGACAAGATGAACAGGAAATAGAGTAGACACCAGCAGCATTTGAAGCAGGAGGAGCAGTGTGAACTAGATTGCTACGAAGTGTGTTAGTTTGTCGAAAGGCGAGTTTAATGTCAAGAGGACGAAAGGTATTGGTAAAAGTTTTGAGTTCAGATATGAAGGGAAGGCATAGTACAGTGCTACTACTGTTGGAAGCAGGTTTAGGATGAAAGAAATTTCGTTTAGCTTGAGAGTAGGCAGAGTTGATGAAATGCAAAGGATAACCAAGGCGAGAGAATGATTTGTAGATAAAGGAAATTTCAGAATCAAGAAACTGAGGGTCGCTGATGCGTAGAGCGCGGAGGAAGAGAGAGACGAGGACATTTTCTTAACAGAAGGAGGATGGTAGGAAAAGAAGTGAATGTACATGCCACTATGCATGGGTTTACGGTAGACAGAGAAAGAGAACCCAGACACAGAGCTGTGAACATGAACATCAAGAAAAGGAAGGAGGGAATTAGATTCCCACTCAACTTTGAAATGGATAGAAGGAGCCAGATTGTTAAGAGAGGCGAGGAAAGGCTGGAAAAGATTAAGGTCATGAGGCCATAAAGCAAAAATGTCATCAACATAGCGAAGCCAGAGAGAGGGACGAGTATCAATAGAAGGAAGAAGAACAGTTTCGAAGTATTCCATGTAGAAATTAGCAAGAACAGGGGAGAGAGGGGAACCCATAGCGACACCGAAAGTTTGAGTGTAATATTTACCGTTAAAAGAGAAAGAATTAGATTCAACACAGAGTCTAATGAGATCGAGGAAAACGTCAGTGGGAAGAGGGAGAGGAAGAAGGCCCTCTGACGCCTTCCGTCTAAGGAAAGAGAGAACGTCATCTAGCGGAACATTTGTAAACAGAGAGTCAACATCAAGACTAAGCATCTTACAAGAGGGTTGCAGGCGCAGTCTTTCTATGAAGTCCTGAGAGTGACGAAGGTGGGCAGGGGAAAAAGTGCCAAGGTAAGGCGTCAGGGTTTTAGCGAGCCAGGAGGCAAGAGAATAGCTGACAGAGCCCCGTGAAGAAATGATAGGACGAAGAGGAACACCAGGTTACCTGAACCTGGTGTTCCTCTTCGTCCTATCATTTCTTCACGGGCTCTGTCAGCTATTCTCTTGCCTCCTGGCTCGCTAAAACCCTGACGCCTTACCTTGGCACTTTTTCCCTGCCCACCTTCGTCACTCTCAGGACTTCATAGAAAGACTGCGCCTGCAACCCTCTTGTAAGATGCTTAGTCTTGATGTTGACTCTCTGTTTACAAATGTTCCGCTAGATGACGTTCTCTCTTTCCTTAGACGGAAGGCGTCAGAGGGCCTTCTTCCTCTCCCTCTTCCCACTGACGTTTTCCTCGATCTCATTAGACTCTGTGTTGAATCTAATTCTTTCTCTTTTAACGGTAAATATTACACTCAAACTTTCGGTGTCGCTATGGGTTCCCCTCTCTCCCCTGTTCTTGCTAATTTCTACATGGAATACTTCGAAACTGTTCTTCTTCCTTCTATTGATACTCGTCCCTCTCTCTGGCTTCGCTATGTTGATGACATTTTTGCTTTATGGCCTCATGACCTTAATCTTTTCCAGCCTTTCCTCGCCTCTCTTAACAATCTGGCTCCTTCTATCCATTTCAAAGTTGAGTGGGAATCTAATTCCCTCCTTCCTTTTCTTGATGTTCATGTTCACAGCTCTGTGTCTGGGTTCTCTTTCTCTGTCTACCGTAAACCCATGCATAGTGGCATGTACATTCACTTCTTTTCCTACCATCCTCCTTCTGTTAAGAAAAATGTCCTCGTCTCTCTCTTCCTCCGCGCTCTACGCATCAGCGACCCTCAGTTTCTTGATTCTGAAATTTCCTTTATCTACAAATCATTCTCTCGCCTTGGTTATCCTTTGCATTTCATCAACTCTGCCTACTCTCAAGCTAAACGAAATTTCTTTCATCCTAAACCTGCTTCCAACAGTAGTAGCACTGTACTATGCCTTCCCTTCATATCTGAACTCAAAACTTTTACCAATACCTTTCGTCCTCTTGACATTAAACTCGCCTTTCGACAAACTAACACACTTCGTAGCAATCTAGTTCACACTGCTCCTCCTGCTTCAAATGCTGCTGGTGTCTACTCTATTTCCTGTTCATCTTGTCCTCTCCAATACTTTGGCGAAACTGGCCGTACACTGAATGACAGACTTAAAGAACACAAGAGAAGTGTTAAGTCTGCAGACACTAACAATGCTCTCTTCTGCCATGTGAGGGATTCTAATCATCCCATTGATTGGTCTTCCTCCAAAATAATCTTTCCTGCCTCTACTCTTCACAGACGCCGTCTTGTAGAATCGGCTCTTATACACCAAGTACCCAACATGAACATGAGTCCTGGCTTTGTTGCTGTGGACTCTTCCCTTTCACAGTACATACTCAAATGCTCTAATCTTTCTAACAAACGTGACTTAACATAAGCTTACCCCTTCCATTTATCTTTCTTTCTCTTTCCTTTTCTTCTCTCTTCTCCTACGCTCCCTTGCTATCCTCTTCTTATTCCTATTACTTTTCCTTCGGTGGTTATAATGGGAGCTGCCTCGTATGGGCCAATAGGCCTTCTGCAGTTCTCATTATTACTACTATTCTCTACACCTTACTTTCCTCCTCACCTCTCTCTTGCCTATTTATTACCCGTTCTCTACCTCCTCATCACAAGCGACTTGAGAATGGTCCAGGACGGACCGAAACGTCGTCGTCCCTTCAACTTCTAGTGTGTGGTCTGGTCAACATTATAATTATTACTTTCTATGGATGGATTATTTTATTTGTATTATTTTACTCTATTTTCTATTTATTATTGTCCAAGGTGGGGGAGGCTAGACGCTTGAGGCTAGCCTCGTTAAACTTTCCAAGATGACTCATGTTGGGTAAAGAATTGTCATAGGTCTGTAGGTTCGTCCCAAGTGAAATTATTGATTAATTATAATCCATTAATTATGAAAGAAACATCGGCATTTATATAGAGGCCCCCCGTGCGATTTTACCTCATGAAGATAAGTCTGAAATATTGTTTTAGAATTTGTTAGCAGTTTCAGTGCTTCGTAATAGATGAATGAACGGATATATCTATCCAGGTATCTGTCCAACGGATGGATCGTTGGACAGATAGCTGGAGTAATAGGAAGGTAGATAAATTGATAGATGGATGTATAGAGGAACAGATAGATGGATAGATAGATGGATTGATAGATGAGTAGATGGAGGGATAGATAGATTGATGCACAGATAGACCGATACAAATGGATAGATAGATGAGTAAGGCCCTCAGGTAAATCAGGAGAAGATGGATATTTAGATAAAGGGAAGGATAGACGAAAAGATCGATAGATAGGTAAATGGAGGGATAGATAGATGGATGGGTAGAAAGACATATGGATGGATAGGTAGATGGATGGATAGAAAGACAGGTGGATAGATGAATGGGTAGAAAGACATATGGATGGATAGGTAGATGGATGGATAGAAAGACAGGTGGATAGATGAATGGGTAGAAAGACATATGGATGGATAGGTAGATGGATGGATAGAAAGACAGGTGGATAGATGGATGGATGAATAGATGGATAGATTGATGCAATGGTAGATGATATATAGGGATGGATGAATAAATGAATGGATGGATAGAAGGATAAATAAATAGATGGAGGGAGACTCACAGACAGACAGACCCGTGTGTGTGTGTGTGTGTGCACTCACCTAGTTGTGCTTGCGGGGGCTGTGTGCGGGGGTTGAGCTCTGGCTCTTTGGTCCCGCCTCTCAACTGTCAATCTACTGGTGTACAGATTCCTGAGCTTTTCGAGCTCTATCATATCTACACTTGGAACTGTATGGAGTCAGCCTCCACCACATCACTGCCTAATGCATTTCATTTACTAACTACTCTGACACTGACAAAGTTATTTCTAATGTCTCTGGCTCATTTGGGTTATCTTGAGGTTATCTTGAGATGGTTTTAGGGCTTCCCCTCCCCGCGGCCCGGTGCTCGACCAGGCCTCCTTTTTGTTACACCCTCCAGGAAGCAGCCCGTAGCAGCTGTCTAACTTCCAGGTACCTGTTTACTGCTAGGTAACAGGGGCATCAGAGTGATGGAAACTCTGTTCATTTCTTTTCCGCCGGCGCCGGGATCGAACCCCGGTCCTTATAGGTCTACGAGTCTAAAGCGCTGTCCACTCAGCTGTGTGTGTGTGTGTGTAATTACCTAAGTGTAGTTACAGGATGAGAGCTACGCTCGTGGTATCCCGTCTTCCCAGCACTCTTTGTCATATAACGCTTCGAAACTACTGACGATCTTGGCCTCCGCCACCTTCTCCCCTAACTTGTTCCAACCGTCTACCACTCTGTTCGCGAAAGTGAATTTTCTTATATTTCTTCGGCATCTGTGTTTAGCTAGTTTAAATCTATGACCTCTTGTTCTTAATGTTCCAGGTCTCAGGAAATCTTCCCTGTCGATTTTATCAATTCCTGTTACTATTTTGTACGTAGTGATCATATCGCCTCTTTTTCTTCTGTCTTTTAGTTTTGGCATATTTAATGTCTAAGTGTGTAATTACCTAAGTGTAGTTACAGGATGAGAGCTACGCTCGTGGTGTCCCGTCTTCCCAGCACTCTTTGTCATATAACGCTTTGAAACTACTGACGGTCTTGGCCTCCACCACCTTCTCACCTAACTTGTTCCAACCGTCTACCACTCTGTTTGCGAAAGTGAATTTTCTTACGTTTCTTCGGCATCTGTGTTTAGCTAGTTTAAATCTATGACCTCTTGTTCTTGAAGTTCCAGGTCTCAGGAAATCTTCCCTGTCGATTTTATCAATTCCTGTTACTATTTTGTACGTAGTGATCATATCGCCTCTTTTTCTTCTATCTTCTAGTTTTTGAAATGGAAAAAGTGTGTGTGTGTTTATGTGTGTGTGTGTGTGTGTGTGTGTGTGTGTGTGTGTGTGTGTGTGTGTGTGTGTGTGTGTGTACTCACCTATTTGTGCTTGCGGGGGTTGAGCTTTGGCTCTTTGGTCCCGCCTCTCAACTGTCAATCAACTCTGTGTGTGTGTGTGTGTGTGTGTGTGTGTGTGTGTGTGTGTGTGTGTGTGTGTGTGTGTGTGTCAGACAGGACCCCGCCGAATATACATATGGCACACAACCGACACAACTATACCGATACACAGGCTGCACCATTAAAGACGTGCAAGTGTGAAAAAAAAGCAATACATTTACGTCAAATAAGGGGCCTCAGAACTTGGCACGGAGATGCGTAGAAAACGGGAGTTAATTCATGCCTCCCACGGGTGTGTGTATTTTGGTAGTAGCGATCAGCTGGAGGCGGGGGCGGATGAGAGCCGGTCGCCTTATATTATTTTATAATTTGTGCGAAAATGTAATTATTATGCTGCTAATTATAGATGAGATGTGTGTGTTTGTATGTTACACATAGTTAGAACCTATGAATTACGTG
This sequence comes from Procambarus virginalis, assembly GCA_020271785.1. NCBI lineage: Eukaryota > Metazoa > Arthropoda > Malacostraca > Decapoda > Cambaridae > Procambarus > Procambarus virginalis. The sequence continues at coordinate 19,320,379 of WNGS01009202.1, forward strand.
CGCATGAGATGAAAAGGTATAGGCATTCATGTCGTAAGTCATTCAAGGACTTATGTCATCCAAAATTCATTCATAAGTCATTCAAAAGCCCGAAACGCTGTGTGTGTTAGTGGCTTTGTATGAATGTAAAAAATATCAATCTTATGTCATCTCACTAACCCATTGTACCTTCTTGTGAATAAATTTATTATTATTATTAATATGAGCATTAGATAGATTGATGCTAGACGGATAGAGATCGATAGATATATTATTTGTCTATATAATAAATATTGCGGCTTTTCTGATATTTTCTCGGAACGATTTTTTGGCGATTACACAGTTTTAATCGAAATACAACGATGATTCCTTCTAACATAAATTAAATATCTCCAACCCACACACATATATATATATATATATATATATATATATATATATATATATATATATATATATATATATATGCACCATTAAAGCATATATATAATTTATATATATATATATATATATATATATATATATATATATATATATATATATATATTATATATATATATATATATATATATATATATATATATGTATTTGGCCCTGAAAGCAGAATTCAAACTACACCTTATTTTTCTTCTATTAACAAGCTTAGGTATACATGAGTATGGTGCTAGCCTAGTCTATAAAAAGGATCATAAAGTATTGGTCAGAAGGTATTTACAAGAAAATATTCACAAGAAATATTTACAAAAATGTAAGAACTCTTGTATACAAATAAAACTAAATAAAAAAGGTCTAGCATCAAGCTCGGAGGATACTTGGTCCCACACAACTCACTCTGATATAGCTGCCACTAACAACATTGGGATGGAATATTACCATATACTTGTTAAAGATCCATTAGTTAGTTTAGTTCATTTATTATGCACCCCATACCCATCTTGTGGGAGGTAGTGGAAAGGGTTACAGAGGCACATAATGGGCTCAGGGACTGAACCCCACAATTCATTTAGCTAAGCAAGTTACAATCTTGATGAGCTAGTTACAAAATTCAACGCATATCGTCACATCAACAATGGGCTCGAGATCGACCACAAATACAGTTTCTAAATTAAGCAACTGACATATGTGGAGAGCTAGTGTCACAATTGATATGTTTGTCCTGCACACCGCATCCCCCCCATCCAGTGGGCAGCGGTGGATAGGTTACAATCACTTAGTTACTACCTACAGTTAGCAAACTGGGATAATTGGCTAAAAATTCTGGAAGATAATTTTGAATTAAATATTTACACATTTCTTGAACATTTGTCATAGAATTTGTCATTTGTCATAGACTGACACAGCAACAGCAGAGGAGGTTACTGATCTGCATAATGTGATCAATGCAACATCACAAACCCAAACTCTTGTAATAGACGACTTTAACCACGAGACGATAGATTGGGTAAATCTAACATCGCAAACAGGAGAACAATTTACTGACCTGGTTCAGGACTCCTTTCTCATACATGTGGTAGAGCCCACTGGAGGGAACATCATTCTGGATCTTGCACTAACATCAGAAGACGCCATGATCGATCAATTCAGGTAGAGAAAAAGCTCGCCCCGTCATGTGATTACAATATTCTAAGATGGAGTACATTTATGGAAACTCATGTAAAGGTCCAGGATGATGACTTTCTAGATTACGGGTGTTAGTTTAGTTCATTTATTATGCACCCCATATACCATCCTGTGGGAGGCAGTGGAAAGTTACAGAGGCACATAATAGGCTCAGGGACCACCCGTTCTCGACTCAAAGTCCATTACATCCAGCGGTCGACCCCACAGACGCACTCATAAATTTAACATGCTGTTCATTCAAAACAGGATTTTTGGGTTCGGCAGTGGGTGTTATAAAGGCTGAGAGTTTTTGAAGAAAAGATTGCACTGTTAGGTTGATGTCCCCTATGTTACCTAATTCATGAATCATGAATCGGAATTCATGAATAATCCTCACATGAAGTTGAGAGGCGGGACCAAAGAAT
>WNGS01009202.1:19350200-19360947 GCA_020271785.1 Procambarus virginalis
AAAATAGGTTCTGCAAAATTTATGTAGTACAGTACTTACAGTACTGTAAGTGGACAGCTTTGGATATTTATGGGAAGGCTATTCATGATGATTATAAACATACAATGTTTTAATATTTACTGTAACATATTAATGTTGAACTGTAAATAAATAAAATTTGAAATGAGAATTTGGCAGAGAAAGAAAACGCTTTATTTTGCATCGTATATATTCAACTACAGTATTACCTTGCTGTTCAGTTATCACATTTAAGGTGGGTATACTTGAAAGCCTTAAATTTACTAAACAGAAAGGACTTTGTCTTTTCTGTTGTTTTTTTTCACTAAATCCTATAGTTTTCTTGCATGTTTGAGAAGTTTTTTTTTTTGTAATATCCCACAGGGTAAAGTCAAACCTGATATTGTTTTCTTTGGTGAGGATCTCCCTTAGTCATTCTGGAATACAACCAACAGACTCATTTCACAGATCTTCTTCTTATCATTGGAACGTCACTCGAGGTGATTATTTCTTGCTGATGCTATAAAAGATTTAGTTTTTTACTTTACTATATCAATATTTACCCTTGCACTTACAACATTTTCAGACTTGTACCCCTGTATGTACGAATAACTTACCAAAATAATATTATTTCTTGCTAAGTGATTTAAAGTAATGTGAACAGGATAAGAAAATTACTGTCTATGCTGGATAATCTAAATTATACTGGGCCCAACCCCATACAAGTTAGCTGGACATTCGAGTTAGTTTCCTGTTCAGCAGAAATCTCGGTAACTCTAATTTTGATTTGAGAAGAGTAGTCAAAAACTTGAACTCAGATTTATTTTATTCAGGTTTTCATGGTGCACTTTATTCAGGTTTTCTTGCATCGTAGACTGGGCAGCCTACGATGCAAGAAATCTGGACCACAGAGATTTGTGAAACCTCTTCCTAAAGGAATTTATGTATCAGAACAAAGAAATTTTCCCTCCAGAACCTGCCTTCACAAAGTAAGAATGACCGTATTCTACTAAAAATAAAATATGCAATACATGGCATGTGTTATAATCTTTTTAAACAATAGGGAAAAGTGTTCACCAGAGAAACTCAACTGAGGATGCTAATGGAGTCTTAGAGAACTCTTTAATGGATTTGACTGGAATGTTATATTTCTAGGGAAGGAAATAAATGTGATGTATGCCAAATTTTGCAAGATATATGAAGAAATCACCCCAACTGTAAATACTGAAGCAGAGATGCAAATACTGTACAAAAAAACAGGACTGGTTAGTAGAAATTTAGAGAACTAGACAGCAAAAGACAAAGAAATCGCAATATGAAACAAGCCCAAACCTTCAAAACATACTAATACTATAAGCAAGCTGAACCAACTACATGTGGTAGTGAGAAGAGAGAGAAAACAAGAACAATTTTAAGAAATAGATAGTGAACATTAGCAGTTTATTTTAGCAGTCTCCGTGGTGCTAGTGGTAAGACACTCGCCTGGCGATACGCGAGCGCTATGTCATGGGTTCGTATCCTGGCCGGGGAGGATTTACTGGGCGCAATTCCTGAACGGTAGCCTCTGTTTAACGCAACAGTAAAATTGTGTACTTGGATGAAAAAACGATTCTTCGCGGCGGGGAACGTAATCCAGGGACCTGCCCGAAACGCTACGCGTACTAGTGGCTGTACAAGAATGTAACAACTCTTGTCTATATCTCAAAAAAAAAACAAAAAAAATAACAAATGAAACAGAACCCATCCTTTTCTATAAATTCATAAAAAGCAAATTGTAAACACCACAAATGGGAGAGACAGAAACTGAAAGTGAAATGTGTGAAATGCTAAACCAACACTTCCAGAGTGTGTTCATCCTGAATGAGGGTTTCACAGAGCTGCAACAATAATGACTTGAACACAACAAAGTACCTAGAGGTGAGGTAGAAAAACTGCTTAACCCTTTAACTGCGTTGCCTCCACATAGGACACCCCCGTGGTGCGCAGGAATTAAATTCTCTGGAAAAAATTATTTTTCTTTTTAAAGTGTCAAAAATCCCTTCCCTCAGTATGGGTACTGTAAAAAAAAAGTCGTATTGTACTTACTTTGGCTGCTATGGGGTCCGTAAGTTGGGGCGTGACGTCATGATTCCCCTTGCGCCCGTGCTGTAAGCTCCCAGGGCGGGTGGGGCGGTCGGGGCGGGTCGCGCGCGAGGTTGCCGCGAAGATATTTTCGTTCATTTTTTTCGCACAGTTCCAAATACATTTTATTTGTTTTTAAGTACTAATCCTATGTATAGTGAACACGTACACTATATTATGGGGGCAGTAAAACAACCGTACTGTCCGAAGACACTGGGTTACGTGCATGACATTTGTGTACACATATGCTGCACATACTTACTATGTATCATGCTATTTATGTATACAATAATCTATTTACACACTACACCCTGTCACACACTATATACATTCACCATCAACACACTCAGAACACTTCGAGTGAGAGCAGCCACACCCAGCCAAGCCCTCCCTCACTCAACATCTTATCGCCAACATTGCTCCTCCACCATACTGTTATAGTTCTTATTACACATGTTCTATATACCTATCTACACGTTTTATTTACCAGAACTATGCAAGTAAGCCCGGTATTGTGTTCAAACATTACAGTGGCCACCATACACTGCATGAAAAATCACACAGCAGACAGCAGACGACGCTACGATTATGTCACCATCCTCACCAAAATAGCTCCTCTCAACATTATCCTGTTACTGTTCTTACACTATATACACACACTATATATACCCAGTACATATGTGTTGCCCATAGCGAACCACAAAGCTATTATGGTGAGCAAAACAAGAGTGGCAGCCACACAACACAATGAGGCTACCTCAATTCTCGCCCTCCCCCCTCACCAAACTTTCCTCTTCCACATTACTACGCACAACGCTAATTATAACCACAATCCTGTATTATCACAATCCTGGTCACTAATTCCTGTAAATGAATAATTGACCACACGTTTATTTTGAAAAGGAACCTAAGAAATCATTTGAAAATTCCTAGATGGACGAAATAATGCTGTGGTTGCTGTGAACATCTGTGAACAGCATTGAATCACTGATAATTGAACATTGTACCCAGTCATCATGACACTCAGGCTCTTCTATAACACTATCATGGCTAAATGATACAAGTTATATATATATTTTGACATTATTAGGCGATGCTGTGGTCAACGCTGAACAGCAGTGCTGTGCGCTCATGCTGCGAGCGCCAGCCTTGGTTGCTCACACACTACTGAGGCTCCCACACCCGGAATGTGGACCACGATTTTTTTTAAAGCTGGCGTTCGTTTACGAGAGCCTGAGGAAGCTGATGTGAACCCCGTGTAGCCGCGGCAGATTTGAATGGAACGTGAAAACTACAATACCTGGCGGCGCGTTGCGCAAACCAGACGCGAGCCGGCAGGCGCGTTGGGCAGTTAAAGGGTTAAGGAACTAGATAAAAATAAAGCAGTCAGCCCAGATGGAGTCGGCTGGCTAAGTCTGAGTCTGAGTCCAAGGTTCTCAGGCAGTAGTATGTATGCATCAGAAATTAGTGCCCCACTACACATTTTTAAAACATCCTTTACAAACAGGAACCTCAAACATAGAATTTCAAATAGAATTCCTTAAACAGTATGCCAATCTATAAAAACAGAAAACAGAGAAGACCCTCTAAATTATTGACCTGTATCATTGACAAACTAGTACAGTGGTACCTTCATTTATGAATTTATCCATTCCCAAAGGCAGCTCGTAACCCGAAAATTCGTAACCCCGAAACAAGTTTTCCAATAAAAAATAATGTAAATTTAATTAATCCGTTCCACACTTCCAAAACATATCTTCAAAATACATTTCATACATAATAGGCACGAATATTTTGTACACTGCTCTTCTAGTCCTTAATGTCGCAATAATTGTCTGCTTTGTCAGGAGGCGAGCCATGAAAAGAAATTATCAGGTAATCATGAGACTGAAGTTGTGTTCACATCAGTAAAGTGTGCAGAATGTACGATTATTCTTTTTTACCATTTAGAAGCAATTTTGTACAGGATTAGAATTTAAAAATTACTGTATTATAAATTAAATATACATTTATTGGAGTTTTCTCATTTTTAACATGCAAAATACTTTCATGTTTTACATGTTATTGTTCATATTATAATTAGCCCATACAAGTGGCCCGTGCTCTAGGCAGTTTTGGAGGCATGGATTCAATAGTGAATTGTGTAGAGCACAGGTGAATCTCAACAATAGCCTACATTGGTTGTGTGTGGAGTAGCACGAATACTATACTTTTTTTAAAACACTGGTCCTCTTCATTTTCTGCAGTGTACCACTCTCTCGCATGCTACATTCTTGTGTTTTATGAAGGTTTTTTATTTAATTCTTGCATCACTACACATTCCAAGAAACTGGACTGTTTATCAGTCAAGAGTAGAAAAAAGTGGCCTTTTGGAGAATGGAACCTATATCTATAGTCCCATTTTTCTATAGTCCCCCCTTTGTTTGACCCAAGTGTATTTTTACTTGTACATTTTGTGTAGAAGCACAACCCCCTCACCAATTATAAGCCACTTGATTTTAAATTGTGTGATGATTAAGGTTAAAATAATTTTGCCAACAAAAAATCTTCCTTTCGTTTAATTATGTGAACATTATAGTACATAAAAAAACTTATATTACAGATTAGTGGTATGTTTTTAATTAATTATTATGGTTAACAAGTTTTTCTTTAATATAAAACTGCCATTTTCTAAAATGAACTAAAAAAGTTTGCTAAAAAATCATTAATTTTCTCTGTGACATTTCAAAGCTTCTTCAAGCAAGACAACGGCCTGGAGCTTTACACTCCAACCTCTGGAGCTGCTAGTAGTGGAGATGAGCTGCCATTAACTTCATTTAATGATGTCCCTCCTCCAGAGTACCAGGTGAGACCATTAACAATGTCCTTCAGTAGGGCATTGAAGGACTTTAAAGTATGTGAATCAATCTATTAGTACGTAGTAATTTCACCCAGAATGAGTATTCTGCAGTGCTCAGTATTACCCATCAGGGACCATATGAAAAGTTTTCCATTGGTACCAGTACCAGAAAGTTTACCCCTCCTTCCCTCACTGTTCATGAACCTGTTCTATAATAGTACAGATTTTCATCTTAATGAATAGAAAGGATAGGTCAGAAATAAAATTGTGCATGGTTTTCAATCAATTTATGAATTAGAAGATTTAAAAAACCACAAACCATACAAATTTGCATTCTAGTACTTTATAAAGAATAACGACAATAGATAAAGCATTACACACAGAAATCACAATAGCACGATATATCATACGAACAAATCCACAAGGAGCCGTGATGAGGATTCGAACCTATGTCCGGGATGATCCCAGACGTAGGTTCGAACCCTCATCACGGCTGTTATGGATTTGTTCATTTGATATCACACTATTGTGATTTCTATATGTACTGAAGTAAGGGAAAAGAGGTAGAATATGGCTGACAGAGCCCGGGTGCATGGGGAATTGTGTGAAACACCGGTTTGTACTTCGGAGAAGCTGGGGATCTTTGTGAGGACCTGGATCTTTCACTCCAGGTTGCAGTTCTTTTAACCATGTCGTGGTGCAGTTGACTAAGGCGCGTCGGGGATCATCCCGGACGTAGGTTTGAACCCTCATCCGCCCCTTGTGGATTTGTTCATAGATAAAGCAGTTTGTCAACTTGAAAAATCTAGCTAGTAATGTTTAAGGTAGCTGCTGCATATTGCAGAAACATTTGATTCTTATAGTATGCAGGAAAATATCAGTAAAAATCATGTAATAAACACTCATACAGTTGTTTATTAACAGCTTTGGCTACCTTCCCTTGAAACAAAAATCTACTTCACATGAAACCTTATAGGCCTAAGTTTAAAACTGATAGTTTTAAACATAAAACATGTGCGATAATAAAATAACTTATATATTGCCTTAATGTGTATTTATGTAATGTAAATTTTGTGTGTTTCAGTCTATTGAATTGCAGACAAGAGAAGAGGACTGCGAGCAGACCAGCCTTATAAATCCACTTATAATGTGGAACCACCAGAGCCCCTCACCACACCACTAGCGGGTACAAGTCCCTGTTCTAGAAGTACAAGCCCCTTACTGAATGGAGGGATCAGTGTTCAGAATGATGCGTATCATCTTAAAAATGATAAGTCATCTCCTAAGATCTCTGTATCTAAATTGATGCCTGGTAGTTCTCCAAAATTAGAAAATAAAATGTCCATGGAATACACTACTACAGTTCATTCATTAAATAACCCAGATGTTTGCCCAGTGGCCACCAGTAGTTGTAAACCTTTACTACAGGAACAAGAAGCTTTAAATCCATATTCAGAAGATGACGATGCATCTTTATCGTCCCATCACAGTAGCAGTTCATACAGTTTGTATCAGGACAGCCACGCCCCAAATTTTATTCTCCTTGTCATCGACCATCTAGGCTGACAACTAAAGTTATATATCATGGTCAGCCACATATACAACAGCAGATAGAGCAGCAACAGCTCCAGCACTATCAACAAGACTACCCATGTTGTCAACAAATGTCAAAGGACAAGCAGATGTCAACCTTGCATCCAAACCTGAATCCTTCTAGACTTTCAACTTCTGCAAGCTGTTGTGATGCCACTTGCAGGCAATCCCTCATTACAGGTAATGAACTAGGAATATGCGGACTTATGGTCACTGAACCCACCTACATAAAACCTGTTGCATGTCCACATGCTTATGCTTGTTTGCTTGTATACAACCCCACCCACTTCCTTTCACCTGAGATGTGCACTATCACGGGCCTGTGTCTTACTGATGTTATCAGTAGTGATACGATTTTGTTGTCATAGAGAGCTATCGAGAATTTGGTGGTGGTGGTCCTTAAAATGTTGTCTAGGGAGTAAGGAGTAAGGAAAACAGCCTAGTGCACAAGTCACAAATTTATACGTATAAGTCACACAGGAATACATTCAACAAGGCGTTTTCCTCACAACATAAGATCACTATGTATTATAACCTCAAGTGACTCTGACCACCCGACGGCTCACCGTCCCATACAGTTTTGTACCGTGCACCCAGCCACCACCGCTATCATCCAATGACAAATATATTTTAGCCTCTAGGAAACCTGGACTCTTATAAAACCTCTCCAACTCCTGTAATATTACTCAACCCAATCTTGCAACCCTGGTTATATACAAGGATAGGCTTATCTGACTGTATGGCTGGAGAAAAACCCTCAAATAGCAGGAACGGTCGGCAGCGATACACCTCCCCCTCCAGTCAAGATGGCGTCTCCCTCTCTTGCATCATCGCCCCTTAATACTCTATTCTTTACATATGCAATCAAACTCATTATGGATTTTATTTACCATATTCCCCATGCATACTTTTTGATAAGAGTCCATTTTCCCCTTACATAGTTAGGCTATTCCAGTTCACATTATTTCTGACGATCTCCAGCTGAGAAGGCACTACTTTACTGGGCGGAGTATTAATGGTGACTCGTGGCCTCTGATCTCAGCTGTGGATTTATTCTAATAAACACTCTCCACTGTGTCCACTAACATTTTACAACCGAAACCAACCTCCACAGGAGGTAAGGTTCATATCATGCACTACCTCTCTGTTTTGCCTGGAACCCCCCTCTACTCTCTCCATTTTCTCTAGGAGTCCCTTTTCCTCTCTGGACAAGAACATTTCTTCAAATCAGGAATATTGTAGACCATTATATTTACTAGAAATAAGTAAATGCCCTAAAAATGTGTTTCATGAAATGAAATATTTCCTCATGACTAAAGATCATGTTTCAATTATGAATTGCCACCTTTGTATATGTTCAGATCATTTCCTCCAATCAAAAGCTAGTTAACACTTTTTTTGTGGATCCCATAATTCACACTAGTGCTGGCAGATATATAGTATAAATTTACTGTATATTTTAATCAAATGTTTGTAGACAAATACAATTAAAATAAAAGTCAGAGCTAATATTAAGTTTCTTATAGTCATGGAAAAAATGAGCCTTTAGAGATCAATTATAATCCAAATGTTTTTCAGAAGATTTTACAGGAAATCTTTACCAATCACATATTAATTGTTTGAGGATAATGAATTGTGTTAAAAATTACCATAACACGGTTGCTAGGATTGAGGTACCCTACATTTTATCTCGTATATGACCACATACATATTTCCATTTTTTTGTGACCTCAAAAGTATATTGGTAGTCAATTCTCCCAACTACTATGCCACATCAGCTGTGGGGTTCCATTTGGCCTACTGGGGACCAGAACCAAAACTGGGTTCCCTCAGAGGAACAGAGCAGCTAACACACTGCCACCCCACTGGAAATGCATCCAGAAAGTCAACAAACCCATACAGATCACCACTGGGTTCTAAAGAGCCAAAGACTCAAAACTGTCAAATGAAAATCCCCCATAATGTAAACCATCAAATCTCTCTTAAACAAGTGAAAGCTCATTAGTACTACTATCTCCACTAGCTAGGAGGAGTGCACCATGCAGCTCCAAGCACACTACAAGTCAGGAGCATGCAACACCAAACCTTACAATAGCACACTTTTGAAGCAAAAAAAAAAAATACAAAAAAAAGGCCCCTGCAGGACAAAGTCCAAAGATGGCTGGCACTTAGCTGAGAAGCAGTGACTTCTGCCATGGCATGCTGATGACCCGGGAGCCCTACAGTGGACGTGTTACAAAATCTGCATCACCAACAGAAACTGACTATGGTTCATAGCCCAGTGAGCACCTGAGGCTCTGCCCACCCCTCAAGCTTCATCCACAGTTGGGGGTGGTGCTAATGACCTTGCACTTGTTTTGAGAGATTCAGTGTTTACATTGTTAGGGAAGTTTCATTTGCAGTTTTGAGGCTTCAGTCTCTTTGAACTCGGCAGTGGTCTGTACTGATTTGCTGACTTTCTGGATTATTTCCTGGTGGGGTGGCGGAATGTCACCTGCACCTTCAAGATCAGGGAACCAATACCGGCCTTAACCTGACCAAGTTACGTGCTTGCTCAAGTAGTTACTGAACTAAGAAGATAGCAAAAGTTAAGTCATGATAAACAAATGTGGTATTGCTTTTCATTTCAAAATAATTATGTTCTAAACTTGTAAATACAGTTTTACATTTTACAGATGTGCCAGGAGGATATGCCACACTACAGCCACGTAGAAGTTGTCTGAAACCTTCACAGTACAACACACTACAGCGTCCCATTCAGACCATAACTACACTATAATAGCCTACAATGTGTTTTTCCCCATCCTACTATGGAGCTCAATCCAACTATATGTTGCCAAAACAATTTTTGTAGCAACCCTCAACTTGTACACAAAAAGCTCAAGGAAATCATGGTGGGATATCACAAGAATTTCCTATTATTATGCCAGGTCAGACCTGTTAATAGTGTGTGCTCCAGAATAACAGTATCAGTGAACAAATTAGATATAGAAATATCCCATCTCATGAACCAATGAATTCTGTAGTACCACCTGACTTGTGTAAAATAGAATTTTCAAGTATGAAAAGAGTAGGTTGGAAAGAAGTTGTTCCCGATAGTCTGGACGGGGAACATGGCTTCCCGAGGCTCAACCGACACTTCCACTTCATCCACTACGTCTACTCTTACTTGGGTCCAGCAAGATTTCCTCATCATTTTGTCAGGCAGGATAACTTAACAAATAACAGTGATCAAAATTTAGGCATGGATAACCAGAGATAAAATAATATTGATAGTGATATTATTGTATACTTTTTTCTCTCAATAGTACACTGCATTTTAATCCATTATTAAATAAATTAATCCTTTGGAAGAAGAAAACAATAAAAATCCTATGCATGGAAAATGAATGGGAATATTTCACTGCTTGTATGATATATTAATTTGGATACTAATGCAATAACCTTACAAGGATAATGACTATAAAACACTGTTTCTCTTTATTTCCATTTTTTATCCTCCTATATTATTAAAATTATATTCTTCCTCTGACTTCATCTTCCATATACTATGACCAAATGTGGACATTAGTCACTGTATCAAGCATTCATCTCTATTTTTATATGAAAATCTTTGAACTTTATCCTTTATCAATGACTACACCCACTTTCCCAACATATTCTAGTATCTCAGCATATTAATCTTATGAAACCTTTCAACTTTTTGCACCTGGTCATATTTCATACTCGTGTTGCATTCCTATGTACTCTTAATCAAGCCAGTTGTTGCAGCCAATTTCACTTAAAATATGTGGCAACTATTTTTGCATGATAATGGGGGATCATACAAAAAATTGCAAAACTTGTTCTGGTTGAAGGAATAACACTGTGAAAGAATCTATTTCTCTAATTAAGCAGTGCAGTATTTCCACGATGTAAAATGGTTTAATGGAGAAAGTTAGATACAAAAATTGGCTAAAACAAATTAGCACCTTTTATGGGACTGTTTTGATTATAGTCCTGAAAGCCTCTGCATTCGTTAAAGGACTAATGGCCTAATAGTCACAAATACTACCAGTTTACCATTCATCATGGATTACCATGCTTACTATATTTTTCTTCACTGTATCCTCTAATTGACCAACCTGTTGACTTATTTCTTGTCAAATGATGTAATATAATGAAATAAAGTGTATTTAAATTTAATATATCATTATT
>WNGS01009202.1:19361947-19377156 GCA_020271785.1 Procambarus virginalis
ATTCAGTAATAAATACAAACTCGTCCTTCACCTATGGTAAGGAAAGTCTACTTTAAGGATTCAGTTTACATGAGATTAATATTTAGGATACAAATATATCTGGCAATACGTGTTGATGTCAGTGAAGAAGATAAGGAGTGTAAATTATTGGTATGCCGCCGCCCACCCCTTAGAACATTATGTATTAGAGTGTCAACTATTGATAACTATAGAAATAAGGAAATAAATAGTGTACCACATCAAATTGTTTGGATGTGTGATAATGGTATGATAGACAGTATACTTAGGAGCTACAAGAATTTTGCCCAAGAGTTAGTTTAGTTCATTTATTATGTACCCCATACCCATCCCGTGGGCGGTAGTGGAATAGGGTTACAGAGGCACATAATGGGCTCAGGGACTGAGCCCCACAATTCATTTAGCTAAGCAAGTTACAATCTTGATGAGCTAGTTACAAAATTCAATATAAGTCGTCACATCAACAATGGGTTCGAGATCGACCTCAAATACAGGTTCTAAATTAAGCAACTGACATATGTGGAGAGCTAGAGTCACAATTTATATGTTTGTCCTGCACACCGCCCCCCATCCAGTGGGCAGCGGTGGATAGGTTACAATCACTCAGTTACTACCTACAGTTAGCAAACTGGGGATATTTGGCTAGAATTTCTGGTAGCAGATAATTTTGAATGAAATATTTACACATCGCTGGAACATTGGTTATAGAATTGTCTCTAAATTCACGTATCTTTTCGCACTCCATCACATAGTGACGGAGGGTGTTGTTGACACAGTTTACATTTGGTTAGGTCTACATCAGCAGATAATGAGAATTCCCAGAGATACTTGTAACCGAGTCTAAGCCGAGCAGTAGTAACATCTAGAAGTCTGCTGATTTTATTGAATGATCCATAGATGTGAGGCTCCTCTTGCATGATAGTATGATGATAGATGGAATTACTGGTGTCAATTTCACTTTGTCTCAGATCTACAAGATCTTGTTGAAGTTCTCGGTGTACTGCTGCTCTCAGATTGCTCATTGACAATCCAAGGTTAAACTCAACGGCTCCTTTAAAGGCAGATTCTTTGGCTAACTTATCAGCTCTATCATGCATTCGGAGACCAACATGAGATGGAGACCACATACCTTACCTTGAGGTAAGGTATGTGGTCTCCATAATGGAGACCACATGAAATGGACTCTGTTACCATCCTTAATAATTTTGTTGTATTTGTGTCTAGCTTCGGACACGAGCTTGTTACAGTTATGTCTTAAAAAGTTGAGAGCATTTAAGGATGATAAGGAGTCACTTACAATTAATGTATCAAGTTTGGAGACTTGTACACATTTCAGTGCAAGGAGCAAGGCGAATAGTTCAGTCTGAAGGGTAGAGGCCCAGTTGTTTATACGGACTCCCCACTCAAAGTACAAGCCATCGCCCATTGTTAGCACAACTGCACTTCCAGCTGCACCCGTGGAAGAGTGTAACAATTATATGCTGTACTTACTATATTAACCTGTTGGAATAGTGCTCAACGAGGTGGCGGATGACTTGGCCAAACGTGCCACATCAAAACCACAAGTTGACATTGAATGTGAATTCACAATGAGACAAATAAGAAGTAAAATCAGAAATATTCAGGCACAGGCAGAAGTGGAGAGGAGAAGCATAATGTATGAGAGAAGTCAAACCATGCAACACTACATGTACGTGAGTCAAAACACCCATTTCACTTATGGTAAAAGGAGAAATGCTTGGAGTGACTGTGTACATGCGGCTTAGGCTTGGGTATAAATATTACTGGGAATATGGGATAGGTGTTCATGATAATGACACGAAGTGTAAACTATGTGGTATGTTAAGGTCTCACACCCTTGCCCATTATGTTCTTGATTGTTCGTTGATTAATGTATATAGAAACACTGAGATAAGGACTGTTCCTGAACAAATAGCCTGGATGTGTCACAACGGAAAGGTTGATGATATTCTTGAGAGATATAAGAATTTTGCACCAAGACTGTAATTTTTTGTTGAATTATCTGCATGTCTCTTGCACATTGTCTATACAGTATACCTAGGTCATAAAAGTATTTGTGTACGTCTGGTACCATACTACTTGTGAAGGAGGAAATGTATATGTTATCTCTCAGAATGTTTGGTAATATGTTTATTGTTTGTGATGTGTTTATATGTATGTATTAACACGATATACTGAACGGGGTGAGAATAGCTTGAGCTACCTCATCCCTTTGTGTGTATTTTACCTCAATAAACTTATTTCAATTTCAATTTCAATTTCACTATATTAACCTGCAATGTTAAATGGGATTCTTGTAATGTTATTTGTCTATTTGTACTCACTGAATTTGTGCGCCCTTGAGGGACTTGAAGTAGAGGGGGGTAGCAATAGCCTAAGCTACTCTATCCCTTTGAGCTGTATTTCTTGCTTATCTCAATAAACATACTTGAACTTGAATTTGAACACAGCTCAATTCCAATGCAATGTCACACAAAATAATTAAATCAAAATGAAAATATATCGAAATCTACGAAAATTTAATTTGTCAATGCAATCGGAAACATTGAAATGGAAACGTAACATATTTAGAATAGCGTGTGTTGCTATTACGTGCAAAACAGATGGCGCTGTTTTAAAAAAAACGCATGTTTTTACCTGTCACAGGTGTGGCATCTATATAGTAGGTATAAAAACATGAGCGTATTCGAATGGAGCGTGTGTCAAAATTTCAAAGCATTCAAAGCAGTCTCTACTGATTTTTTGTTTTCTCCACCAAACTGTGTATCCTTCAAGGCTATCTAGTGTCCTTTATTCTACTTCTAATTGTTCCATTTTTTTGTATACTTGCATTTATTGTTGTGCTTTACTATAATAATTCTCTAATTATAGCAGACAGTATTTATGTAAGCATCTACCTCAGTGTCTTAGTAAAATCTTGCTCATAAATATTATAATTTTTATATTTAATTGTAATTTGATTTGTACATCATTTATTGTAATTAGTTATTGAGCTCATTTTGTTTTCTTAAATTCATACTAATTATAGGTTCACAACTAAGCTATATTAAATAATTTATTTTTAAGATTATTTTTACTTTGCGATTATTATTTGTCTCATTATTTTGCTATATATTAAAAAATCAGTCTACTGATTTTTTCTTCTCTCTTAACCTAACTTCTGTATCCTTCCTGGCTATCTATGGTGATCTTACTCTACTTCAAATTGTTTCGATTTTTTGTGTACTTACATTTATTGTTGTGTTTTGCTACAATTATTTTCTATTTACAGCAGATTTAGTACTTAACTTGTTCCTGTAATTGCTTATCTTATTGTATCGTGACATTATTGCATCTATATGCTTACTGATATTGATCCTGATCGAAATCTTCTGTCCCATATCCACACAAATCAGCACATTGATCATCATTATTGCAGGTATTACATAACAAATCTTGCAAAACACAAACTCCTAAATAGCACCTGCTTATCAGTTTACAACCAAAATGTTAGGTCACTTGGTAAACATTTTGATGATATAAATGCACTACTCNAAACCTATATGTGTCATCTTTTCCCAGAGGTTGGCATTTATTTATGGCACAACTTTATAGAATTTTGAATGCTCTATGCCAGCTGCTTTTTATGCACCAATGCTACTTTGTTGTTGTGGTTGACTCTTGCTGTGCCCACATGACTCGAATCTTTTTAATCTTTCCAATCCTGTGGTGGTCAAAATCCAATTCTGTAAATGACTGCTTCTCATCTTTCAGCAGATTTAAAAACAAAGTCAAATTTTGCTGGGTACCCAACAATCATGGTGAACTTATAGAGATCATTGTTAGGGAGATCACTCCTGTCCCATCTCCTATAAGGGGATTCATTATTTTGATTTCTACTCGGTCATTCATATCACACTTCATGCCTATTGGCACGATCCATGGTCTGGTATTACAGACAAGAAACTATGTACTCTTAAATGTGCCTTATCACCATGGCTTTCCTAAAACCACCATAGCAGACTGTGGGAAATGGCTCTGACTAGGCTGTATACCGGTAACGTGCAGTTATCTTATGTGCACTTAATGAAACAATGCCTTGCTCCTTATGGTGAAAACTAACTGTCCCACTTCCAGTCTTATACCTCTTCATAGAATGTCTTGATTTTCAGACAGATGAAATTTTTGTTTTCATACTCCTAAATGGCATACTGATTTAAAAGTAATACATAGAGCTGGGCATGTCTTAAAATGTGTACCAAATCATATTGGAGAAAAATTCCATATGGTGATTGGAGGACGAGGAAATCATAGATGGCAACTGGAGCAGTGTAGGGGTTAATGTCCCTCTGAGTCACATGTCCCTCAATAGAATCCTTAGTGAATCCAATGCTTTCATGTCACTCACCTTATGTTTTTTTTACTTTCATATTGGTATCCTGACTGATATTTAGGACCTTTTGAATATCATGCAGAGGATATTGCAGAGAATATCCTGCATGCAACACAGATGATGCTAAATGGTTTTCTAGGCTTGTTACCTTCTTTCTTCAATTACTTAATAATTGAAACACAGAAGTTTGAATACTCATTATTTGATTCAACTCAATTCTACCAAGAGAAAGGTAAAAAAAAAAAAAATATATAATATATATATATATATTATATATATATTATATTATATATATATAGATATATATATATATAGATATATATATATATTTTTTTTTTTTTTTTTTTTTTTTTTTTTTTTTTAAACCTAGATATATATATATATATATTATATATATATATAAAACCTAGATATTTATATATATATGCAAACAAGCCTGAATGGTCCCCCGGACTAGATACAACTGAAAACTCACACCCCAGAAGTGACTCGAACCCATACTCCCAGGAGCAAAGCAACTGGTAACTACAGGGCGCCTTAATCCGCTTGACCATCACGACCGGACATAAGGAAGTGATAGCCTGAGCTATATGAACCACTTCCCGCCGGCACCTGGATGGTTATCTTGGGCATAGCATTTTATCAAATCACCTCATTTTTTGGGGCAACACGTGAGGAACACAAATGCATTAATTAAGATTAAGGCGCCCTGTAGTTACCAGTTGCTTTGCTCCTGGGAGTATGGGTTCGAGTCACTTCTGGGGTGTGAGTTTTCAGTTGTATCTAGTCCTGGGGACCATTCAGGCTTGTTTGCATTTGTGTTCCTCACGTGTTGCCCCAAAAAAATGAGGTGATTTGATAAAATGCTATGCCCAAGATAACCATCCAGGTGCCGGCGGGGAAGTGGTTCATATAGCTCAGGCTATCACTTCCTTATGTCCGGTCGTGATGGTCAAGCGGATTAAGGCGCCCTGTAGTTACCAGTTGCTTTGCTCCTGGGAGTATGGGTTCGAGTCACTTCTGGGGTGTGAGTTTTCAGTTATATATATATATATATATATATATATATATATATATATATATATATTATATATATATATATATATATATATATATAACTAATAGACAAGTTATTTATGCAACACTCAACAATAAATACAATTACAAGCAAACTGTATAGGTAACATACAATTTTATGTAACAGTGACCTATTAAAGTACTAAACTATTAAAAAACTTCTTATCTATTTATTTATTTTTGTATTTATTCATTTATATATACTGTATATACAAAAAGGTACATTGGGTTTATGAGAGTACATAGCACTGATGTTTTTACATTCTTGTAAAGTCACTGATATGCATAGCATTTCAGGTAGGTCCTTAATCTAACAGACAGTAGTTTATCAATATCTTAATGATTATTATTAAACACACTGATCATTATCATGTACATAAATGCACTGTATTTGCCTCTGTGTGTCTTATAAGATGCTATAAATCAGAATTGTTCTAGAAAGAGCATGGACACTTGTTTAAGAATTTATTAATGCACAGGCAAAATAAATCCCCAGACGGGATTTTAATGATGCTTTCAAGCTATGATAAATACTGTAGATGTTGAGAATTCACCATTATGAGAACTCAATGTTCATTCATCTCTTAATGCATGGATTTTTGGTTAAAATATAATTAACAATCTGTACTTACATCTCTCTAGACCATCAATGTTTTGTGTGTACACCATCTGAAGTTTTTCTTCTTCATATAACAATCGGAGAAAGTGATGAGCGATGTTTGGTTTGTAGTTCACTCCAGGATAGAGATCTTGTGCTGAACAGTGAAATGTTTTAAAATATGCAGTATACTGTTTACACACCATTAATTCACATTCACTTTTTATTTCACATAAGTTACTGTAGATTTGAAAGTTTAAAATACAAATAATTAACATAAGAATGAAGGTAACTGCAGAAGGCCTATTGGCCCATACGAGGCACCTATTTATTTACTATATATTTATGAACATAAATTTAGCACATTAAAAGTGATATTGCATGATCAACACTTATTTGCAGTGGATAATAGTACTGTACTGACTGTACTGACTGGGCCTGACTCATGGAATTCAATATTCATAAAGAAATGTAAAGTACCAGTAGCGAGAGCACTCAGCGTAATATGGAGAAAGAGCCTGGATACAGGGGAGATACCAGCAGCACTTAAATCTGCAGATATAGCTCCATTGCACAAGGGGAGAGTAAAGCCTTGGCAAAAAATTATAGGCCAGTTGCACTAACATCACACATAATAAAAGTGTTTGAAAGAGTGATTAGGAATCAAATTTCTAGTTTTATGGAAAACAATGAATTGCACAACCCAGGACAACATGGATTTAAAGCGGGAAGATCCTGTCTGTCACAGTTACTCAACCACTATGAAAAAATCACAGAAGCCCTAGAAGAAAAGCAAAATGCAGATGTTGTATACACAGACTTTGCAAAGGCGTTCGACAAATGTGACCATGGGTGATAGCTCACAAAATGAGGTCAATGGGAATAACTGGAAAAGTAGGACGCTGGATACTCAATTTCCTGTCGAACAGAACACAAAGAGTAACAGTCAATCAGATAAAATCGAGTCCAAGCGATGTTAAAAGCTCTGTACCTCAAGGTACAGTCCTTGCACCGCTACTGTTCCTTATTCTCATATCTGATATAGACAAAAATACACGTCACAGCTTCGTGTCGTCCTTTGCAGATGACACAAAAATCAGCATGAAAATTACCTCTGCTGAAGACATTGAAAAACTACAAGCAGATGTCAACAAAGTTTTCGATTGGGCAGCAGAAAATAACATGATGTTTAACAGTGATAAATTTCAGGTACTCAGGTACGGCAAAAATGAGGATCTGAAACATAATACAGGGTACAAAACACAATCGAATCTTCCCATAGTAGAAAAACAGCATGTCAAGGATTTGGGAATAATGATGTCAGACGATCTAACGTTTAGGGAGCATAACCAAGCAAATATTGCGTCAGCCAGAAAAATGATCGGATGGATTACGAGAACTTTCAAATCCAGGGATCCCATCACAATGGTTGTACTCTTCAAGTCACTTGTGTTGTCCCGTCTCGAGTACTGCTCAGTACTCACTTCCCCCTTCAGAGCAGGAGAGATTGCTGAAATAGAGGGAATACAGAGAACATATACGGCACGCATAGACGAGATAAACACCTAAATTATTGGGATCGTCTCAAAGCTCTCCAAATGTACTCTCTAGAAAGGAGACGAGAGAGATACCAAATAATATACACATGGAAAATACTGGAGGGCCAGGTCCCAAATCTGCACAGTAAAATAACAACGTACTGGAGTGAACGATATGGAAGAAAATGCAAGATTGATCCAGTGAAGAGCAGAGGTGCCATAGGCACAATCAGAGAGCACTGTATAAACATCAGAGGTCCGCGGTTGTTCAACGTCCTCCCAGCGACTATAAGAAATATTGCCGGAACAACCGTGGACATCTTCAAGAGAAAACTGGACTGTTTTCTAAGAGAAGTTCCGGACCAGCCGGGCTGTGGTGGGTATGTGGGCCTGCGGGCCGCTCCAAGCAACAGCCTGGTGGACCAAGCTCTCACAAGTCGAGCCTGGCCTCGGGCCGGGCTTGGGGAGTAGAAGAACTCCCAGAACCCCATCAACCAGGTATCAACCAGGTAACCAGGTACTATAATTTACAAGGTAATCATAGACCTTGCTTTCCTGTGTCTCTCTGAATCACTTGTTCCTTGATAAAATCCTTGGTGAATCCAACCAATGCCTCTGACGTCACTCATCTTGTCTTTTTTCTCTTGTACAGACATTCTAAGTGGTATTTATGACTTTAGGAATATTTTGCAACACAGGCAGTGCTAGTTGGTCTTCTCAACTTGGTGCCTTCTTTTGGTGATTACTTACTTTACCATCTACCACCCCCTTTCCCCCACACTTATCATAGATGCCTAACAAATCTTTTAACTTACCTAATGTAAAGAAAGGTCGAGGATCCATCATAAAAAAATGAATGTCAAATATAGCCTCTGGATAGGGAAGATTATACTTTTGTAGGTTATCATACACGCCAGTCCCTGGGTTCTGCAATATATTGAGTAAATTAGCATCACAATTATCTAAAGTGGCACTAATGTATATATATATAAATCCAAATGTAATCCTACATGGTTCAACCCATAGGTTGTAATGATGCATATCTATCAAGCTATGTTGATATATATATATCAACATATCTTGATATCCCTACAGACAGACAAAAATCAGAAGATACAATTGACGATCTACTATAAAACCAAGAAAACTGCCAACCTACTCATGAGAAACTCTCCAGACACAAGCAGAACGCTTTAAAAGAGACAAACGTCATCTATGCCTTCAAATGCCCACTTGGGGACTGTAAGCCTCAAAGAATTCAATATATAGGCAAGACAACAACATCTCTTTCCAGGCGATTAACGATGCATAAGCAACAGGGCTCCATAAGGAACATATAATCTCTTCCCACAACCAGACCATCACCAGAGAAGTCTTAACAAAAAACACGGAAATCATCAATAGATACAGCGATAGCAGGCGGCTAGATATCTGCGAGACACTACACATTAAGAAGTTGACACCAGCAATCAACAGCCAATTAATGCACAACTATATTCTACCCACTTCAAGACTCTGCACCAATATAGAAGCATCAAGAAATATGGGCCAATAGCCCTTTGCAGTTACAGTACTTCCATTCTTCCTTTAACTTACAAAATATTAAAACCATTGTTTCGTATTCTGTGTTTTCACCTCATCCAAAACTGTTGTAACATATCACCTCACCCAAATGCAGGTATAAAATCGAACCTGTTTTAAAACTCTGTTCAGTTATAGTTGTGTGTGTGTAAACTAAAGTCTTTGAAAATGTAATAAGTTTTACGAAACGCGTTCAAGTGTCGCATCAGACTAGAAATAAAAATTAATTTTGGAGAATTGATTTTTCAGTTACCCAAAAAAACAGTGAAAAAGAATGTAAGAAACATTGAGAAAATTCAATTCGTACCTAGTAGCCAGAATGCACTTCTCAGCGTACTATGCAAGGCCCAATTTATATATATATATATATATATATATATATATATATATATATATATATATATATATATATATATATATAATATATATATATATATATATATATGTCGTACCTAGTAGCCAGAACGCACTTCTCAGCCTACTATGCAAGGCCCGATTTGCCTAATAAGCCAAGTTTCCATGAATAAATTGTTTTTCGACTACCTAACCTACCTAACCTAACGTAACTTTTAGGCTACCTAACCTAACCTAACCTATAAAGATAGGTTAGGTTAGGTTAGGTAGGGTTGGTTAGGTTCGGTCATATAACTACGTTAATTTTAACTCCAATAAAAAAAATTGACCTCATACATAATGAAATGGGTAGCTTTATCATTTCATAAGAAAAAAATTAGAGGAAATATATTAATTCATGAAAACTTGGCTTATTAGGCAAATCGGGCCTTGCATAGTAGGCTGAGAAGTGCGTTCTGGCTACTAGGTACGACATATATATATATATATATATATATATATATATATATATATATATATATATATATATATATATACACCTTTCTTTACCTCACTCTTTCTTTCTCTCACTCTCTTTCTCTCACACTCTCTTTCTCTCACACTCTCTCTCTAAAATGAAATCAATATAGGAAGAGGCATGTGAAATGCATGAAACATTTAATGAAAAGTTCTAAAATGTGTTCACGTGGAGTAAAATTTATGATGAACCCATCGTAATGGACTTTTTGAACATAACTGATGAGCACATCGAATTGTCTAAGAGATAAGGTAGAAAAACTCCTCAGGGAGTTATAAATTAGCTGTTGGACCAGATGGAGTCTCACTTTGGGTACTAAGGGAATGTGCATCCGATATTAGCACCCCTACTAACAAATTATTTTCCAAATATCTTTACAAATCGGAGAACCTAGCTGGCATGGAAAAAGGTAAACAAAGCTTCAATCTATAAAAATTCAAACATGGAAGACCCTCTATAACCTGTATCACAGACTAGCATGGTAGTAAAAGCTCTAGAATTTTTTTAAGAATCAATGGAACAGAGTACAGTACCTGGAAGTAATGACATAATATCAACATCATAATAGACGGTCAGTTTGGATTTCAAACAGACGGTCTTGCATAACAAAATTTACTTAATTTTTATAATGAAGCCACAAGAATATTGCAAGAAAGCGTCCCACATAAATGACTCATCTGGAAGTTACAATACATTGAAGGTGTGACAGACTTCTAAATTTAGGAGATCAAATTTTAGAAAGACAAATGCAAGCAGTGATCAGAGGCAATGTCTCTGACTGGAGAAGTGTCACTAGTGGAGCACCTCAAGGTCAGTCCTCTGGTAAGATTGTGAGGACTGAGAGAACATTCTCATAAAATCTTCTACTTTAGTTTCTCTTTATATTCAGGTGAGTACTAGTATTCAATTTACCCTCTTTTTTTTTAATGATAAGAGTTGAATTAGATATTACAATTATCACATGGCATTTTATGTACATATAGCATAGTGGTCAGCACAGTCAGCTTACAACTGGAAGATCCTGGATTTGATTCCCAGGCAGGATCAGACATTCATGCATGTGTCCTTACTCCTGATGCCTCTGCTTACATGCCAGGTATGCCTGTATATGTAGGTTGAGCCTTAGCATCGGTATAGTTCCCCCAGGTTCATCCCCCCTTGTCTTTTCAGGATTCAGAATTAAAGTAGTTTGTGTTTTCTACTTGCTCCAAATTTTCTTCTCTAACTCCTCCTTCCAGTTTGGCTGTTTTTCAGCAGGCCTGGAGACCACTTTATTTGCTCTCAGTTCTAAAATCTCTGCAGGTTTTGGAGTCTGCAGGTGGTGTTTCTTCAGGTGTATTTTGGGCTTCTCTGGTAACCTCCTCTTGCACTTCAAGAGGGGTAGTAGATGAGCCAATGTTTCCCGAAGAGAATCCGCTGCCTTTCATCTCAGGAGAGTTTTCCTGCAGTAAATCCTTCCCTGTGGAGATGTGTTTTTCTGTCTTCTATATCAAGCGTGAATCTCAGCTCTGCTCAGGTGAGTCCTTTATCTGGGGTATCTGGGGCTCGTGTGAAGACAATGTGGTAACTGGGTGCCTTTCCTCTCTGGTCTTTAGTTTCCTTATTATTATTTAGAAGGTTATTTGATTAATGTGGATGATGTGTTGTAGCCCCTTTGTTATTTAAAATAGATTCCTCATTTATTCCCTCTTACGTGCACTTCCAAGTTTGAGTAGAGTCCCTGGAGACATTGTATCTGCGGAGGTTTCAGAATTCTCATCTTTTGCCCTTAGGGGCGTGGTTGGCACTTTTTCAGTTCCTACTTCAGGATCAGGACCTGGCTTCTTTTGAATCTGAGTCAGCCACTTCTTATTGGTTGTGGTATGATGTCTTTAATTTATCCTGGTGTGACGATATCGACGCCATCTGTTGAGGAAGGTGTGACAATGACAATGCTATATGTTGTCATCCCCACCCCCCACACCCAACACTCATTTTCTGTTCCCAAGTGGAAGATTGTGATCGCATTTGATCCTGGTGTGGTTTCTGTCTTGCTAATCGATTTTTGTCCACAGAAGTGATGTGGAGAGTACTGGTATCTTGGTCAGCAGGAATCAGTTCATCCAGGGCAGTCATGTTCCAGCTCAAGACATGTTCCAGCAGAACAAGCGGCAGAGTCGGTATAGACAGTGAGCTGTCTGGAATTACTTATCGAAGTATGGTTGATTGGACTGATGTACCCCGGAATGGCCAGACCGAAATACTAGATGGAAGAAATGGGTCTGTTAAGGCTTGTTGCCAGTGTATTTCTGGAGACTTCTGCCAGTGTGTTTCTGGAGACGTCTGCCAGTGTGTTGCTGGAGAGTGGAAGTGGTGCTTTGGACCCCGTGACAATACCATGTAGGACTAGCCCATGTTTTACTGAATAAGGTGAACTCGCTGGTGTGAGGACCGATGAAAACAGACTCAGGAAGAAACACTTGAGTGGTATATAATAGAAGACAAAGTGGACTCGCTAGGAAAAGAATGCAGGAGTTTTACAGTGTCCTGTGCAAAAGTGGCAATATCAGTGTGATGATATGAACATACATGTATATATATTTATGAAGTACACTTGGTGAATGTTTTGATTGGCATGGTTTACCCCCTTTTTCCTTTAACGATTTATCATTACAATCAGTTACTGTCAGTTCTGGATAACGTACCTATGATTCCGGGTGGCATCAAGTAAGAAGAGGCACTAAGGCCCCATATACAGTGTATCAAGTAAAGAAACCTGGTTACTGGCCAAGTGTGGCCGTAATACCTAGCTAGAGGAAATTTTCCTTGGGACCTAGCAATGCTTTGTGACATTGCCTGCATGCTCAAGTGGCATAAGATGAGTGCGGTCTGTCAGACTTTTTGGGTGGTTTCTTTGAGCCACTTCAGTCTTGACTCTTAGCACTGTCTTTGCCTTGGGATGTAGGTATATGGCAATTTCATGTTCAGTTGCTTTTGCTGTCTGAGTCTGCGGCCAGAGATCAGAAGGTACATGCACATGTGGCAAGTCGTGTGTTTGGGCTGTTATGGAGCTATTCTTCAGTCAGCTTTATAGTAACTTGGATGCCTTGGCTGATCTGCCTGTGGCTGGGACCTTGAATGAGCTGCCAAAGTTTTTTGCCTCTCTCCTTTCAGGTAGTGGTGGCGGACTTCTATTACACTAGTCTGTCTTGCCAGCATTCAAGAAAAACAAGGACCAAGATTCAGCTGTTCTTATCCCATTTATTCTTTCCATTTTTCACCTCTTTTTTTTTCTCAAGGATGCCATGTCTTTGGTTCTTTTGACTGCAGCGATGGTACTCCAGCCACCTGGTCATGTTTTTGTAGCAGGATTCAGGAAAGATGAATAATGTGAAAATGTACAACAAAGAAAAATAAGACGAGAAATTACTTTGACTCATTTTTCATGGTCATAAATTTCCTTATATACAAACTGTATACTATACAGACATCGAAGATGATTTGTTTTATGGTTTCCTGTGGTTGGAGACAGGAAGCCTTCTAGGCTTATCGTTTTCCATAGGCCAACTACTTGTGAACCTCCCCAACATACAGGATTGGTATGGTAGTTCCCCACTACCTATCCAGGCCAGGTTTTCTAGTTTAAAAAATCCAGGTTGGATTTTTGCCAAAAACAAACTAAATAGAATATTTACTAACCCTGAACACAGGCATCAGGTGAAAAGAATCATCCTATCTGTCTTGACTGTCCCACTCAGGTGACTGAACCAGGGATGCTCAGTTGTGAGCCAAGGATGTAGACCACTGCACTACAGAGCCAATACTTAACACAAATAAAATAAATAATAAGCATACCTGAAATCAGGAATTCCAGATGGAGTGCTAATACCCGCTCCAACCATAACTAAAATGTTCTTGGCTCTTTCTTTAATAAATTTAGCCACGCCTTCCAAATTCTTTAGGGTAGAGCCATCATTATTGTTTGATGATGACCATAGCCCAGTGTAACGTTTGGACTGCCTACTACACTGCTGTTGCCAGAATAATGGCTTGTGAGACGGCACAGCATGACAAAATGTTAATGACTGGTTATATGAGAAAGGAAGAGCCTGTAACACTGAAGACAGGTATCCAACATTTATTCTATGACACTCAACATTTTTAATACATGTGACTTTTTTCAAGACACATGAAGATTTCAATAATAGCAATGACATCTCGGAAAAGCCTATTTGCAAGACAACACTAAAATGAAATATATCCACAGTTAAGTGTAAGAAGATGCACACATGAGATTGTTCTTCTTGTTAATTGACTTGATGGGCCACAATAGAACATCCACACGCACCCTGTCGATCCACTTCCGGTATGGAAACAAAAAGGGGAAGCTATCTCGAAAAACAAAACTGCCAAAATTCTAAACCGCCTCACATTGCAAGTACACTGGGGCGACGCCTGGCAACACCTCAATATCCACGGCAGGGTAGCTATAACAGCAAAGAAAGAGCAAGACGCATTTCACGCCAAGATGGAACACAGGAGCCTCCAGGGCCGTCAATCCCCAATACTCCTCGGTCAAACCCTCAGGTAAATTCTGGTAAGGGTAAAAAAAAAAAAATGTCTCCAGATTCCTGCTCAGGGCACTTAGAACAAGCCCGACAACGCAGTCAAATCTATCAACGCCCCTGACTCCATGGCGATATGTGCGCCAGGTGCCGCAACAGGGCAGTTAAATAGTGGTGCCTTACGGCAAACGTGACCAAGTAGAGAGCAAATGCAACACGTTTCCCCACAGGCGAGCAGGCCGGTCCTGCACGGCTCCAAGGTTGTTGTGGTTTTGGGGTTAGGGGCAGTGACAGCACAGGGCCATGTGTACCCCGGCTGTCGTTCCCGTGCGTCGAGAAAAACTTACCTAAATGAACAAATGAATAAAACTTACCTTTTATTTATATTTTGTATTTATTTATTTGTATTTATTTACTAGCTGTACCCAGCCACAGCAACCTTTCCCCATCCCCTAATCCTTCCCACCATTCAGCCCTCCCCGTCCCCTCGTCCACCCCACCATTTCCCCCTTCCCATGCCTTTTCCTCCCCACCACCGTCTCCTAGTCCTCCCCACCATCCCTCAGTTCTGTCCCCTTGTCGTTTTAAC